>CM051235.1:470784436-471224436 GCA_027917425.1 Gastrophryne carolinensis
CTCCCGGCCCGGTGTAGCGCCCGGTCCTGTGTTTCAAATATTACTCCCACTTCCCTGCGGGTCATTGGGGCATCCAGGGTTGCTTTCTAGCGTCAATCCCTACTGGCTTATTGTACATAATAATCACCATATGCAGGCATCTCAGGATATTGTGAACGGGGTTCCTTCGTGACAAGCCCGTCTGTGTGTAGCTTGCGGGGTCTTACCTAGCAGCGGTGACAATGCACGGGTCTGCGTTCCTTGTGCACAGCAGGCGCTATCGGCTCTTCCCGCCTCTTCTGAGGCTGGGCCTGCTCCTCGCATCACCTCACCTACTCCCTCCAAGTCTGAGCCTAACCCCCAATACTAGCGGGGATTCTCATACTGATTTGGCGACTAGACTGGCTAGTGTTGAATACTTGATAGCTGGCTCCTTAGCCCGTAAGGCCAATGCCAAGAGGCGGCATTTAAATCCTGAATCGACTATCTTTCCTATAGAATCTGACAATTTACTGCTTTCTTATGCACATCCCCCTTCAGACGAAGGGGAGCTGTTCTCTGACTCAGGGTCATATGACGAGTCCAGGGGCCAGGAGGAGCCTGGTTCTGAACATTGGTCCTCGGATGACATTGATAGACTATTGGCCCAGATCTTTGATGTATTTTCCCTCTCTCCCCCTGCCGCGGCTCCCCGGCAAAGGGGTGATCTGTTTCACACCGCTAGGGCGCGGTTGGAATTTCCTGAACAAACCCATTTTAATAGCCTTGTGCTGAGAGAATGGGAACACCCCAGCAAACTTCATGGGGTTCCTAAAAGTGTGGATAAGAAATACCCATTCCCTGCTGACCTTGTCAAGTGCTGGACATCGCCACCCGAGGTCGATGCCCCAATTTTAAGTCTGTCCAACACCTCTATTATGCACTCCCCCGAAACTACTACGCTGCGGGATTCTGAGGACCGGCGTGTTGACCAACTGGCATGTCATGCCTTTGCATTTGGGGGTGCGTCGCTCCGCCCGGTTTGCGCCTTAGCCATTACGGCGGTGGCGCTCAGGACTGTGGTTAGGAATGCTCTAGAAGGTGCGGATGATTTGCTGCCAATGCTCTGGCCACCTGTGAAACTTTTGTTAGCATCATCCGATGCCGATAGGATAAAGTTATTAAGCTGAGCGCTAGATCTTCTGCTCTGGTGGTAGCCATACGCCGTGCGGTCTGGTTGCGCCAACGGGCCGCTGATGACGCCGCCAAGAAGGCCCTTACGGGGCTTCCATTTAAGGGACTGCGCCTGTTTGGAGAAAGGTTAGACATTTTCGCCAAGGGTGGCAAGTTGCCCCAGCGCAAGCGTCAGGCTCGGCCCTTTCATGGCCCAAGCTCCCATTCGACCCCCTACCGTGGGGCTAAGCAGGCCAGAGGAGTGTCCTTCGCTGGGTCTCGCGCAGATTCCTGGAACAAGAACAGAGGACGCCGTCCTGGTTCCTCCTGGGGACCCAAGCTCAAAGCCCCTCCCAAGACCCCCCAGGCTTGAAGGGGCGCCCTCGCCCGTCAGGGTGGGGGGACGTCTACAGCACTTCGAGCAGGTTTGGAGACGCCACGTCTCAGACCGGTGGATTCAGGAGGTAGTGTCTTCCGGTTACAAGATAGAATTTGCTGTACGGCCCCCTACCAGGTTTGTTGTGTCCCGGATCCCACAGGATCCTGCCTCAGCTCAGGTCTTGTTGCTGGCCGTGCAGGACCTTCTGGACCTAGGGGTCATTTGCAAGGTCCCCTCAAAAGACAGGGGCATGAGCTTCTATTCCAACCTTTTCACAGTGCCCAAGAAGGACGGGTCAGTCAGGCCCATTCTGGACTTAAAAATCCTCAACAAATTTGTCAGAAACAAACCTTTTCGTATGGAAACCTTGCGCTCGGCCATCGCTTCGCTGCGCCCGGGGGACTTTGACGTCCGTGGACATCAAGGATGCTTACCTGCACGTTCCGGTGTTTCCAGGACACCAAAGGTTTCTCAGATTTGCGCTGCTGTATCATCATTACCAGTTCGTGGCCTTGCCATTCGGCCTCACGTCGGCTCCCAGGGTATTCACCAAGGTGCTGGCAGGGGTGATGTCCCTGTTAAGGCTAAGGGGCATACGTGTGTTACCCTACCTGGACGATATACTCCTCACCTCTCTGTCTCTGCGGCAGGCAGAGCTGGACACTCAGTTAGTAGTGTCCACCCTGGAGTCCTTCGGCTGGGTGATCAATTACCCTTAGTCCTCTCTGTCCCCCTCCTCGGTGGCCCTGTTCCTGGGGATGATTCTGGATACAGTTCAGTCAAGGATATTCCTTCCTCAGCAGAAGGTGGAAGCTCTGACAACGCAGGTGAGCTCCCTGCTTTTGAGCCCTCAACCCTCCATCCGGTAGGGAATGCAGTTGGTAGGCCTGATGGTGACGAGCTTCGAGGCGGTGCCCTTTGCCCAGTTCCATCTGAGAACTCTGCAGCTTCACCTTCTGACAGTGTGGAACAATAACCCAGCGTCCTTGGACGAGACCTGGGTGCTCCCCCTCTCGGTCAGACAATCCCTTGCGTGGTGTCTGGACCACAGGAATTTGACAAGGGGCAGATCCTTCCTGGCCCCCTCCTGGGAGACGGTCACAACGGATGCCAGTCTGTCGGGTTGGGGAGGGTTCTGGAAGTCCCTGCGCTTCCAGGGGAGGTGGGGCCCTCAGGAGGCACATCTACCCATCAATATATTGGAACTCAGGGCGGTCAGATTGGTGCTGGAACAATTGACCCATCACCTGAGGGGTCTGGCGGTGCAGGTACGCTCAGACAACAGGACGGCGGTTGCCTACATCAACCATCAGGGAGGGACCCGGAGCAAGGGGGCTCTCCAGGAAGTATCTCGGATTCTAACATGGGCGGAGGCCAATGTCCAATGCATCTCGGCTGTTTACATCCCGGGGGCGGAGAACCTGCTGCCAGATGCTCTGAGCAGGGGGTCGTCCCGTCAGGGGGAGTGGTCCCTCTGCCACAGGGTATTTCAGTCCCTGTGTCACCGTTGGGGGGTGCCAGATGTGGATCTGTTTGCGTCCCGTCACAATCACAAGCTCCCGAGCTTTGTATCGCTGTCTCGGGATCCTCTGGCTCTGGCCACGGATGCCCTGTCAATGTCTTGGAGGGAGTTTCAGCTCCTGTATGTGTTTCCACCAATTCCCCTTCTGGGCAGAGTTCTGCGCAAGATTGCTCTAGAAGGGGTACCCGCGATTCTGGTGGAACCAAGGTGGCCAAGAAGAGTGTGGTTCGCGGACGTGGTTCAAATGGCAGTAGATCAGTACGATCTGCCAAGGTTGCCAGATCTTCTAACTCAGGGGTCTCTACGCCATCCCAATTTACTAACTCTGGCTTTGACGGCTTGGCTGTTGAAACCTCCATCTTGATGGAGAAGGGTTTGTCTGCGTCTGTAGTGGCTACTATGGTGCAAGCCAGGAAGAAGAAGACTTCTGCTATCTATTATAGAGTCTGGCGTTCTTACATTGACTGGTGTGAGTCCAGGTCTCTTCCCTGCCGGGAATTCTTAGTCTCTAGGGTGCTGGAGTTTTTACAACATGGTCTAGACTTAGGTCTCAAGTTTAGTACTCTGAAGGGTCAGGTTTCGGCCCTGTCTATCTTCTTTCAGAAGACCTTTGCCCAGCATCCCCTGATCAAGACCTTCTTTCAGGGGGTCACTCACGTGCGTCCCCCTCGAAAACCTATGGTACCTGTTTAAGTCCCAAACTTGGTTTTATCGGCTCTGCAGGATGCCCCCTTTGAGCCTATTCAGGACGCTGCTCTCGCTGTTCTCACGCTCAAGGTCGTTTTTCTGGTGGCTATCACTTCTGTTATGCGTGTGTCTGAGTTGGCTGCCTTATCTATTCAGCCTCCCTACTATGAGAAACACCAGGATAAGGTGGTGTTCCGCTTCAAGCCAGACTTTCTGCCTAAAGTGGTGTCTGCATTTCATTTGAATCAAGATATTGTACTTTCTACTTTGTGCCCTAACCCTAGTAACCCCAAGGAAAGGGTTTTGCATTCCTTAGATGTGGTTAGGTGCGTCAAGTATTACTAAGGCTTTCAGGAAGACTGATGCTCTCTTCGTTGTGCCTCACGGGCCTAGGAAGGGTTTGGCTCCTGCCAAGTCTACCATCAGTAAATGGATTCGTCAGGCTGTGGTTCAGGCCTATTCTACTAAGGGGAAGACTCCCCCCTTCCGTCTTACTGCCCATTCTACTCGGGCTGTTGGGGCTTCTTGGGCTTTCCAGCACCAGGCAAGTTTGCAAGGCCGCTACTTGGTCTTCTGTTCATACCTTTACTAAGTTTTACAAGGTTGATGTTAGGGCCTCAGCTGATGCTGTGTTTGGCCGCAAGGTTTTGCAAGCGACAGTGGTATAAACTGCTTGCTGTTGCCTTTTCTGTTGGGGATCCCACCCTACCTTACGGACACTGCTATTGGATGTCCCATGTGTAAGTATTATAGATGGAGCAGGACATGCTGTATGCTTAGAATAATACAATTCTGTGAAATACTCACCTGTAGAATTGGTATTATACGCATACAGCACGTCCTGCTCCAACCCACCCTGGTTTTCACTTTGTTCTGGATCCCCTGTATGGTGATAGTTATCATTGTTATTATTGCCAGTTTTCTGGGTGGTTGGTTTCTCCCGGCTTCTCCTTTTTCACTGCTTTTCAATGCTGGGGATTTGTGGGAGGTTCCTCGGTATATGTAGGGCCGGGAGGAGCCTGTTTTTGCATCTGCAGTGAACAGCGCCCTCAGGCGGAGGATTACCTATGTGTAAGTATTATAGATGGAGCAGGACGTGCTGTATGTGTATAATACCAATTCTACAGGTGAGTATTTCACAGAATTGTATTTTCTCTGCAGTACTGACTGCGAAGACATGATGTATCTCTCTCTCGCAGGTGAGCGGGGCTATTACAGCCTGCGGCCCTGTTGGACTATTCCCACCCGTCCTCCCTGTGATGTGCCTCCCAGTCTGGGCTGCGCTGGTCGGGAGAAGGTAGGCAGCACCATGCGTGCTTAACGGAGCCATGCTCCACCGCAGTCCCCCACCAAAGGGCAGGCCGTTTAGGGCTGATGGTGAGCCTCTAGGGGATGCCCCTCCCGCACTATTGCCCCGTGTAGCGGTGGGCCCTGTACAAAGGGTCGCCATCCTCCCTCATTCCCCCCCGTAGCCCGGGGGGAAAGAAAGGGGGGGGGTGTAGCGGTCTTAGTGTATGTTTTACACGTTATGGCCTTAGTCTTGCCCCGGACTAGTATTCCTGGGGTCAGAGCCGCGCTGTTTGTTCTTTATTGTGTAATTGTCGCCGCAGCGTGCATTTCTTCCTTTACTGGATGTGCTGCGCCGGGCGGCGACGTCGCCTCAGACGCTGCGGCGTCTTCATTGACAAATCATCTTTTCTAAGTGTCCCATTCACTTCGCTCTTCATAACCGTTGTAACTACCTCAGAGCTTCGCGCTCTTCGGGGGGGGGGGCTAGGTTGGCGCGCTCCGCGTCACTGCCCGTTCTGGCCCGCCCTTCGAGATTCGCTTTGGCGCCATTTTGATGCTGGTCGCACGCACGAGTGATAGCGGTCCTCCTCCTCCCTTGGTCTGTAAGTGCCCTCGCAGGCGATTTTCATGATCCTTGTTTACTGCGCATGGTTCTGACACCCTTTATTCCCATTATGTCTTTCAGACTGGTGAACACCATTGGCTTCTCCCGGCCCAGTGTAAAATTATAGCGGGCCTTGTAATATTCTCCCACTTCCATAGCAGGTCTTTGGGGCATCCAGGGTTACTTATAGTGTAAATCCCTACCGGCATATTGTGCCTTGATTAATCACCATATGGAGGCATCTCAGAATTATGTGACCGGGGTCCCTCTGGGACAAGACCGGCGGTGTATAGCGTGTGGACAACCCCATGCTGATGCTGACAGGGCACGGGTCTGCGTACCCTGTGCCGAGCAAGCCCTGGCCCTGCAATCTGGTCGGCCAGTGGCTACACCTAGCTTCAATTCACCTATCTCCCCAGGCTTAAATCTCTCTCCTGCTGAGTCGACTACAAGTGGGGAATTACAGCCTGCGGGCCCTTCCAGACTACCTACAGCTGAACAGGTTATTGCTAGGTTGTCAGAGAAAATGGGCCTTGGTAGAAAGCGGCACCTGTTGCCCCATGTTTCTTTATGTTCTATGAGAACTGAGGGGTTTGCTACTCCGTGTGACTATACCCCTTCTGATGAAGGGGAGTTGTTCTCTGACTCAGGCTCTTCTGATGAGAGGCTGAGGAGTCATGACGATTCTGGCCCGGAATACTGGGGCCAGTGTGACACTGACGACCTGTTGATTAAGGTCTTTAAGGCACTGTCTATCTCTCCCCCCGGTCAGGTCCCCAAGCCTAGAGGGGAGCGTTGCCATACTGCGACTGCACGTTTGGAATTCTTAGAGCAGGCTCGTTTCCATGCCCTTGTGCTCAAGGAATGGGAATGCCCCAGTAAACTTCCAGGGGTTCCAGGGGACTGGGATAGGAAATACCCTTTTCACCCTGAGGTGGTTAATTGCTGGCCTTTCCCCCCCCGTGGTGGATGCGCCGATCATAGGGGTCCTTAACCCTCCCTTTATTACAACCCCTGCTTATAGTACCCTTCGGGATGCTGAGGACCGGCGCATTGAGCTGCTGGCCTCCCATGCCTTTTCTTGTGCCGGGACGGCGCTGCGCCCGGTCTGTGCCGCAGCTATTACTGCAGTGGTCGCTAGAACCCTCATCAAAAAATTGCTCGATCATCACCCCGAGGATCTCCCTTGGGAGGTGTTTAATGCACTCTCCAATTGTGGGGCCCGTCTAGACCTGTTCGGTAAAAAAGGCAAATCACCCATTCGCAGACGGCCGTCTCGGCCCCATCGAGGCAGGAGCACCCCTCCTCCCCCCTACCTTAGTGTTAAACAGGAACCAGGGGTGTCTTTCCGGATTTTTGGGGCAGACTCCTGCCCCACGAGCAGCAGACAACACCCTGGCCCCTCCGGCGGGGCTATGCCCAAATCTTCCACCAAACCCCCTCAAAAATGATGGGGCGCCCTCGCCCGGCTGGGTGAGGGGATGGCTGCAGCACCTTGCTCTTATCAGAAGGCATCTCGCCTCATTCTGGTGGATTCAGGAGGTTGTGTCCTCCAGATACAGGATAGCGTTTGCTGCACGGCCTTCCCCAGTTTTTATCAGGTCCCAGGTACTCCTGGTCCCTGCCCCTGTTCAGTTGCTGGCACAGGCCATGCTAGGCCTGCAAGGTCTGAGGGTCTCTTGCAGATTGCCCGTAATAGGCAGAGGCAAGGGCCGCTATACAACCTTCCACAGCCCCCCAAAGGATGGGTCGGGTGGCCCATTCTGGATTCACAGCAATTCTCTAATTACAGGCAGTTTCCTGCATGGAGTTGGGCCATCAGCACCTTGCGCCCAGTGGGCGTCTTGCCGTCTGGGGAACTCTTCAATGCTTATGTTTACATTCCTGTGCCCTCAGATCTCCGAGGCTCTCCGGGTTTGTGTTGGAAGTCCAACACTGTTAAAGTGGACCAACACCCAGGATTTTGACTATCCTGGGTCTTGGTCCACTTCGGTGGGGCACCCCCGATCGGGGTGCCCCGCTGTGTGAAACCCCCCCTAACCCCCCGAAAAACTCACCTCTCCCCGCTCCCAGCGCCGACGTACAAGCGAGGATCAGTAACGTCTAAGCGGCAGCCGCCGCCGCCGCCTCCCTCGCGTCACTTTCGGCGCGCGCCCCCCGCCGGCCATTCGCAGACGGCCGGCACGCGCACGCCTACAGGAGCGCAAGGGAGGCGGCGGCGGCCGGCCGCCGCCGAAGATAAGGTAAGGAGTTTGGGGTGTTTGGGGGGGTTTCACCCCCGCGGGACATCCCGATCTCGGATGTCCCGCGGGGTGGGGGGTGATCGGCCCGGGAATCTTATAGATTCCCGGGCCGATCACCCGTGGGTGTTGGTCCACTTTAATTGTGGCCCTGTTATCTGGCCTCTCTTCAACTCCCAGAGTGTTCACTCAAGTGCTGTCGATGGTGATTTCTCTGAGACCAAGGGACGTCCGCGCGATGTCTACCCGGACGCCCTTCCTCACTCCCCTCTCTCTGCGTCAGGATAGTTGGATTCCCGGCTGGTGGGCCCATTGGGAGTCATTTAGATGGGTGTTCAATCACCTCGAGTCCTCGCTGTTCCCTAAAGCGGTAACTCCATTAATAGGAATGATTCTGGATCAGGTTCAAACCAGATTCTCCCCCTCTCAGCAATTAGGTGGGCATTCTGGTCTCATGGGCCCAGTCCCTCACTACTGTCCTGGTTTCTTAACACCAGGCAGGGATGCAACTGGTGGGCCGTTGTTAACCTGCTCGGCAGGAGCCCGAGTAGCTAAAGAGGTCCCTTATGCTCAGTTCCCCTTGAGCCCGTCTGCGATTTCTATTGGTAACATAGGACAGGGATCCAGCACCCCTGGAGCAGGGCCTGCGGGCCTTCCCACCTGTATTACTGTTTTCTCTTGAAAACTTGAGGGACCTGTCTGGGGGCAGTTCCCCCTTGCCCCTCTCTGGAACCGGCCACCATGGATGCCAACCTTTCAGGTTGAAGGGGATGGTTTCTTCCGAACCCCCCTGCGATTCTGTTGTTGGTGGGGCCTTTAGAGAGTTCTTACGCCTATTGAAGTCTAAACAGTGAGCGTTTTTCAGTTGGCTCTTCTCGCTTGACCGCTCCCCTTCTGGAATTGCCAGGCTGGGGGTGCTCGGTCCGTCTGACGACAGACGTACTACATTAACCATTGGACGGGGCCTGGAGCTGGCGGACCTTCCAGGGAGTCTCTATGTTCCCTTCTGGGCGGAGACTGTGCTCCCTGCATGTTAGTGATATTAGCTCCGGCGAAGCCCCTCTGCGACAGGATGTGCTAATCCCCGTGTCATTAGGGAGTCCAACCAGTCGTCGATCTGTTGGGTTCCTGCACCTTCACAGGCTATCGGCCTTGTTTCCCTGTCCCAGGATCCTGTGTCAATGGTCCGGATGCCTTTAGTACCGTCTTGACAGGACGTTTGGTTCTGTATGTCCTTCTCCATTCCCTCTGCTAGGCAGGGTTATGCGGAAGATTACTCTGGTAAGGGGACCAGTGATTCTGGTGGCCCCCAGTTGACCTAGTATAGTGTGGTTGCAGACATGGTACTGTGGTCAGTAGTTCTGCACCTTGCCAGGAGTGCCAGTTGATCACTCAGGGCCCCTTTATGTCACTATAATTCATGGTCCCTGACCTTGTCGATCTGACTGCTGAAACATACATCCGGATGAGACAAGTTTTAGCTGTCTCAGTGTTTGTGACTATGGGAAGGCTAGGAGTGAGCCTCTTCCTCGTCGTCTCCTATTGTTGTAGGGTATGGCATACCCACTTTTATTAGGGCGAGTCTAGTTCTCTTACTTGTTGGACGTTCTCGGTTCCCAGGTTTCCAGTGTGGCTTTCAGCATGAATTGGAGTTGGTTCCCCAGCTCCGTTCTCTTGAGGGGTCAGGCTCTGCCCTGTCCACCTTGCCTTAGCAGTCTCTGGTTCAGTCTTCCTTGGTTAAAACTTCCTTCAGGGGGTGCTCATGTGTGTCCTCCATGTACTCCTATGGTCCCTGTTGGGATTGAAATTGTATTCATTCCGTCTGCTTGCAGGATTGTCCCTTGGTCCTATTCAGGACGCTGTCTGGATGTCCTTACCCTCAAGGTTGTCCTTCTGGTGACTGTTACCTTGGTCAGGCGTGTGTTAGCGGGCGGTTCGGTCTACCTAGCCCTCATTCCTTGAGATACACCAGGATAAGGTGGAGTTCCACCTGAAGCCGGATTCTCTACATCTGAAGGTGTCTTAGGTTCAATTATTCTAGTTTTCCACGGCTATCCCCCTTCCTAGTGACGCTGAGGAAGTGGTTCTGCATTCCTTATACAGGTGTTGGCAATTTTTTCCTTAGGAGTCACTGTGTCCTTTAGGGGAACTGAGGTTCCTTGGGGTTTGTGGCCATTACATCCTGAATGTGCCCGATCTCGTCTGCTCTCGCGAGTTGGGCGGTTTGGTCCTGGTTGTTAGCTTAATGGATGTTACTCCTGGTACCTTGTTTCAGCCTTTGGCTAATGCCAAATTTATTAGCGATCGGATTGTCAGGCTGTTACTCAGGCCTATTCAGGCAAGGGGAAGAATCTCCCTTGTTGCCTTTATTCCTTTTCTCCGCGTGCTTGATGCCTCTTGGGCTTTTCAGCACTGGTTTTGCTGTTGAACTGGTTGGTTAGGCCACTAACGTTGGCCTTATGCTCATACCCTTTGCAAGGTTTTTACAATGTTGATGTTTGGGCCTCAGCTCATGCTGTCTTGGCCATATGGTTTTTTAGGTGACAGTGCTTTAAAACTGTCTGCTGCTGTCGTTTTTTGTTGGGGATCCCACCCTACTTATGGACACTGCTTTTGGATGTCCCAAGTGTAAGTATTATATCTGGAGCAGGACGTACTGTATACTAAGAATAATACAATTCTGTGAAATACTCACCTGTAGAATTGGTATTATAAGTATACAGTACGTCCTGCTCCACCCCACCCTGGTTTTTGCATTATTCTGGATCCCCTGTATGGTGATTGTTATCATTGTTATAAGTTACTAGTTTTTGGGTGGTTAAATTCTCCCGGCTTATTCTTCACTGCTTTTCAATGCTGGGGATTTGTGGGAGGTCCCCGGGTATTTGAGGGGCCAGGAGGAGCCTGTTTTACATGTCTCTGCAGTGCAGCGCCATCTGGCGGAGAATAACCGAAGTGTAAGTAATATTTCTGGAGCAGGACGTACTGTATACTTATAATACCAATTCTACAGGTGAGTATTTCACAGAATTGTATTTTTGGATTCCCCTAGGGGGGGAATCGAATGGCTTGGGAATCTTATAGTCTCTCGGGCTCATCGCTGTGGGTTTTGGTCCACTTTCAATGCAGACAGCAGGGTCCGGGATTGACTCTCTGTATTGCAGGTGGTGGAAGTAGGTGAGCTGGGGTCCTTGTGGATTTTATCTACCACCGATTTATTCATGCTTTATGGGTCAGAGATATTATTACACTGTCATTTAGGGAAGGCAATATATACCTGCTAATAAAAAGGGTCATATTGTGTGAACAGCCATAGTCTGAGGGGACACCCAGTGGTCGTTGTAAGCCTTGAGGGTGGGAATATTTTGGTTCTGTGTCCCCTGATGGTGCTGTTCCCATGTGCTTTTTTTAAATCAGATTCCATTTAACTTAATCAAGACCAACTCTAGGGTTTGGGTAGATAAATTATTTAGCTGATCATTGTTTAGCTATTGCAAAAGGTAATTGTATCTTCACACTTTGTCTGTAAACCCTTACTACAAAAGCTGAAGCTTCAAAACAAGGTTTGGTTTTACTTCTTGTAGAGGACCAAAAATCTCTATGGCCAGTCCTGGAGTATTTTAGGCCAATTCTCTATCTCCAGGGCATCTTGATTTTGGATTCTGTTTGAAATCCCCCAGTACTGATGCTCACTTCTGCCCCAGTCTGAATGGCGAAGCACCAAAAGCACCCATCAGTAGCAAGATGCTAGGGATGCAGCCTATGGGCCGCACATGCGCAGTGGGGTTGCTAGAAAAGTGTGTTTTTATAGCGATATCACGGCACATGTGCATGCTGCGACTGCATTCCTAGCATCTTTTGGCTGATGTGTGCTCCCTGGTGCCCAGTCAGGCTGGTGCAGGAGTGTGCGTCATACCGCAGGCAAAAAGGGGGCACCTGTGCTGGGCACGGTGTTCAATATTAACACATTCCATAAAGCTTTTTGCACCGGCCGTCAATCTGTATTGGAACTTACAGACTAACACCATGCTGTGCTTGGATAGATTAGTAACTCAGATATTTTGATGGGACAAAACCCTGTTGGCCTCCTGTCCTCAATCTGCCCCCCATAGATGCCCTGGTTGACACAAAACGTGCCATTGTCCATGACGCTGTAAACACCGGCTGCATCCCCAGCATCTCGGGGCTAAGGCACGCTCCCACGCCCAGCCATTCAGATAGGGGAGAGCTCCTACCCCCTTCCTAAAGGGAAACTGGGGATGATTCGGGGGGGGGGGGGGGGGGGGGGGGGAAGGGGGGGGCGCATATTTTATTGGGATGCCCTACTTTTAGTAGGTCAATCTGTATTGGAACTAACAGACCAACACCATGCTGTGCTTGGATAGATTAGTAACTCAGATATTACTTTTCTAATTTTCACTTTAGGCATGTCTGCAAAGCTCAAGACTTGTGTAAATTGCAATACAACATTTACAAGTGGAATAAGCTTGTCTAATCATATGCGAGCATATGCCCGGAAGAAGAGTGCTGGTCTTTTGACTGGGACAGGTATAAATATATATTTGTGTTTATTCTAAGTGTGCCATACACTCCACTTCCTCCTTCATGACATCTGGGTAATCTCCAGTAGAGGGCGAACTTCTGCTGAGTGGAATATGCAAAAAAGAAAGCCCCTCCCGGTCCATATATACCTGGGACCTCCCACCAATTCCCAGTTTCTTCTCTGCAGAGAAGGCGACAAGACAGAAGATGAGGACTTCTTGCTTACAGGTAAGCCGGGTTCGGCCCGGCCTTCTTTTATCCCTATTGCTGGCAGGACCTTTCTAAATTACCCTGTATTGAGCCTCCCAGCTTAGGCTGTGGGTCCTGGTGATGGTAGGAGCACCCTATGGGTGCAGCAGGAGCACTGCTCCACCATGAGACCTCACTATGGGGTAGACGGTTACCCAGGTTTCTTGGTGATCCTGGTGTGGGATGCCCCATCCCGTTAGGCTTATGGCCGGCTCCTGGCTGGATTCCCCCCTTCCGGGTCCCTGATTCACCTCCGGGGGGGGGGGGGGGGGCTATATTTCGTTTTGGGCCTATATTTCGTTTTGGGCCTATATTTCGTTTTGGGCCTATATTTCGTTTTGGGCCTATATTTCGTTTTGGGCCTATATTTCGTTTTACCGAGACTTGGTCAGTGTGAGTGTTTTACTTGTGTGTGTGTGAGTGCTTACTGCTACTGGCCTCAATGTATGACTTCAGCCTGGGGGAGCTTCTCCCCCTCAGGCTGCGTTCGGGAAGGGGGCCGGGCTCTCGGCGCGGCCGCAGTAGCCCCGCCTCCTTAATTGGCGTGATGTCGGTGCTAGTTGACTAGGGGTCCGCGTTGCTGGGAGGGGGGCGGGGCCTTGGGAAACGCGCGTTCTGTGCTGGTCCACCCTCCCCCTGCTCTCCCTTCCCAGGCACGAGGCAGCGTGGGGGCCATCTTTCCTGGCAGGCAGATTGCACTCGGGGTGGTAAGGGCCTGATGGCCATTTTCTTCAGCTTGTGTGTGTGGGGGCCCCTATTTAGCGGGGGGCCTCCACTGGTATGATTGCTAGCACGGCTGTGTTTTGGCGGTATGTATATATATATATATATATATATATATATAATATATATATATATATATATATATATATATATATATATATATATTATATATATTTTTTTTTTCCATTGTGTGGCTGTTAGATCATATGCTATTGCATTTTACACTGCTCTGCTCTTATGTGGCTTTTGTGTGTTACAGGCCCTGTATATGTGCATATTAAGGGGTCCCTCCTGGTCCTGGGGTCCCTAGTTATAAAAATTGTCCACCCAAAAATCCTCCCACCGGGACTTTTAAGGGGCATCCCGGGTTGCTTATGCGTTATTCCCTGCGGTCTTGCGACTGACCACCAAAAATTCACCATATGGAGGCTCTGCAGGATACTGGGCCCGGGATCCCTTTGGGACAATCCGGGCCATGTGTGGGGTGTGGGGTATCCCTTACGGGGGAGAATGTGCTGATTTGTATACTATGCGCACAAAAGGCCATAACGCGGCAGTCTGGTACCCAGCCTTCTGGGTCGGCTCCTCCTGCTTCATCGCCTTCCCCTCCACACCTGATCCGTACCCCAAGTGACATTGGTACCAGTGGGGAGTCGCTTTCTCATGTTTGGGCTAGGTTGGCCAGCATTGAGAAAATGTTTGCTAGCACGGTGGGCAAGAAGGCCCAGGCTAAAAAGAGACAGTTGTTGTCGGCCCAGCCTTTGTGGGATATTGACGACGAGTCCGCTGAATTGTCCGATTATTGACAGTTAGAGGAGGGGGAATTGTATCAGGATTCAGAGGCTGACTATGGTCAGCCTGGGAATTCCAATGTCGGGCAGGCGCTGGGAGATGCCGTTGATACGGCCACTGTTTTGTCATATTTATTGGAGGTGTTGGATATTGATCCACCTGAGGCGCCCCCTCTTAAGAAGGGGGAATTTTTTGGGGTCCACAAGCCCCGTCTGGAATTCCCTACCCAGGGTCATTTTGATGCGCTGATCCTTGGAGAATGGGAGAGGCCCAGTCGGCTTCCTGGTGTGCCTCAGGGATGGGATAAGAAGTATCCTTTTCCGGTGGAGGCGGTGAAGCGCTGGTCTTCTCCTCCCGAGGTCGACGCGCCTGTTTTAGGTTTGACCAACTCTTCTGTGCTGAACACCCCTGACGCCACTTCCCTTAAGGATGGCGAGGATAAGCGCCTTGATCAGATGGCGTGCCACGCATTTGCCAACGTGGGCTCGGCCCTGCGGCCTGTTAGTGCATCTGCCCTGGTGTCGCTTGCTACCAGGTCTCTTATCAGGGACTGGCTGAATAACGCTCAGCTTGATCCAGATGGTGCTGAGTTCGCTATACTTAAGAAGTGCAAATTGTTAATGGATTTTGTCATGGCTGCGATGGAAGACTCCATTGTCTTGTGTAGTAGGACGTCAGCCTTACTGGTGGCTATGCGCAGACTGGTCTGGCTCTGTCGGTGGACAGCGGACGTCGGAGCCAAGAAGTCGCTCACAGCTCTCCCCTTCTTGGGTGCGCGGCTGTTTGGAGATAAATTGGATGCTGTTGCTAAAGGAGGTAAGTTACCTGAGCGGAGGAAACGGCGCCGTCCCTTTCGGGGGGCGGGCTCGTTCACTCCTTCCTTTCGAGAGGCCAGAGCGTCTAGGGGTCTGGCCTTTTCAGGTGTCAGGGGCTCGTCCTGGAACAGAGGCAGAGGTCGGGCACGTCCTGCGGCTGCCTGGGGTCCCAAGCCTGCCGTTAAACCGGCTCAGCAATGAAGGGGCGCCCTCACCCGCATGGGTGGGGGGACGGCTGCGGCTCTTCTTCCAGGTCTGGGCCCGGGAGGTCACAGACAATTGGATCTTGGAAGTGGTCTCCTCCAGGTACAAACTGGAGTTCGAGTGTTGGCCGCCCCCAAGATTCTTAGGGTCTCGGGTGCCCTCGGACCCTCAGGCTGCACAGGGGCTCCTGTTAGCGGTAAAAAACCTTCTGGACGTGGGGGTTATATGCCCGGTGCCTCCGTCGGAAAGAGGCAGGGGTTACTACTCCAACATTTTCACGGTTCCCAAAAAAGAGGGTTCGGTGAGACCCATTCTAGATCTCAAGGTTCTCAACAGGTTTATCAGAGCCAAAAAGTTCTGCATGGAGACTCTGCGCTCGGCTATCAATTCCCTTCGCCAAGGGGATTTTATGACATCCATAGACATCAAGGATGCGTATCTGCATGTTCCGATTTTTCAGGCACATCAGAGATTCCTCCGGTTTGCGGTGGAGGATCAACATGATCAGTTTGTAGCTCTTCCCTTCGGTCTGACCTCGGCACCGAGGGTCTTCACCAAGGTGTTGGCGGGCGTAATGGCTCTGCTCAGATCTCAGGGCATTCGCATTGTGCCTTATCTGGACGATCTGTTGATTTCAGCTTCTTCCCTTCAACAGGCAGAACTGGACACCCACCTGGTGGTGTCGACCCTGGAGAGGTTCGGGTGGGTGATCAACCGCACCAATTCCTCTCTCTCCCCGTCTCGAGTGATTTCATTTCTGGGCATGAATCTGGATACCAGTCGGGCCAGAGTGTTTCTGCCCCAGACCAAGGTGCAGGGGATTCAGGGCCTGATCCGTCTTATTCTGGCCAGTCCTTGTCCCTCTATCTGACAGGGGATGAAACTGGTGGGTCTGATGGTGTCCTCCTTCGAGGCGGTGCCCTTTGCACAATTTCACATGAGATCTCTTCAATTTCTCCTATTGACGTATTGGGACAGGAGCCCACAGTCATTGGATCAACCTTTCAGGATGTCTCCCAGGGTTCGGCAGTCCTTTCGGTGGTGGCTGGACTCGAGCAATCTGGCGAAGGGCAGATCCTTTCTGGCCCCTTGTTGTGAGATGGTTACCACGGATGCCAGCCTGTCGGGCTGGGGAGCTTATTGGAAGAGTCACCAGTTCAGCGGGGTGTGGGGTCCCCAGGAGGCCCACACCCCCATCAATTACTGGAGCTCAGAGCCATTCGACCCCACAGTTACGGGGTCTTCCGGTTCAGGTGGGTTCGGACAACCGAACTGCAGTGGCTTACATAAATCACCAAGGAGGGACTTGCAGCAGGAGTGCCCTCAGGGAAGTCTCTCTGATCCTGCACTGGGCGGAGAGCAATGTACCTTGTCTTTCGGCAGTCTACCTTCCGGGAGTGGAGAATACGGAGGCGGATTCCCTGAGCAGGGGATCCTCTCGCCACGGAGAGTAGTCTCTCAACCCCGAGGTTTTTCTGGATCGTTGCCGCAAGTGGGGGACTCCGGATGTGGATCTCTTTGTCTCGAGGCACAATCACAAACTTCCGGCTTTTGTCTCTCTCAGGATCCCCTGGCTTTGGCAGTGGATGCCTTGTCACTGGCTTGGAAGGAGCTGGGTTTTCTGTACCTGTTTCCACCCGTCTCCATGCTGGGCAAGGTAGTTCGCAAACTGGTTCGCAAAAGGGGCACCAGCGATTCTGGTGGCTCCAAGGTGGCCAAGAAGGGTTTGGTACGTAGACGTCGTAAGGATGGCCGTAGACCAGTACCGGCTTCCTTTGCTGCCGGACCTGCTATCTCAGGGTCATCTACTTTACCCCAATTAACAAACGCTGGCTTTGACGACTTGGCTGCTGAAACCTTCATCTTGAAAGAGGAAGGTTTGTCTGAGGCTGTTGTTCAGACCCTGATTAGGGCTAGGAAGCAGTTCTCTTCTGGCATTTACTATAGGACTTGGAGGTCCTATATTGATTGGTGTGAGGCTAGGGCCTTGCCTTGCAGGGTTTTTTCTATACCCAGGATTTTGGAGTTTCTTCAGCATAATCTGGATCTTGGGTTCCAGCTTAGTACTTTGAAAGGACAGGTTTCTGCTCTTTCGATTTTCTTCCAGAAGTCTTTTGCTTTACACCCGCTGGTTAAGACTTTTCCAAGGGGTCGTGCATGTGCAGCCCCCTCGGAAGGCTGTAGTCCCTGTTTGGGATTTGAATTTGGTTCTTTCGGCTCTGCAGGGTCCTCCTTTTGAGCCGTTACAGGATATTGCTCTTTCGGTTGTCACTCAGAAGTTTGCTTTCTTAGTGGCTATTACCTCTGTCCGGCGTGTCTCTGAGTTGGCGGCCCTGTCGATTTAGGCCCCTTACTTTGAGAGACACCAGGTTAAGGTGGTTTTTCGTTTTAAGCCGGATTTCCTTCCTAAGGTGGTGTCTGCTTTCCACCTCAATCAGGACATTGTTCTCCCTTCCTTGTGTCCTAAGCCTAACAATGACAAGGAGAGGGTTCTGCACAATTTGGATGTTGTTTGCTGTGTGAAGTACTATTTGGCGATTACTTCTTCCTTCCGCAAGACGGACGCTTTTTTTCGTGGTGCCCTGCGGGCCCAGGAAAGGTTTGGCGCCTGCTAAGTCTACGATTAGCAAATGGATTCGTCAGGCCATTGTTGGGGCCTTTTCTGCTAAGGGGAGGACTCCCCCTTTTACGGTCACTGCGCACTCCACTTGTGCTGTTGGTGCATCCTGGGCCTTTCAGCACCAGGCTTCTGTTGGAACAAGTTTGTAAGGCTGCTACTTGGTCTTCCGTTCATACTTTTTCCAAGTTTTACAAGGTTGATGTGTGGGCTTCAGCGGATGCAGTGGTTTGAGTTGGTACATTCTTTACTGTTTCTGGTTCCCACCCATGACGGACACTGCTATTGGATGTCCCACATGTCATGAAGATCGAAGTGGATTGTATGGCACACTTAGAATAATACCGTTTTGTGATTACTCACCTTTAAAACGGGTATTATGAGTGTGCCATACACTCCACTTCACCCGCCCTTGTTTGTTTCAGGTATTCTGGGGCTTTTATATGGTGAACCATTGGTTTTGATTGTTACGGTTATATTTGGTTCTTCCTGGTCCCTTTACTGCTTTTATACTCTGGGGAATTGGTGGGAGGTCCCAGGTATATATGGACCGGGAGGGGCTTTCTTTTTTGCATATTCATCTCTGCAGAAGTTTGCCCTCTACTGGAGATTACCCAGATGTCATGAAGAAGGAAGTGGAATGTATGGCACACTCATAATACCCGTTTTAAAGGTGAGTACTCACAAAACGGTATTTTTGCAATGTACAAAGGAAAACAGATGTTTTGTAAATTTGAAATTGTTGGGTAAAGTGCCCTGGAAGTCCTTAGTTGTCCCAACCCCCCAAGGACCACTCTCCATTTTCTGATGATATCAAGTACCACCTCAGTGGTGTGTGAGAGTTGTCTGTCCTAAAATCGTACTGAAAATCGTGAATGAACCACACAAAAAATGGGGCATTTTCTTTTATTTCTGGTGCAAATTAGGCTTGAGTGAAGTGTAGATGGCAGCAGATCAGGTTGGGGTACATTTAAGTCCACAGCCTTGTTCGTTACCACCTGATAGGATTCCGAGTACCACCAGTGGTACTAGTACCACCTGTTGGGAACCCCTGTATTAGATGTGCTGGAGACTCAACTGATCACAATGGGGGGATTTTGACCATACCGGGGGAACCCTTATTTACTGTGCGAAATCCCACAGTTCGCCCCATAAAACTCATCTCTTCTCCGTCCCGCTGCACATGTGCAGCATTCCATATAATCGAAGCCCTTTGCCATGTTTGTGTTACCATGGTGAGCTAGAGAGGCTGTATTCCCAGAAGCGCACTGGACGAGTGCATGCGCAGGCAACTTTGGACCAGATGAAAGGTGCGTGATTGCCGGCGCCCCCCGGGGCGGAAGTTACACACAGTGATGGACGGCCGTGCCAGGTTTTGTTCCGATTTAAAGTGGACCAACCACGTCCTATGGAAAAAATTAAAAATAACCCAAGTATCAACTCCCATTAGTGTCATGGTAATGAACTAGGTAAAAATACACACGATTTTGGCTTCAAAGGAAAAACTGTGGAGTGGAAAACTGGGGGGAGTGGACCAAAACCCTGCGTTTTGGTCCACTTAAACTCCAGCTCTCACTCAAGTGCACAGCTACCATGCAGAGCACCCCCCCCCCCCCATATCCCCACTGCCATGATTGTTGAAGCAATATTTAAGATAAACATTTCTAAAGCTGCCTATGAAGGTTGCCTTAATTATACAATATTAGAGCGTTTTTGTATGCTGCACTCCAGCCAAAAGTGCCTCCAGCTCCTGACTTACAGTGGGCCCAAAGAGTATTGGGGGGGATAAAAAATGCACAAAATATTAAAGTATCATTGATGAGCATGCTACACAGTAGGGCAAACCCAATTTGGCTAGTGGCTGGCCACGCTGGGATTTGTTCCGCTTTAAATTTGTTTCTACAGCTCTTTCCACTGCGACAATGGGTTATTTAAAGATTACCAAAGCCTGGTTTTATGCCCCACTTGTGTGGTTTATGGAATAGGTTTCCATGTACTTTTTGTTTCTTTAATTGCCAGTTTCCCATTCTGAATATTTGTTATATTCTTAATGGTTCTCGTATTCTATCTCTGTTTTGATTCTGTAACTCTTTAATAGTGTTGGATTGTAAGCAAAAGAAGCCAAGATCAAGGTCTGGAGGCAAAAAGAAAATCCTTCCTTTACCGCACAGTGCTGATGAAGTTTATGTTTTAAGATGCAGGTATAGTACTTAAGTTTATATGATATTCTGTCACTGAAAAACTGTTCAACCTGAGGTCTTACTAAATGGCAACAAATGCAGTCTTGTAAAGTTTCATGCTTAAAACGGACCAAAACCCACTGAATCTGTGAAATACATTTGGCAAGAGCTGCGGCCAATATTCCCTTCTTAGGTTGTAGAACTAGAAATAGATTTTTTATTTTTTGAATCGTCCTGGATCACTTTTTTTTTTTTTTTTCTGTCCCTCTCTGTAAGATGACAAGCAATCAGGCATTGCATAACACACATACGTCGCCGCTGCGCTTTGTACTGCGCTCAGAGCCTGTCAGCCCCATTCACCTCTGAGCTGCCAGGCCGCTATTGGCCTGCCGGATCACGTGGGCGTGTTTCCCGCTCTTCGGGGCCCCTCGAGGTCTGCAGACGCCATTTTGTCTCCTTGCTGTGTGCTGCTGGCTCTCTGCAGTCTGTGAGTAACCCAGGTGGGGTGATTTTTTCTAAAGTGTTTTTCTGTCTTATTCTCATGGGAATGTTTTATGTCTGTCAGGTAGGTGAAAACTTCAGCACTGTGGTTTCTCCCACGCCATTTTCCCTCACTAACTCCCACTTCCCTAGCGGTGCTTGGGGCATCCCGGGTAGCTCTTTAGTGTTAACCCTTACTGGCCTATTGTGCCATTCAAATCACCATATGGAGGCTTCTGAGGATGATGGGCCTGGGGTTCCTTTGGGACAAACCCGGCTATGTGTTGTGTGTGGGGTATCCCCTATTAGTGATGATGTCAGGGTGTGTGTGCCCTGTGCCCAGCAGGTACTTGCGCTGCAGTCCGGGCTGTCTGTTACTCCTGGGGGTGCGCCCCCTCTGGCCTCACCTACCCCCCCCCCCCCCCCCCCCCACTTACATCTGACCCCCACTGAGGGGCATACTAGTGGGGAGTCAACCTGATTTAGCTGCACGGGTGGCCAACATTGATAAACATCTTGCTGGGTCTGCCCCGCGTAAGGCTTCTAAGAATTTATCACCCGCGGTTACCCTCTTCCCTGTGGAAGATGAGGGCCCTTACTCACTCTCAGGTCCCTACCCCCTTGAGGAGGGGGAATTATTTTCTGATTCCTCTGAGGAACAACCTAAGATATATGGTGGTACTGGGACTCCTTTTGGGGAAGACCCATGGTCCCCTGATGACACGGACAGTTTTTGAAGTGCTTTGTATTTGTCCCCTGGCAGTGGCTCCGCAGCAGCAGGGTGAGCTTTTTCATACGGTTAAGCCACGCTGGAAGTTCCTTGAACAGTCTCACTTTAATAATCTAGTGCTCAAAGAATGGGAACGGCCTAGCAAGCTGCCAGGGGTGCCTAAAAGTTGGGACAAAAGGTATCCCTTTCCTGCTGATGTTGTTAAGCTTTGGTCATGGACCAACTGGCCTGTCATGCCTTTGCCTGTGTGGGGACGGCACTGCGCCCGGTTTGTGCCTCTGCTATTACGGCTATTGCCATTAAAGGGGTGCTCAAGTGTCTTTTGGATGGGGCATCCGAAAATGCGGTTACAGAGGAGTATAGATCTCTCCTGCTTTGTGAGGAATTTATTGCATATATCCTCTCTGCCATGGATGATGCTAGTAGAATGTGTGGTAGGACTTCTGCCCTGTTGGTGGCTATACGCCGCTCTGTCTGGCTACGTCAGGCGGTAGCTGATAATGCTACTAAGAAGGCTCTCACTGGTTTCCCCTTCAAGGGCCTGCGCCTCTTTGTGGAAGGCTTGAATTTGTTTGCTAAGGGTGGTAGGAGGCCTTCTCGGTCCTTTAGGGGGACAGGTGCCTTTCTCCCATCCTTCCGTGGTTCCAGAACTAGGCGAGGAGTCTTTTACTGGGGCCCGTGGAGATCATTGGGGAAGGGGCAGAGGATGTGGCCGTCATGGCCTCTCCTGGGGTCCCAAGCCAAAATCCTCACCCAAGCCCCCTCAGGGATGAATGGGCGCCCTCACCCATCCAGGTGGGGGGACGGCTTCGGCTTTTTGCTCACTTCTGGAGACTTCACGTCTCAGACCGGTGGATTCAGGAGGTAGTGTCCTCCGGTTACAAGATGGAGTTTGCAGCCTGGACGCCCCTAAGATTCATCAAATCCCGGATGGCTCAAAACCCCCTGTCGGCTCGGGGTCTGTGCCTTGCTGTCCAAAACCTTCTGGAGTTAGGGGTCATCTGCCAAGTGCCTTTAAAGGAAAGGGGCAGAGGCTACTATTCCAATTGTTTCACTGTTCCCAAAAAAGACGGGTCCATCAGACCCATCCTGGATTTAAAGCGCCTTAACAAATTTGTCAGATTGAAACACTTTCGCATGCAGACTCTGCGTTCAGCTGTAAATTCACTACGCCCAGGCGACTTCATGACCTCTGTAGACATTAAGGATGCTTACCTTCATATACCAATCTTTCCAGGTCATCAGATTCCTCAGGTTCGCTCTGGAGGATCAGCACTACCAATTTGTGGCCTTGCCCTTCGGTCTCCCCTCGGCTGCCAGGGTATTCACCAAGGTGCTGGCGGGCATAATGGCTCTGCTGAGATCTCAGGGCATTTGCATCCTTCCTTACTTGGACGACATTCTCATCACATCTCAGTCCTTCCAGCAGGCCGAGCTAGATACCCAGATGGTGGTGTCCACACTGGAGTCCTTCGGCTGGGTGATCAACCACTCCAAGTCTTCCCTGTCACAGTCAATGGTCAAGTCCTTTCTGGGCATGACTCTGGATACATCTCGGGTCAAGATCCTTCTCCCTCAGCAGAAAGTGGACAGTCTGCAAGCTCAAGCCAAGCTTCTTCTGTCTTGCCCTCATCCTTCCAACCGGCAGGGTATGCAGCTGGTGGGCCTGATGGTGTCTTGCTTTAAGGCTGTTCCATACGCTCAGTTTCACATGAGACCTCTTCAACTTCACCTCTTGTCAGTTTGGGATCGGGACCCTGTGTCCCTGGATCAGGTGTTTGTTCTGTAACCTCTGGTCAGGCGGTCTTTCTCGTGGTGGCTGGACTCAAGAAACCTGTTGGTGGGCAGATCTTTTCTGGCTCAGTGCTGGGAGACAGCCACCACAGATGCCAGTCTGACAGGTTGGGGGGCATCTGAAAATCCCTGAAATTCCAGGGTCAGTGGGGCCCTCAGGAGGCCCACACTCATATCAACATTCTGGAATTGAGGGCGATACGGTTGGTTCTCATCCATCTGACTCCACACTTTCGGGGTCGGGCTGTTCAGATTCGCTCGGACAACCAGATTGCGGTTGCCTACATCAATCGTCAGGGAGGGACCCGGAGAAAGAGGGCCCTCAAGGAAGTGTCACTGATACTGTCCTGGGCGGAGGAGAATGTTCCCTGCATCTCGGCAGTGTACATCCCGGGAGTGAAGAATCTGGAGGCAGACTCCCTCAGCAGGGGGACTTCTCGCCTGGGAGAGTGGTCCCTCAGCAGCAGGGTGTTTCGCTCCCTGTGCCAACGTTGGGGTCAGCCAGATGTGGATCTATTCTAAGTGTGCCATACACTCCACTTCGATCTTCATGACATTTGGGTAATCTCCAGTAGAGGGCGAACTTCTGCAGAGATGCAGAAAATGCAAAAATAGAAAGCCCCTCCCGGTCCATATATACCTGGTACCTCCCACCAATTTCCCAGTTCCTTCTCTGCAGGGCAGGCGACAAGATAGAAGATGAAGACTTCTTTACTTACAGGTAAGCCGGGCTCGCGCCCGGCCGTCTATTGTCCCTATTACTGCCAGGACCTTTTCTAAATTGCCCCTGTTTGAGCCTCCCAGCTTAGGCTGCTGGTCCTGGTAAAGGTAGGCAGCACCATATGGGTGCGGTTATCCAGGTTTTTTGGTGATCCTGGTGTGGGATGCCCCGTCCCTGTAGGCTTATGGCTGGATCCTGGCAGGGTTCCCCCCCCCCTCTTCTGGGTCCCTTATTCCCCTTCGGGGGGTTGCCTGGTCGTTCGTTTTTCGTTCTCCCACATATCCCCGTGTATGCGGTGTGAGATTCACTGTGCGTGTGTGTGTGTGGGACAGTGAGTGCTTTCACTTTTGAGCATGGCAGGTGCTGTTGCCTGCCTGTGGGAGCTTCTCCCCCTCAAGCTGTGGTCGGGAAGGGGCTCTCGGTGCGGCCGCGGTAGCCCCGCCCCCTTCTTTGGCGCGATTCTGTGGCTCGTTTCTAGGGGATCCGCGTTGCTGGGAGGGGGGCGTGGCCTGGCGAGCACGCATTCTGCGCTGGCCCGCCCTCCCCCTTCTCTCCCTCTTCCTGCCTGTGGCACTTCTCGGGGGCCATTTTGACCTGCGCTCTGAGTGGTAAGGGCCGGATGGCCACTTCCTTAGCCCCACTGATTGCGGGCATGTTTGTGTATGTGTGTGTTTTTGTGGTAGGTTGCGCACGTCTGGCTGAAATAAGGATATATATACATATTTATATACACATACAATTAAGCATGTGTTTTTTCCTTATATATGTAGGATTGCACTGATGTTGCCTGTTTTGTGTTACAGATCGCATTGTATATGTGCAATTAAGGGGTTTCTCCTGGTCCTGGGTTCCCTAGTCAAAATTTGTTCACCTCAAATCCTCCCACCGGGACTTTTAAGGGGCATCCCGGGTTGCTTAGGAGTAAATTCCTGCGGTCTTGCGACTGACCACAAAAAATGTACCATATGGAGGCTCTGCAGGATACTGGGCTCGGGCTCCCTCTGGGACAATCCGGGCCATGTGTGGGGTATCCCTTACGGGGGAGAATGTGCTGATCTGTATACCATGCGCACAAAAGGCCATAACGCGGCAGTCTGGTACCCAGCCTTCTGGGTTGGCTCCTCCCGCTTCATCGCTTTCCCCTCCCCACCTTATCCGTACCCCAAGTGACATTGGTGCCAGCGGGGAGTCTCTCTCTGATGTTTGGGCTAGGTTGGCCAGCATTGAGAAAATTATTGCTAGCACGGTGGGCAAGAAGGCCCAGGCTAAAAAGAGACATTTGTCATCGGCCCAGCCCTTGTGGGATATTGACGACGATTCCGCTGATTGGTCAGATTATTCCCCGTTAGAGGAGGGGGAATTGTATCAGGAAACAGCCGACTATGTTCAGTCTGGGAATGCCGATGTCGGGCAGGCGCTGGGGGATGCCGTAGATACGGCCACTGTTTTGTCACATTTATTAGAGGTGTTGGATATTGAACCGCCTGAGGCGCCCCCTCTCAAGAAGGGGGAATTTTTTGGGGCCTGTAAGCCCCGTCTTGAATTCCCTACCCAGGGTCATTTTGATGCGCTGATCCTTAGAGAATGAGAGAGGCCCAGTCGGCTTCCTGGTGTGCCTCAGGGATGGGATAAGAAGTATCCTTTTCCGGTGGAGGCGGTTAAGCGCTGGTCTTCTCCTGCCGAGGTCGATGCGCCAGTTTTAGGTTTGACTAACTCTTCTGTGCTGAACACCCCTGACGCCACTTCCCTTAAGGATGGCGAGGATAAGCGCCTTGATCAGATGGCGTGCTACGCATTTGCCAAAGTGGGCTCGGCCCTGTGGCCTGTTAGTGCATCTGCCCTGGTGTCGCTTGCTACCAGGTCTCGTATCAGGGACTGGCTGCATAACGCTCCGTTTGATCCAGCTGGTGCTGAGTTCGCTATCCTTAAGAGATGCGAATTGTTCATGGATTTTGTCATGGCTGCGATGGAGGATTCTATTGTCGTGTGTAGTAGGACTTCAGCCTTACTGGTGGCTATGCGCAGATTGGTCTGGCTCCGCCAGTGGACAGCGGACGTTGGGGCCAAGAAGTCGCTCACAGCTCTTCCCTTCTTGGGATCGCGGCTGTTTGGAGATAAATTGGATGCTGTTGCTAAAGGAGGTAAGTTACCTCAAGTTCCGCATGGAGACTCTGCGCTCGGCTATCAATTCCCTTCCCCAAGGGGATTTTATGACATCCATAGACATCAAGGATGCGTATCTGCATGTTCTGGTTTTTCAGGCACATCAGAGATTCCTCCGGTTTGCGGTGGAGGATCAACATTATCAGTTTGTAGCTCTTCCCTTCGGTCTGACCTCGGCGCCGAGGGTCTTCACCAAGGTCTTGGCGGGAATAATGGCTCTGCTCAGAGCGCAGGGCATTCGCATTGTGCCTTATCTGGATGACCTGTTGATCTCAGCTTCTTCCCTCCGTCAGTCGGAGCTGGACACCCACCAGGTGGTGTCGACCCTGGAGAGGTTCGGGTGGGTGATCAACCGCACCAAGTCTTCTCTTTCCCCGTCTCGTGTGATTTCATTTCTAGGCATGAATCTGAATACCATTTGGGCCAGAGTGTTTCTGCCCCAGACCAAGGTGCAGGGGATTCAGGGCCTGATCCGCCTTCTTCTGGCCAATCCTTGTCCCTCTATCCGACAGGGGATGAAACTGGTGGGCTTGATGGTATCCTCCTTCGAGGCGGTACTGTTTGCACAGTTTCACATGAGATCTCTTCAACTTCACCTATTGACACATTGGGACAGGTGTCCTCAGTCATTGGATCAACCTTTCAGGATGTCTCCCAGGGTTTGGCAGTCCTTTCGGTGGTGGCTGGAATCGAGCAATCTGTTGAAGGGCAGATCTTTTCTTGTCCCTTGTTGGGAGACGGTTACCACGGATGCCAGCCTGTCGGGCTGGGGAGGTTATTGGAAGAGTCATCAGTTCAGCGGGGTGTGGGGTCCCAGGAGGCTCACACCCCCATCAATGTATTGGAGCTCAGAGCCATCCGACTGGTTCTGGCTCGGCTGACTTCAAAATTACGGGGTGTACTGGTTCAGGTTCGTTTGGACAACCGAACGGCGGTAGCTTACATCAATCACCAAGGAGGGACTCGCAGCAGGATTGCCCTCAGGGAAGTCTCTCTGGTCCTGCACTGGGCGGAGAGCAATGTTACTTGCATTTCGGCAGTCTACATTCCAGAAGTGGAGAACACGGAGGCGATTCCCTGAGCAGGGGATCCTCTCGCCAAGGAGAGTAGTCTCTCAACCTTGAGGTTTTTCTGGATCTTTGCCGCAAGTGGGGGACTCCGGAGGTGGATCTCTTTGCCTCGAGGCACAATCACAAACTTCCGGCCTTTGTGTCTTTCTCAGGATCCTCTGTCTCTGGCAGTGGATGCTTTGTCACTGGCTTGGAAGGAGTTGGGTTTTCTGTACCTGTTTCCACCCGTCTCCATGCTGGGCAAGGTAGTTCGCAAACTGGTTCGCAAAAGGGGCACCAGCGATTCTGGTGGCTCCAAGGTGGCCAAGAAGGGTTTGATACGCAGACGTCGTAAGGATGGCCGTAGATCAGTACCGGCTTCCCTTGTTGCCGGATCTGCTATCTCAGGGTCATCTACTTTACCCCAATTTACAAACACTGGCTTTGACGACTTGGCTGCTGAAACCTTCATCTTGAAAGAGGAAGGTTTGTCTGAGGCTGTTGTTCAGACCCTGATTAGGGCTAGGAAGCGGTCCTCTGCTGGCATTTACTATAGGACTTGGAGGTCCTATATTGATTGGTGTGAGGCTAGGGCCTTGCCTTGCAGGGTTTTTTCTATACCCAGGATTTTGGAGTTTCTTCAGCATAATCTGGATCTTGGGTTCCAGCTTAGTACTTTGAAAGGACAGGTTTCTGCTCTGTCTGTTTTCCTCCAGAGGTCTTTTGCTTTACACCAGCTGGTTAAGACCTTTTTCCAAGGGGTCGCGCATGTGTGGGATTTGATTTTGGTTCTTTCGGGTCTGCAGGGTCCTCCTTTTGAGCCGTTACAGGATATTGCTCGTTCTCACTCAGAAGGTGGCTTTCTTGGTGGCTATTACCTCTGTCCGGCGTGTCTCTGAGTTGGCGGCCCTGTCGATTCAGGCCCCTTACTTTGAGAGACACCAGGATAAGGTGGTTTTTCGTTTTAAGCCGGATTTCCTTCCTAAGGTGGTGTCTGCTTTCCACCTCAATCAGGATATTGTTCTCCCTTCCTTGTGTCCTAAGCCTAACAATGACAAGGAGAGGGTTCTGCACAATTTGGATGTTCGCTGTGTGAAGTACTATTTGGTGATTACTACTTCCTTCCGCAAGACGGATGCCTTTTTCGTGGTGCCCTGCGGGCCCAGGAAAGGTTTGGCGCCTGCTAAGTCTACGATTAGCAAATGGATTCGTCAGGCCATTGTTGGGGCCTATTCTGCTAAGGGGAGGACTCCTCCTTTTAGGGTCACTGCGCACTCTACTCGTGTGGTTGGTGCATCCTGGGCTTTTCAGCACCAGGCTTCTGTTGAGCAAGTTTGCAAGGCTGCTACTTGGTCTTCCGTTCATACTTTTTCCAAGTTTTACAAGGTTGATGTGCGGGCTTCAGCAGATGCTGTTTTTGGCCGCAAGGTTCTGCAAGCTGCAGTGGTTTGAGTTGGTACATTCTTTACTGTTTCTGGTTCTCACCCATGACGGACACTGCTATTGGATGTCCCAAATGTCATGAAGATCGAAGTGGAGTGTATGGCACACTTAGAATAATACCGTTTTCTGAGTACTCACCTTTAAAACGGGTATTATGAGTGTGCCATACACTCCACTTCGCCCCACCCCTTTTTTTTCTGGTATTCTGGGGCTTTTATATGGTGAACCATTGGTTTTGATTAAGGTTAGAATTGGTTCTTCCTGGTCCCCTTACTGCTTTTTTACACTGGGAAATTGGTGGGAGGTCCCAGGTATATATGGACCGGGACAATCACAAGCTTCCAGTCTTTGTGTCTCTGTCCCAGGACCCTCTGGCCTTGGCCATGGATGCACTGGCAATGTCTTGGAGGAGCTTTCAGCTCCTCTGTGTTCCCTCCGTTTCCTCTGCTAGGCAGGGTGCTGCGCAAGATAGCCCAGGAGGGGGTGCCAACCATTGTGGTGGCCCCCTGTTGGCCAAGAAGAGTGTGGTTCGCAGACATCGTGTAGTTGGCAGTAGATCAGTACACCCTGCCCAAGGATCCAGACCTGCTCACTCAGGGGCAGCTACGCCATCCCAATTTACAAACGCTGGCTATTCCTAGTATGTCACAACATTCATGACACTTGGGAAACCGGCCTGTAGAGGGCGATCTTGCAGAGATGACATGAAAAAAAAGGTAGCCCCTCCCGGTCCATAAGTACCCGGGACCTCCCACTATTCCCCAGTCTTTTCGTCTCTGCAGTCGGCGAAGCATTCAGAAGATGACTCTCCTTTCTGCAGGTAGCCGGGATAACTCCCGGCCTTTTTTTCTATTTCTTCCTGAACTCCCTTATTTGTAATGCTTACTATATGCCTCCCAGCCTTGGCTGAATGGTTCAGGCAAGGGTAGATGCACCTTTGGGTGTGCATAGGACCTTGAGTCCTGTCGCTGGTCTTGTGAGTACCCTTTAGCTTGGCTAAAGGGATGTTTTATTGCTATTTTGCTCTATTTGTATTGGTGCATAGGTTTACTTTTATTTTTTATTCCAGGTGGAAACTCTTCAGTTACGGGGTTTCTCCTGGTCCTTAATCAAATCCTCTCACTAGGGATTCTTAAAGGGGCATCCCGGGTAGCTATTGCATAAATCCCACATACTTGGCGACTATAAATAATTAAGTATCTAAACAGACACCATATGGAGGCATCTCAGGATATTGGGCTTTCAGTTCCCTCGGGACAGACTCGGCAGTGTTTAGGATGTGGGGCATCCCTTGTTGGGGATAATGCATTTCTTGTGCACAGTTGACTATAATGCAGCAGTCAGGGACCCAAGCCTCAGGGTCTGCGGCTCCTGTCTCTTCTCCTGCACCACCTTGTCTTGTCCATTCCCCCAGTGATGTCATGGGTGGAGAGTCGCTTACTGATGTATGTGCCAGGTTGGCTCACATTGAAAAATGAATGTCTAGCTCTGTGGCCAAAAAGACCTCAGCTAAAAGGAAACATTTGGCTCCAGCCGTTCCGGCAAGTGAGTTTGACAGTTGCGAGTTTCTTGATTGGTCGGAAGAAGGGGAATTTTGTGAGGAATCTGATATTTCTGATGCTCAGCAATTTGTGGGTACTGACGTTAAACAAGGAGAGGGGGATGTTTTTGACACCCCTAAAGCTCTTGCTCAATTGTTTGAGGTTTTGGCTATCACACCTCCAGAAGCAGCCCCTCCTCAAAAAGGGGAGTTCTTTGAAGCCTCCAAGCCTCGTTTAGAATTTCCTAACCAGCAACATTTTGAGGATATCATTCTTAAGGAATGGGAGAAGCCTGCACGGCTTCCTGGCATTCCTTTATGCTGGGATAAAAAGTATCCTTTTCCAGCAGACACAGTTCAGCGCTGGTCATCCCCCTCCTGAGGTGGATGCCCCTGTGCTCAGTTTGTACAATTCCTCTGTGTTGCATTCTCCTGAATCCACTACCCTTAAGGATGAGGAGGACAAGCGTATTGATCAAATGGCGTGCCACGCTTTTGCTAGTTGGTTCGGCCTTGCGGCCTGTGGGTGCTTCGGCACTTATGGCAGTTGCTATTAGGTCTGTTGTTAGAGACCTATTGAATACCTCAGGGCTTGATCCAGCCTCTGATGAGTTTGTCGCCCTCAAGCAATGTGAATTATTTGTGTCTTTTGTACTTTCTGTTTTGGATGATACCTTGGCCATGTGCAGCAGAACTTCTGCCTTGTTAATTGCTATTCGGCCTTTTCAGTCTCTAGGGGGACTGCGTGGAACAGAGGAAGAGGACGTGGCCGTCCAGGCCAGAGTTGGGGGTCCAAGCCTGCCCAGCAATGAGGAGGCGCCCTCACCCTTTCGGGTGGGGGACGGCTGCGGTTCTTCTTCCAGGCTTGGGTCCAAGAAGTATCAGACAGATGGATTCTGGAAGTTGTGTGCTCCGGTTACAAACTGGAATTGGAGTACCAGCCAGATTTTTCAGGTCCCGGATGCCCTCGGATCCGGTGATCGCGCAGGGGCTCCGGGCGGCAGTGGCGAACCTATTAGACATGGCTGCCTAGTGCCTCCAGCGGAAAGGGCTTTTACTCCAACCTATTCACGGTACCCAAGAAGGACGGCTCTGTTCAGCCTATTCTAGACCTGAGGCGTCTGAATCATTTTATCCGCTTCAGAAGGTTCCGCATGGAATCATTGCGGTCAACGGTCGGCGCTCTCCGACAGTGGGACTTTGACGTCCATAGACATCAAGTTTGCTTATCTGCACATTCCTATTTTTTCCGCTCACCAGAGATTTCTCAGGTTCACAGTAGAAGACCAGCATTTTCAGTTTGTGGCCCTTCTATTCGGTCTCACTTCATCTCCAAGGGTTTTTACCAAGATGTTGGCAGGAGTGATGGCTATTCTCAGGGTCCAGGGCATTCGCATTGTGCCATTTCTGGACGACCACCTCATCACAGCCTCTTCTTTCAATCAGGCGGAATTGGACACCAGGACGGTAGTGGCTACGCTAGAGAGGTTCGGTTGGGTGTTAAACCATTCCAAGTCCTCTCTTTGTCCAGCCAGGGAGATTCCCTTTCTGGCCTGATACTGGATACCTTTCAGGCCAGGGTATTTCTTCCTCAGTCCAAAATCGTTCTGATTCAGGATCTGATTCGTCTGTTCTTGTCCAACCCTCGTCAGTCTATCCGCCTGGGGATGAGACTAGTGGGTCCTGATGGAGGCCACATTCGAAGCAGTTCCTTTTGCTCAGTTTCACATGAGGACGCTTCAACTCTTCCTCTTGGCAAAGTGGGACAAGTGTCCACTGTCTTTGTATCAGATTTGTCTGTTGTCTCCCCACGTTCTGCGGTCTCTTCAGTGGTGGCTGATTTCGAGCAATCTCAAGAAGGGCAAGTCATTTCTGACCCCTTGTTGGGAATTGGTCACCACGGACGCCAGCCTGGTGGGCTGGGGGGCATCTGGAGGGAACATCGGTTCCAGGGGTTGTGGGGTCCTCAGGAGGCTCACTCTCCAATCAATCTATTGGTGCTGCGGGCCATTCGTTTAATTCTACTTCGACTGACCCATTTCTTGAAGGGTCTGCCGGTTCAGATTCGGTCAGACAATCGAACAGCGGTTGCATACATCAATCACCAGGGAGGGACTCGCAGTTGGGGTGCCCTCCGGGAAGTGTCTGATCCTCCACTGGGCAGAGATCAATGTTCCCTGCATATCGGCGGTTTACATTCCGGGGGTAGAGAACATGGAAGCAGACTCCCTGAGCAGAGGATGTGCTCGCCAGGGGGAGTGGTCTCTCAATCCCAGGGTCTTTCAGTTCCTTTGTCACAAGTGGGGGATCTTTGTCACAACGCGGTTGGACCTGTTTGCTTCTCGTCACAACCACAAGCTTCCAGCCTTTGTGTCTCTATCCCAGGATCCTCTGGCAGTGGCAGCGGATGCCATGTCTCTGGCCTGGAAGGATCTGGGGTTCCTGTATCTTTTTTCCCCATTCGCCATGATAAGTAAGGTGGTGTGCAAGTTAGTTCTGGAAGGGGCGCCAGCAATTCTGGTGGCTCCAAGGTGGCCCAGGCGCCTGTGGTTCGCAGACATCAAAAGGCTGGCAGTGGATCAGTTCATCTGCCTCTTCTTCCAGATCTCATTGCCCAGGGTCAACTCTGTTACCCCAATTTACCAACGCTGGCTTTGACGGCGTGGCTGCTGAAATCTCCATCTTAAAGGAGGAAGGTCTTTCTGACGCTGTCATTCAGACTCTTGTTTGAGCTAGGAAGAAATCTTCCTCTGTTGTTTACTACAGGACTTGGAGGTCCTATATTGATTGGTGTGAGTCTAGCACCTTGCCCTGCAGGGCATTTTCCATCCCTAGGGTTTTGGAGTTTCTGCAACGTGGTCTGGATTTGGGGTTCCAGATTAGTACTTTGAAAGGGCAGGTTTCTGCTTTGGGTATTTTCTTTCAAAGATCTTTTGCTCTTCATCCTTTGGTTAAGACTTTTTTCCAGGGGGTCACGCATGTGTGGCCTACTAGAAAGTCCTTACTTCCAGTTTGGGATCTGAACTTGGTGCTTTCTGTTATGCAGGCTGCTCCTTTTGAGCCATTGCAGGATGTTCCTCTTCATATTCTTACTCAGAAGGTTGCCTGTTTGGTTGCTATTACCTCTGTCCGTTGGGTTTCAGAATTGGCGGCCCTGTCAATCCAGGCTCCTTACTTTGAGAGGCATCAGGACAAGATGGTTTTCCGTTTTAAACCGGATTTCATTCCTAAGGTGGTGTCTGCTTTCCACCTAAATCAGGATATAGTTCTTCCTTCACTGTGCCCTAATCCTAGTAATGACAAGGACAGGGTTTTGCATTCTTTGGATGTAGTTTGTTGCGTTAAATATTATTTGGTTACTACTTCTGCCTTCCGTAGGATGGATGCCTTTTTTGTTGTGCCTTCTGGGCCTAGGAAGGGTTTGGCGCCTGCCAAGTCTTCCATTAGTAAATAGATACGTCAGGCCATTATTGGGGCCTATTCTGCTAAGGGGAAAGTACCCCCTTTTCGTATTACTACTCATTCTACTCGTGCTGTTGGAGCGTCTTGGGCTTTTCAGCACCAGGCTTCTGTTGAACAAGTTTGCAAGGCTGCTACTTGGTCTTCGGTGCATACTTTTCTTAAGTTTTACAAGGTTGATGTGCGAGCCTCAGCGGATGCTGCTTTTGGCCGCAAGGTTCTGCAAGCTGCAGTGGTTTAAGTTATGCCTTATTTCCTTGTTGGATCCCCACCCTTTATTGACACTGCTATTGGATGTCCCAAGTGTCATGAATGTTGGAAGCGGGGTGTGTGACATACTAGGAATAATACCATTTTGTGAGTACTCACCTGTAAAATGGGTATTACGAGTATGTCACACACCCCGCTTCCCCCGCCCTTTTTGTTCTGGGATCCTTTATATGGTGGTCTTATTTTCAATTTTGCTATATAATTGGCTCTTCCTGGTACTTACTGCTTTCTTAAGGACTGGGGAATAGTGGGAGGTCCCGGGTATTTATGGACCGGGAGGGGCTACCTTTTTTTTCATGTCATCTATGCAAGATCGCCCTCTACAGGCCGGTTTCCCAAGTGTCATGAATGTTGGAAGCGGGGTGTGTGACATACTCGTAATACCCATTTTACAGGTGAGTACTCACAAAATGGTATTTTAACGGCCTGGCTGCTGAAACCTCCATCTTGATGAAAAAGGGGCTGACTGCCTATGTTGTTAATACCATGATTAGGGCTAGGAAGGAGTCCTCGTCCTCAATCTATGTATGGCATGCTTATATTGACTGGTGTGAGTCTTAAGTCGTTTCCCTGTCGGGTGTTTTCTGTCCCTAGGATTCTGGAATTTCTACAACATGGTTTGGATTTGGGTCTTCAACTGAGTACCCTTAAAGGTCATGTTTCTTCCTTGGCCATTTTCTTCCAATGGTCCTTTGCTCACCATCGTCTGGTTAAGACCTTCTTCCAGGGGGTTAATCATGTGCGTCCCCCACGTAAGCCTATGTTACCAGTCTGGGATTTGAACTTGGTCTTATCTGCCTTGCAAGGGTCTCCCTTTGAGCCCTTGCATGAGGCCCCTTTATCCATTTTGGCGCTTAAAGTAGTCTTCTTGGTGGCCATCACTTCTGTTAGGCGTGTTTCTGAGTTGGCGGCGCTTTCCATCAAACCCCCTTACTTTGAGAGACACCAGGACAAGGTGGTGTTTCGTTGTAAGCCAGATTTTCTGCCTAAGGTTGTGTCTGCTTTTCATCTCAATCAGGACATTGTTTTGCCTTCTCTGTGCCCTAATCCTGGTAACCCTAAGGAGCGGGTTTTACACTCTCTGGATGTGGTAAGGACCTTGAAGTTCTATTTGTGTGGCTACTGAATCCTTCAGGAAGGATCCAGCTAAGTCCACTATCAGCAAGTGGATTCCTCAGGCTGCGATACAAACCTATTCTGCTAAGGGGAAGGAACCTCCCTTCCGCCTTACTGCTCATTCCACTTGTGCTATTGGTGCCTCTTGGGCTTTTCAGCACCAAGCTTCTGTTGAACAAGTTTGCAAGGCCGCTACTTGGTCTTCTGTTCATACTTTTTCTAGGTTTTACAAGGTTGATGTTAGGGCCTCAGCTGACGCTGCTTTAGGGCGCAAGGTTCTGCAGGCGGCAGTGGTTTAAACTGCCCGCTGTTACTTTTTGGGGATCCCACCCTACCTTACGGACACTGCTATTGGATGTCCCATGTGTAAGGAATACTCTGGAACAGGACGTGCTGTATACTTGGAATAATACAATTCTGTGATTACTCACCTGTAGAATTGGTATTATATGTATACAGCACCTCCTGTTCCACCCCGCCCTTGTTATAATTATTCTTAGTTACCTCTGTATGGTGGTTGTTTTTTGAATTCTTATTTATGTTCTCCTGGCTTCTTGTTAACTGCTTGTCAATACTGGAGATTTTGTGGGAGGTCCCTGACTTGTATAGGGCCGGGTGGAGCCACAAGCTGTTTTCTGCAGTCCAGTGCCATCTTGTGGATGTGTTACCCATGTGTAAGGAATACTCTGGAACAGGACGTGCTGTATACATATAATAACAATTCTACAGGTGAGTAATCACAGAATTGTATTTTTGGCAGTAAAACATTCTTTCTTGCGTCAAAATGTATTACAAGACCCATGACTTACTATTTTGGCTACAATAGCTTATGAATTTCTCCTTTGGGGGACTTGGTTGTAACTGCTTGTCGCTAGCGGGTACTTGGCGTTAAAAGGTTAAAAACATTGCCCTAGCACATAGAGTCCCAACATGGCTTACTGGGAACATTTTATTTTATTTTTTTAAGTTTTTATTGTGCATTTTAAAGAAACAAACAACACCAACATTGTCCCTGCTTTGTATAGTGTCCGTGGCACAACTAACGGCATTCACACACACACACACACACACACACACACTCTTACCAAGGCTTGGGCAGTGTGGAACGAGTAGCTGTTCAGAATCTTTGCACTCAAATCCTTCCGGGGGTGGGCGTGGGGGGGGGGGGTTTGGATGGATGAGCTATAAAGATGAGTGGGGAATGATATCACAGTGTCTGCTATAAAGATGAGGGGGTGGCCAGGGCTCATAATCTCCCTAACCCGGGGCCCCTAATGAGATGTACCAGCCCCCCTCAGTCATCTCCTGCCGCCGTCTCCACACATTGCAACCAAGAATCGACTTTACCAAATTTGTGGGGAACAACCCGGGCGGTGTAAGTCAGTTTGTAGAGGGGCAATATTCTAAGTATACAGCACGTCCTGTTCCAGAATATTCCTTACTCCTGGGTAATGCATCCACAAGATGGCGCTGGACTGCAGAAAACTGCTTGTGGCTCCTCCCGGCCGGACAAATTCCCCAGTTCTTTCTGCAGTCTGCGCTGAGAAGATAGAAGATAGCTCTCTATTTGGCGCAGGTGAGCGGGGCTTATTGCCTCGGCTGGTAAGGTTCAAGTGAAGGTTAGTGAAGCACTGGTCTGTTGCTGAGGAGCTAGGCTCCTACCGCAGTCCCTGCTCTAACAGGGTAGGCGGTTTAGGCTAATGGTGAGCCTTTTGGGATGCCCCCACTGCCTCATGGGTTTTGCCAGATTTATCCTGTGCATTTAAACCCTATTCCCTTTTTCCCCCTCCACCCTCACTCCTCATATTAGTCCCCTGTGAGCCGTTTCTCCCTGGGAATTCTGCCATTATCCTCCCTCACTCTGCGGCTGGCAGCCCCATTCACCTCAGCTGCCGGGCCGCTATTGGCCGGCTGGATCACGTGGGCGCGATTCGCACTCTTCGGGGGGGGGGGGCTCTGTGGATGATGCATTTTACCTCATATCTCCACGGCCCGCCCATCGAGGTTTGTGGGTGATTTTTTTTCTGGATTTTTCTTATGCCTTATTCTCATGGGAATGTTTGATTATGTCTTTCAGGCGGGTTAAACCTTCTCCCCTCATTATCCCCTCATTATCTCCCACTTCCCTAGCGGTTCTTGGGGCATCCCGGGTAGCTCTTTAGCGTTAACCCTTACTGGCCTACTGTGCCATTCAAATCACCATATGGAGGCTTCTGGGGATAATGGGCCTAGGGTTCCTTCGGGAAAAACCGGCTTTGTGTTGGGTGGGGGGTATCCCCAATCGGTGGTGATGTCAGGTTATGTGTATCCTGTGCCCATCAGGTACTTCGCTGCAGTCTGGGTTACCTGTTGCTGGGCCTGCACCCCCTATGGCTTCGCCTACCCTCCCACTCTTACACCTGACCCCCAGTGAGGTGCATACCAGTGAGTAGTCTCAACCTGATTTGGCTGCACGGGTGGCCAGCATTGAAAAGCACATTGCAGGGTCTGCCCCGCGTAAGGCTTCTATTAAGAAGCCTATTATCACCCGCTGTTTCCCTCTTTCCTATGGAAGCTGAGGAATTTTTTGATAATACTGGTTATACTCCCCTGGAGGAAGGGGAATTATTCTCTGATTCAGAATCGTCTGAGGAACAGCCTAGGGCTTATGGTGGTATCGGGTCTCCTCTAGGGGCAGAACCATAGTCCTCAGATGACACTGACAGGCTTTTGGCTCATATTTTTGAAGTACTCTGTATCTCCCCTCCTGTTGTGGCTCCGCAGCAGCAGGGTGAGCTCTTTCATACGGTTAAACCAGGCTTGGAGTTTCCTGAGCAGACTCACTTTAATAATCTGGTGCTCAAAGAGTGGGAACAGCCTAGCAAGCTCCCTGGGCCAAAGAGTTGGGACAAGAGGTATCCCTTTCCTGCTGATGTTGTTAAGCGTTGCTCATGTGCTCCCGAGGTGGACGCGCCCGTTCTGGGGCTGTCCCAATACATCTGTCATGCATTCCCCTGACACTACTACCCTGAGGGATGGTGAGGACCGGCGCATGGACCAGCTGGCTTGTCATGCCTTTGCCTGTGTGGGGACTGCGCTGCGCCCGGTTTGTGCCTCTGCCATTACAGCTATTGATATTAAAGGACTGCTTAAGAGTCTCTTGGATGGGGCCTCTGATGACACGGGAGGAGAAGAGTACAGATCTCTCCTTCTTTGCTATGAATTTGTTGCATATGTTTTATCTGCCATGGATGATGCCATTAGAATGTGTGGGAGGACATCTGCCCTTTTGGTGGCTATACGCCGCTCTGTCTGGCTGCGTCAGTGGGTAGCCGATAATGCTGCTAAGAAGGCTCTCACTGGCTTTCCCTTTAAGGGGCTGCACCTCTTTGGTGAACGCTTGGACTTGTTTGCTAAGGGCGGCAGGTTACCTCAACGTAGGAGGCCGTCCCGGCCCTTTCGGGGCACAGGTGCCTTTCTCCCTTCCTTCCGTGGTTCCAGAATTGGTCGAGGAACCTACTTTCCTGGGGCTCGCGGAGATTTTTGGGGCAGGGGCAGAGGACGGGGGTCCCAAGCCTAAGTCCTCCCCAAACCCCCTCAGGCATGAAGGGGCGCCCTCACCCATCCGGGTGGGGGGACGGCTTCGGCTCTTTGCTCACGTCTGGAGGCTTCATGTCTCAGACCGGTGGATTCGGGAGGTAGTTTCCTCCGGTTACAAGATGGAGTTTGCAGCCTGGCCGCCCCCAAGATTCATCAAATCCCAGATAGCTCAAAACCCTCTGTTAGCCCAGGGTCTGTGCCTTGCTGTCCAAAACCTTTTGGAGTTGGAGGTCATCTGCCAAGTTCCTTTAAAGGAAAGGGGCAGAGGCTATTCCAATTGTTTCACTGTTCTCAAAAAAGACGGGTCCATCAGACCCATCCTGGATTTAAAGCGCCTCTACAAATTTGTCAGGTTCAAACACTTTCGCATGGAGACTCAGCTGTCAATTCACTACGCCCGGGTGACTTCATGACCTCTGTAGACATCGAGGACGCTTACCTTCATATACCATTTTTTCCAGGTCATCAGAGATTCCTCAGGTTCACTCTGGAGGATCAGCACTACCAATTTGTGGCCTTGCCCTTCGGTCTCACCTCGGCTCCCAGGATATTCACCAAGGTGCTGGTGGGCGTAATGGCTCTGCTGAGATCTTAGGGCATTCACATCCTCCCTTACTTGGATGACATTCTCATCACGTCTCAGTCCTTCCAGCAGGCCGAGCTAGATACTCAGCTGGTGGTGTCCACACTCGAGTCCTTCGGCTGGGTGATCAACCACCCCAAGTCTTCCCTGTCAGTCAATGGTGAGGTCCTTTCTGGGCATGACTCTGGATACATCTCAGGTCAAGATTTTTCTCCCTCATCAGAAGGTGGAGAGTCTGCAAGCTCAAGCAAGGCTTCTTCTGTCTTGCCCTCATTCCTCCATCCGGCAGGGGATGCAGCTGGTGGGCCTGATGGTGTCTTGCTTCAAGGCGGTTCCACACGTTCAGTTTCACACGAGACCTCTTCAGCTCCACCTCTTGTCAGTATGGGATCGGGACCCTGTGTCTCTGGATCAGGTGTTTGTTCTGTCCCCTCTGGCCGGGCGGTCTTTCTCGTGGTGGCTGGACCCAAGGAACCTGTTGGTGGGCAGATCCTTTCTGGCCCCTTGCTGGGAGACAGTCACCAAAGATGCCAGTCTGACAGGTTTGGGGGGGGGGGCTTCTGGAAATCTCTGAAATTCCAGGGTCAGTGAGGCCCTCAGGAGGCCCACACCCCTATCAACATTTTGGAACTGAGGGCGATAAGGTTGGTTCTTTCCCAATTGACTCCACGCCTTCGGGGTCGGGCCGTTCAGGTCCGCCAGGACAACCAGACGGCGGTTGCCTACATCAATCATCAGGGAGGGACCCGGAGCAAGAGGGCCCTCAAGGAAGTGTCCCTGATGCTGTCTTGGGCAGAGGAGAATGTTCCCTGCATCTCAGCTGTGTACATCCTGGGGTGGAGAATCTGGAAGCAGACTCCCTCAGCAGGGGGGCTTCTCGTCTGGGGGAATGGTCCCTCAGCAGCGGGGTGTTTCGCTCCCTGTGTCACCGTTGGGGTCTGCCAGATTTGGATCTGTTTGCGTCTTGTCACAATCACAAGTTTCCAGCCTTTGTCTCTCTGTCCCAGGACCCTCTGGCATTGGCCATGGATGCACTAGCCATGTCTTGGAAGAGCTTTCAGCTCCTTTATGTGTTCCCTCCGTTTCCTCTGCTGGGCAGGGTGCTGCGCAAGATGGCCCAGGAAGGGGTGCCAACCATTCTGGTGGCCCCATGTTGGCCAAGAAGAGTGTGGTTGGCAGTAGACAGTACGTCCTGCCCAAGGTTCCAGACCTGCTCACTCAGGGGCAGCTATGCCATCCCAATTTACAAACGCTGGCTTTAACGGCCTGGCTGCTGAAACCTCCATCTTGATGGAAAAGGGGCTGACTGCCTCTGTTGTTGATACCATGATTAGGGCTAGGAAGAAGTCCTCTTCATCCGTCTGCTATAGGGTATGGCATGCTTACATTGACTGGTGTGAGTCTAAGTAGCTTCCCTGTCGGGTGTTTTCTATTCCTAGGATTTTGGAATTTCTGCAACGTGGTTTGGATTTGGGTCTTCAACTTAGTACCCTCAAAGGGCATGTTTCTGCTTTGCCCATTTTCTTCCAAAGATCCTTTGCTCACCATCATCTGGTCAAGACCTTCTCCCAGGGGGTTGCTCATGTGCGTCCTCCACGTAAGCCTATGTTACCAGTCTGGGATTTGAACCTGGTCTTATCTACCTTGCAGGGGTCTCCCTTTGAGCCCGTGAGTGAGGCCCCTTTGTCCATTTTGACGCCTAAGGTAGTCTTTTTGGTGGCTATCACTTCTGTTAGGCGTGTTTCTGAGTTGGCGGCGCTTTCCATCAAACCCCCTTACTTTGAGAGACACCAGGACAAGGTGGTGTTTCGTTGTAAGCCAGATTTTCTGCCTAAGGTTGTGTCTGCTTTTCATCTCAATCAGGACATTGTTTTGCCTTCTCTGTGCCCTAATCCTAGTAACTATAAGGAGCGGGTTTTACACTCTCTAGATGTGGTCAGGACCCTGAAGTTCTATTTGGTGGCTACTGAATCCTTCAGGAAGACTGATGCTCTATTCTTAGTGTACAGTACGTCCTTCTCCAAATCTAATACTTACAGTTGGGATATACTCCACCAGATGGCGCTGGACTGCAGAGACATCGAAAATAGGCTCCTCCCGGCCCCTCAAATACCCGGGGACCTCCCACAAATCCCCAGAATTTCTCTGCAGTCTGGCTGCGAAGGACGAAAAATGGCTCTCTACTCGTAGGTGAGCGGGGCTATTAGCCCGTGGCCCTGTAGGACTATTCCCACCCGTTCCACTAGTAATATGCCTCCCAGCCTTGGCTGCGCTGGTCGGGTGAAGGTAGGCAGCACCGCTGTTAAGTGCTTAGGAGCGCTGCTCCACCGCAATCCCCCACCAAAGGGTAGGCGGTTCAGGCTTATGATGAGCCTCTATGGGATGCCCCTCCCGCACTAGTGCCCCCTTGCCCCTGCCCATCGGTTGGCCCTGTTTAAGTCGCCGCTGTCCTCCCTCATCCTTCTTGTAGCCTTCGGGGAAAAGAGGGGGGGGGGGGGGGGTGTAAATGTGTATGCTATGCATTCTGTGTTTTACACTTTTTCCATTCTGTTTAGTCTTGTGTAAGCCGCCGTGCTGACTTGCCTTTACTGTCTTTTTTAAAAATTGCCGCGGTGTGCTGACTTGGTTCCACGCTTGGCGGCGGCATTACCTCAGGCGCTGGTGCGCCGTCATTGGCTGCTTGCACGTTCTGGCTTCGCGCTCTTCGCTGATACCGGCCCGCCCCGCGAGGTATACCGACGCCATCTTTAACCTGCTTGGTTGGCACATGCGCAACGGACCCCTACCTACCGCGGCCCGTAAGTGCTCTCGTGGGCGGCTTTATATCTTTCACTTTTGTTACTGTGTGCTTACAGGTCTTGTCTGCTTATGTCTTTCAGGCGGGGCGAACCCTTTTGGCTTCTCCTGGCCCTGTGTTTGTATATAACTTTTAGGCCTTGTAAAAATAATACTCCCACTTCCCTAGCGGGTTATTGGGGCATCCGGGGTTGCTATATAGCTTCAGGTGTGCCCCCTTGTTCTATCGTTAAGTTTCTTCTTAAAAACACTTCCCCTTTAAAGGACTGCGCCTGTTTGGGGACCGCCTGGACCTTTTTGCTAAGGGAGGCAGGCTACCCCAGCGCAGGTGTCAATCTAGGCCCTTTCGGGGTCAGGGTTCCTTCTCCTCCCCTTACCGTGGTGCCAGACAGGGGAGGGGGGTTTCCTTTCCTGGGACCCGGGGAGATTTCTGGGGCAGGGGCAGAGGACGTGGGCGTCCTGGCCCCTCCAGGGGTCCCAAAGCAAAATCTTCCCCCAAGCCCCCTCAGGCATGATGGGGCGCCCTCACCCATCCGGGTGGGGCGACGGCTGCAGCACTTCGCTCACGTCTGGAGGCTTCATGTCTCAGACCGATGGATTCAGGAGGTAGTGTCCTCCGGTTACAAGATAATTTGCTGCCTGTCCCCCTCCAAGATTCATCAGATCCCGGATTCCTCAGGACACTCTGTCAGCTCAGGGGCTAGTGCAAGCAGTGCAAGGCCTCCTGGAGCTGGGGGTCATCTGCCAGGTCCCCTTAAGAGAAAAAGGCAAGGGCTTTTATTCCAACCTATTCACAGTACCCAAAAAAGATGGTTCAGTCAGGCCCATCCTGGACTTAAAGATCCTCAACAAGTTTGTCAGGGGCAGGCGCTTTCGCATGGAAACTCTGCCATCAGTTCCCTGCGCCACGGGGATTTCATGACTTCTGTGGACATCAAAGATGCAAAGATTCATATTCCTGTGTTCCCAGGTCATCAAAGGTTCCTCAGGTTCGCTATGATGGATCAACACTACCAGTTTGTGGCCTTGCCCTTTGGCCTCACTTCAGCTCCCATGGTGTTCACCAAGGTGCTGGCTGGCGTGATGTCTCTGCTCAGATGTCAGGGCGTCCGCGTGCTTCCCTATCTGGACGACATTCTCATCACTTCCCAGTCTCTACATCAGGCAGAGTTGGATACTCAGCTGGTGGTGTCCACCCTGGAGTCATTTGGATGGGTGATCAACACCCCAAGTCCTCTCTGTCCCCCTCCTTGGTGACTCCATTCCTGGGAATGAATCTGGATACAGTTCAGGTAAGGATTTTTCTTCCTCAACAGAAGGTGGACAGTCTGATTGCGCAGGTCCAGTTTCTGCTGTCCTGTCATCATCCCTCCATCAGGTAGAGAATGCAGCTGGTGGGCCTGATGGTGGCGTGCTTTGAGGCGGTCCCTTATGCTCAGTTCCACTTGAGGCCTCTGCAACTTCACCTATTGTCTGTATGGGACAAGGACCCAGCGTCCCTGGACAGGGTCTGTGTGCTCTCCCCCCTGGTCAGGAGGTCCCTCTTGTGGTGGATGACTCAAGGAACCTGTTGGGGGGGCAGATCCTTTCTTGCCCCTTCCTGGGAGACTGTCACCACGGATGCCAGTCTGTCAGGTTGGGGGGGTTTCTGGAAGTCCCTGCGGTTCCAGGGGAGGTGGGGTCCTCAGGAGGCCCACACACCTATCAATGTCTTGGAACTGCAGGCGATCAGGCTAGTTCTGGCTCCCTTGACTTCTCACCTTCGAGGCCTGCCTGTTCAGGTGCGCTCGGACAACCAGACGGCAGTTGCCTACATCAATCATCAGGGAGGGACCCGGAGCAAGGGGGCCCTCCAGGAAGCGTCTCTGATCCTGACTTGGGCGGAGGCCAATGTCCCCTGCATTTCAGCTTTGTACATCCCGGGGGTGGACAATAACCTGGCGGACTCTCTGAGCAGGGGGACCTCTCGCCAGTGAGAATGGTCCCTATGCAGCAGGGTGTTTCAATCTCTGTGTCACCGTTGGGGCCAACCAGATGTGGATCTGTTTGCGTCCCGCCACAATCACAAGCTCACAGCTTTTGTCTCTCTGTCCCAGGATCCTCTGGCCTTGACCACAGATGTGCTAGCAATGTCATGGCAATTCTGGTGGCCCCCAGTGGCCAAGAAGAGTGTGGTTCGCAGACGTGGTGCAACTGGCAGTAGATCAGTACGCTCTGCCCTTGGTGCCAGATCTGCTCACTCAGGGCTCACTACGCCATCCCAATTTACAAACTCTGGCTTTGACGGCTTGGTTGCTGAAACCTCCACCTTGATGGAGAAGGGGCTGTCTTCCTCGGTTGTGGATACTTTGATTAAAAGCTAGGAAGAAGTCTTCCTCTTCCATTTATTACAGGGTTTGGCGTGCCTACATTGACTGGTGTGAGTCTAGGTCTCTTCCCTGTCGTGTGTTCTCTATTCCCAGGATTCTGGAGTTCCTGCAGCATGGGTTGGAGATGGGGCTCCAACTCAGTACTCTGAAGGGTCAGGTTTCTGCCCTGGCTATTTTCTTCCAGAAGTCCTTTGCTCAGCACCCTCTGATCAGGACTTTTTTCCAGGGGGTCACTCATGTGCGCCCCTTACGTAAGCCTATGGTACCTGTTTGGGATCTGAACTTGGTTCTGTCAGCCTTGCAGGGTGCTCCCTTTGAACCTGTGCAGGATGCTGCTTTGGCCATTCTTGCGCTCAAGGTTGTATTTCTGAGGCTATCACTTCGGTCAGGCGTGTGTCTGAGTTGGCGGCGCTTTCCATTCAGCCCCCCTACTATGAGAGACACCAGGACAAGGTGGTGTTTCGTTTCAAACCTGACTTTCTGCCTAAGGTAGTGTCTGCCTTTCATTTGAATCAGGATATTGTTCTTCCTTCTTTGTGCCCTAATCCTAGCAATGCTAAGGAGAGGGTTTTGCACTCTTTGGATGTGGTTAGGTGTCTTAAAGTGGACCAACACCCACCGGTGATCGGCCCGGGAATCTATAAGATTCCCGGGCCGATCACCTCCCTCCCCGCGGGACATCCGAGATCGGGATGTCCCGCAGGGTGAAACCCCTCCCAAACACCCCAAACTCCTTACCTTAGTTTCGGCGGCGGCCGGCCGCCTCCCTCGCGCCCCTCTAGACGTGCCCGCGCCGGCCGTCTGTGAATGGCTGGCGCGGGCACGCGCGCGTCAACAGGGACGCGCGGGAGGCGGCGGCGGAGGAGCCGCTTGTCCGCGGCTTGTCCGTCGCCGCGGACAGAGGTGGGTTCGGGGGGGTTTCACACAGCGGGGCACCCCGATCGGGGGTGCCCCACCGAAGTGGACCAAGACCCAGGATAGTCAAAATCCTGGGTGTTGGTCCACTTTAAGTACTATCTGGTGGCTACTGCACCTTTCAAGAAAACTGATGCTCTTTGTGGTCCCTTCTGGTCCTAGGAAGGGTTTGGCTCCTGCCAAGTCTACTATCAGCAAGTGGATTCGTCAGGCTGTGATTCAGGCCTACTCCGCCTTACTGCTCATTCCACTCGTGCTATTGGTGCGTCTTGGGCTTTTCAACACCAGGCTTCTGTTGAACAAATTTGCAAGGCCGCTACTTGGTCTTCTGTTCATACCTTTTCAAAGTTTTACAAGGTTGATGTTAGGGCCTCAGCCGATGCTGCTTTTGGCCGAAAGGTTCTGCAGGCGGCAGTGGTTTAAACTGTCAGCTGATTTTTCTTGGGGATCCCACCCTACTTTATGGACACTGCTATTGGATGTCCCAACTGTAAGTATTAGATTTGGAGCAGGACGTACTGTATACTAAGAATAATACAATCCTGTGATTACTCACCTGTAGAATTGGTATTATGAGTATACAGTATGTCCTGCTCCAACCCACCCTTGGTTGCATTATCTTGGATCCCCTGTATGGTGATTGTTATCATTGTTATAGTTGATAGTTTGGATTGTTTAATTCTCTCGGCTTCTCATTAACTGCTTTTCAATGCTGGGGATTTGTGGAAGGTCCCCGGGCATTTGAGGGGCCGGGAGGAGCCTATTTTCGATGTCTCTGCAGTCCAGCACCATCTGGAGGAGTATATCCCAACTGTAAGTATTAGATTTGCAGCAGGACGTACTGTATACTCATAATACCAATTCTACAGGTGAGTAATCACAGAATTGTATTTTTTTGTGCTCCCTTCTGGACCTAAGAAGGGTCTGGCTCCAGCTAAGTCCACTATCGGCAAGTGGATCCGTCAGGCTGTGGTACAAACCTATTCTGCTAAGGGGAAGGAGCCTCCCTTCCGCCTTACTGCTCATTCTGCTCATGCTATTGGTGCCTCTTGGGCTTTTCAGCACCAAGTTTCTGTTGAACAAGTTTGCAAGGCCGCTACTTAGTCTTCTGTTTAAACTTTACAAGTTTTACAAGGTTGATGTTAGGGCCTCAGCTGATGCTGGTTTTGGTCGCAAAGTTCTGCAGGCGGCAGTGGTTTAAACTGCACACTATTACTTTTTGGGTATCCCACCCTACCTTACGGACACTGCTATTGGATGTCCCAGGAGTAAGGAATATCCTGGAACAGGACGTGCTGTATGCTTAGAATAATACAATTCTGTGATTACTCACCTGTAGAATTGGTATTATATGTATACAGCAGGTCCTGTTCCATTCCACCCTTGTTATCATTATTCTTAGTTACCTCTGTATGGTGATTGTTCATATGTTCATTTTTGAATTATGGTTATTAAAGTTCTCCCTGCTTCTTAACTGCTTGTCAATACTGGGGAATTTGTGGGAGGTCCCTGGCTTATATGGGGCCGGGAGGAGCCATAAGCTGTTTTCTGCAGTCCAGCACCATGTTGTGGATGTATTACCCAGGAGTAAGGAATTTTCTGGAACTGGATGTGCTGTATACATATAATACCAATTCTACAGGTGAGTAATCACAGAATTGTATTTTTTTATTTCTTCAATGCCTGTACTGTCGAAACCACATGATGCTTCCAGTTCTGAAGTATACACTTACTGGCATAAAACATCAGCAAGCTCATCAGCTCCTTCAGTGCCTGTACCTCTGAGAGTGGATCCATTACCCCCAGAAGATAGCGTGAAATTGACCCTACCACCTTACTCACTATATCCACCAGCTCTCCCCAGAATTGCTCTATTACTGCACACGACCAGACCATATGTAACCAAGTGGCACTCCTGCATCTCGGGCACATATCACTATCCACTAAGCCCATTCTGTATAGGAGCGCTGGCGTAATATATGCTTGATGGATCCATTTGATGGATCCAGATTTGAATTAATCTATCCCTCACCTCCACATGTTATCCAGCACTTCATCCCAATCGTTTGAGCCCAAACTCTGCTCTAGCCCCTGCCACTTGGCTACCACCTGCTCCCGGGGGGAATTCAAGTATCCCAGCAAGGTCTTATATATAGAGGAAGTGGGTTTTGCTACGCCGTCCAGCCTGATTGTGCTTTCAATCTGCGACTCTTGGAACCCGCGGACCTTCCCCAGAACTGGGCCTGCAGAGCGCGCCTAAGCTGGAGGTAACGGAAATATTCCCTTGGGGAAAGCTGGAACTTCCCGCTGATCTGTTCGAGGATGCCCCGAGGTGTACAACTGCCCCAGAACATGCACTCCTCTCCACCTCCATAACTGTACGCCCATGACATTACAGTGTCCCCCAGTAGGACTTTCTCCAGCAAAATCACTAGATTCTCCACAGGAAGGCACATCCACCAGTGCACATACAGGAGCTGCGTGGCATAGAAATACAAGAGCATATTTGGGACTGCAAGCCCCAAGCTGGACGCTCTGGCCCGCCCTCCGAGTTTCGCTTTGGCGCCATTTTGATGCTGATCGCACACACGCGTGATGGCGGTCCTCCTCCCTCGGTCTGTAAGTGCCCTAGCGGGCGATTTTCATGATCCTTCTTACTGCGCATGGTTCTGACACCCTTTATTCCCATTATGTCTTTCAGACTGGTGAACACCATTGGCTTCTCCCGGCCCGGTGTCAAATTATAGCGGGCCTTGTTATATTCTCCCACTCCCATAGCGGGTCTTGGGGCATCCAGGGTTACTTGGAGTGTAAATCCCTACCGGCATATTGTGCCCTTGACTAATCACCATATGGAGGCATCTCAGAATTATGTGACCGTGGTCCCTCCGGGGCAAGACCGGCGGTGTATAGTGTGTGGACAACCCCATGCTGATGCTGGCAGGGCACGGGTCTGCATACCCGAGCAAGCACTGGCCCTGCAATCAGGTCGGCCAGTGGCTACACCTAGCTTCATTTCACCTGTCTCCCCAGGCATAAATCTCTCTCCTGCTGAGTCGCCTACAAGTGGGGAATTGCAGCCTGCCGGCCCTTCCAGGCTGCCTACGGCTGAACAGATTATTGCTAGGTTGTCAGAGCGTACGGGCCCTGATAGGAAGCGGCACCTGTCGCCCCATGTTTCTGTATGCTCTGAGGGGTTTGCTACTCCGTGTGACTATACCCCTTCTGACTCCAGCTCTTCAGATGCGATGACGAGGACTCACGATGATTCTGGCCCGGAATACTGGGGCCAGTGTGATACTGACGACCTGTTGCTTAAGGTCTTTAAGGCACTGCCTATCTCTCCCCCGGGTCAGGTCCCCAAGCCTAGAGGGGAGCGTTTCCATACTGCGACTGCACGTTTAGAATTTATAGAGCAGGCTCATTTCAATGCTCTCGTCCTCAAAGAATGGGAATGCCCCAGTAAACTTCCTGGGGTTCCAGGGGACTGGGATAGGAAATACCCATTTCCCCCTGAGGTGGTTAATTGCTGGTCATCACCCCCCGTAGTGGATGCACCGATCATAGGGGTCCCTAACCCCCCCTTTATTACAACCCCTGCCTATAGCGCCCTTTGGGATGCTGAGGACCGACGCATTGAGCTGCTGGCCTCCCATGCCTTTTCCTGTGCCAAGACAGCGCTGCGTCTGGCCTGTGCCGCAGCCATTACTGCGGTGGCTGCTAGAACCCTCATCAAAAAATTGCTCGATCATCACCCCGAGGATCTCCCTTGGGAGGTGTTCAATGCACTCTCCAATTGTGATGTATTTGTGAAGTTTATTACCAGATTACTCTGGTAAGGGACCAGTGATTCTGGTGGCCCCAGTTGACCTAGTATAGTGTGGTTGCAGACATGGTACTGCTGTCAGTAGTTCGGCATCTTGCCAGGAGTGCCAGTTGATCACTCAGGGCCCCCCTTTACATCACTATAAGTCATAAGGCTAGGTCCCTAGCCTAGTCGATCTGTCTGCTGAAACATACATCTTGTTGGAGACAAGTTTTAGCTGTCTCGGCGTTGGTGACTATAGGAAGGCTAGGAGTAAGCCTCTTCCTCGGCTTCTTCTATTGTTGTTGGGTATGGCATACCCACATTTATTGGGGCGAGTCTAGTTCTCTTATTGTTGAATGTTCTCGGTTCCCAGGTTCCAGTGTGGCTTTCAGCATGAATTGGAGTTGGTTCCCCAGCTCCGTTCTCTGAGGGGTCAGGCTCTGCCCTGTCCACCTTGCCTTAGCAGTCTTTGGTTCAGTCTTGGTTAAGACTTCCTTCAGGGGGTGCCCATGTGCGTCCTCCATGTACTCCTATGGTCCCTGTTGGGATTGAAGTTGAATTCATTCCGTCTGTTTGCAGGATTGTCCCTTGCTCCTATTCAGGACGCTGCCTGGATTTCCTTAACCTCAAGGTTGTCCTTCTGGTGACCGTTGCCTTGGTCAGGCGTGTGTTAGCGGGCGGTTTCGGTCTACCTAGCTCTCCTTCCTTGAGATACACCAAGATAAGGTGGATTTCCGCCTGAAGCCGGATTCTCTAAATCTGTAGGTGTCGTATGTTCAGTTATCTGAGATATTGTTTTTCACGGCTGTCCCTCTTCCTTGCAACGTCGAGGAAGTGGTTCTGCATTCCTTATGCAGGTGTTGGCAGTTTTTTCTTAGAAGTCACTGTGTCCTTTAAGGGAACTGAGGTTCCTTGGAGCTTGGGGTCATTTCATCCTGAATGTGCTCATTCTCGCCCGCTCTGAGTTGGGCTGTTTGGTCCTGGTTGTTACCTTAATGGATGTTACTCCTGGTACCTTGTTTTTTGGCCTTGGTTCTGCCAAATTCATTGCTAATCGGATTGTCAGGCTATTACTCCGGCCTATTCAGGCAAGGGGGAGAACCTTGATTCCTTATTTGCGGGCTTGATGCCTCTTGGGCTGCAGCTCCGGTTTTGCTGTTGAACGGATTGGTTAGGCCACTAACATTGGCCTTCTGTTTCATCCCTTTTGCAAGGTTCTTTTTACAATGTTGTTGTTAGGGCCTCAGCTCATGCTGTCTTGGCCGTCTGGTTCTGCAGGTGACAGTGCTTTAACTGTCTGCTGTGGTCATATTGTTGTTGGGGATCCCACCCTACTTATGGACACTGCTTTTGGATGTCCCGAGTGTAAGTATTATATCTGGAGCAGGACGTACTGTATACTAAGAATAATACAATTCTGTGAAATACTCACCTGTAGAATTGGTATTATTGGTATACAGTACGTCCTGCTCCACCCCACCCTGTTGCTTTTCTGGATCCCCTGTATGGTGATTGTTATGGTTATCTTTATCAGTTGTTCTGGGTGGTTTAATTCTCCCGGCTTCTTGTTCACTGCTTGTCAATGCTGGGGATTCGTGGGAGGTCCCTGGGTATTTGAAGGGGCCGGGAGGAGCCTGTTTTCGCATGCTTCTGCAGTACAGCGCCATCTGGCGGAGGATAACCCCCGAGTGTATGTATTATATCTAGAGCAAGACGTACTGTATACCAATAATACCAATTCTACAGGTGAGTATTTCACAGAATTGTATTTTTCAGCCCCATCCACAGGCATTAAGCTGGATTTATCCCCATTTTTAAGCCCCGATAATTCACCAAAGCTTTCTACAGCGTCCAGCAGGGCGTCCCAACGCCCACAGCAATCCGCCAGATATACCAGCGTGTCATCTGTATACAGGGATATTTTTCTCCTATACCATTCAATTTCCACCCTCGATCGCTGTGGATTCTTTTATTATAATTGCTAGGGGCTTGATAGTCCAGGGCAAAGAGCAACAATGAAAGTGGGCATCCTTGCCTAAATTCTTCTACTCGGGAACATTTATCCTCAAAGAAAACCTACATAGTTCCTGGGGCCGGCTTCACAGAATTGTAATTTGTCATCACTTTTCCCCTTTGCCCAATATTCATTAAAAAACACGAAAATTAGCATATGGTGGCCATTGGGACACCATGCTGCTTCCTGTTAAACAACCAGGCAACATAAAAAAAGTGAGGGGCTGATGTGCTCTTCCGGGATCCTTCTGCAGCTGCCATGGAACAGCCGATCAGCTTGCACAGCCAGCGCTGCTTGCGGGTCAGGTGGAAGCACCATCCGAAAGAGGCTAGTATGTGGGTGGCTATTTTTTCTTGCTGCGGTGAGGCACAGCGGGGGAAGTTTGGGTCAGGGTGAATATTAAACTGGTACTATGGTAATTTGTGACTATAGGTCCTCTTTTAAGAGTCACTATTGGCAAAAAATGATCTAATAATAATAATCCACGTAAATATGCTATATCAAGAAGCGGGTTATAGGGGAGAACTACTCTGCTCTAAAGCCCTGTCCCCAAAGCCAGCCTGTGTTAAAAAAATAAATAAATAAATGGCTTATTCCTATTGCATTATGCAATGCTTTAGGTAGATATTAGAGCAGAATCGTAGGACTCCAGGAACCTTTGGGCACTATATACAGACACGGCACATGGAGAGCTAAACTCATGGTTTATTTTCTTCCACGTATCAAACTTAAACTTTCTTCAGCCTAGAACGTCAGTACAAAGTTCATTTCGTAGCAAACGGCCTTAAACGAGCACTGTCACGAAAAAATGGGCCAATGATTCATACAAATATGCTGGATGGGAGAGAGGTTATACAACCGGCAACAAGAAATATCCAGCCAGGCTTTTTTTTTTTTTTTTTATTTTAATGGAAGGAAGAGGAAATAAGATTTAACATCCTAAAAGGAGAATAAAAACACAAGCATGGCAGGAGTTTTATTCTTAGTATACAGTACATCCTGCTCCAGATAGAATACTTACATTCGGGTACTACTCCGTCAGATGGCGCTGGACTGCAGAGACATCGAAAATAGGCTCCTCCTGGCCCCTCAAATACCCAGGGACCTCCCACAATCCCCATATTTTCTCTGCAGTCTGGGCTGCGAAGGACATGAATATGGCTCTCTCTACTCACAGGTGAGCGGGGCTATTAGCCTGTGGCCCTGTAGGACTATTCCCACCCGTTCGTTCCATCAGTAATTGCCTCCCAGCCTTGGCTGCGCTGGTCGGGTGATGGTAGGCAGCACCACTGTTAGGTGCTTAGGAGCGCTGCTCCACCGCAATCCCCCACCAAAGGGTAGGCGGTACAGGCATGTGGTGAGCCTCTATGGGATGCCCCTCCCTCACTATTGCCTCTTGCCCCTGTCTATCGGTGGGCCCTATGTTAAATGGCCGCTGTCCTCCCTCATTTTCCTTGTAGCATTTGGGGGAAAAGAGGGGGTGTGTATGTATGTATATACGTGTATTGGCTTATGCTTCATTACATTATGCTTTGTGTCAGCCGCCGCGCTGACTTGTATTACATTTATTATACTTGAAATTGCCGCCGCCGCACGCGTTTTCTCCCAGGGTTCCGCGCTTGGCGGCGGCGTTACCTCAAGCGCCGGTGCACCTTCCTTGGCTGCTTGTCACGTGTTGGCTTCGCGCTCTTCGGGGGGGCGGGGCCTGTCTCTGGCGCATTCCGCGTCATTGCCCCTCGAGGTATACCAACGCCATTTTGTCTGCTTGTTAGGCTTCTGCGTTACGGGCTTCTACCTACCGTGGTCAGTAAGTGCCCTCGCGGGAGGCTTTATTACCTTTTTTAATTGTTTGCTTACGGCTCTTTGATTATGTCTTTCAGACGGGCGAACCCATTGGCTTCTCCCGGCCCTCTATTAGTTGGTTAACTTATGAGGCCTAGTGTAATTACTCCCACTTCCCTAGCGGGTTATTGGGGCATCCCGGGTTGCTGTATAGCGTTAACCCCTATCGGCCTATTGTGCCGCTATAATCACCATATGGAGGCATCTCAGCATAATGTGACCGGGGTACCTTCAGGACAAGCCCTGCTGTGTGTAGCTTGTGGGGAGTCTCATGTTGACGCTGACAAGGCGCGGGTCTGTTTACCCTGTGCCAAACAGGTGCTTGAACTGCAATCTGGTCTTCCAGTGGCTGACTCTGCGATTTGTTGCGCGTAAGGCCCTTGCAAAAAAGCAGCACTTAACGCCTGATGTCACACTTTTCCCTATGAAAGCTGATGAGTTTTTGCATCTATGTGGCTATACCCCTTTGCAGGAAGGGGAGCTATTCTCCCACTCATGGTCATCTGATGAGAGGCCCAGGGGTCATGACGATTCTGGCTCTGACCCATGGGCCCCGGATGATACTGATAGATTGCTGGCCCAGATTTTTGAGGTTCTGTCCATTTCTCCCCCTGTTGTAGCTCCCAGGCAAAGGGGGGAACTTTTTCATACTGCTAAGTCACGCTTGGAATTTCCTGAGCAAGCACATTTCAATAACCTTGTGCTCAAGGAATGGGAACGTCCCAGTAGACTTCCCGGTGTACGTAAAAGTTGGGATAGGAAGTATCCCTTTCCTGCTGATGTGGTAAAGTATTGGTCATCCCCTCCCGAAGTGGATGCCCCGGTCCTAGGGTTATCTAACACCTCTGTCATGCACTCCCCTGACTACACTGCGGGATGCTGAGGACCGGCGCATTGACCAGCTGGCGTCCCATGCCTTTGCATGTGTGGGGACGGCGCTGCGCCCGGTCTGTGCCTCGGCCATTACGGCTGTGGCTATTAGGACCCTGCTCAGAAGTATCCTCGATAGTGCCCCTGATGATTTGCCTTGTGAGGTGTTTTATGCACTCTCTAGTTGCAATGTTTTTGTGAATTTTGTCTTCTTTGCCTTGGATGACGCCATTAGAATGTGTGCCAGAACATCTGCCCTTGTGGTGGCTATACACCGCTCGCTTTGGCTGCACCAGTGGGCTGCTAACGCTGCCAAGAAGGCCCTCACTGGTTTTCCCTTCAAAGGACTACGCCTGTTTGGGGACCGCCTGGACCTTTTTGCGAAGGGAGGCAGGTTACCCCAGCGCAGGTGGCAGTCTCGGCCCTTTCGGGGTCAGGGCTCTTTTTCTAGGTATGTCACACACCCCGCTTCAAGACATTCATTACACTTGGGTATACTGACCGGTAGATGGCGATCTTGCAGAGATGTCAAAAAAAAAAAAAAAAAAAAAAAGGTAAGACCCTCCCGGCCCATAAATACCTGGGACCTCCCACTCACACCCCAGTCTTTCATCTCTGCAGTGGCGAGCAAGTCAGATGTCTCCTCCTTGCAGGTAGCCGGGATGACTCCCGGCCTTCTATTCTTCTACTCCTGCCCGGATCCCCTTATTTAAATTTCTTGCCTCCGGTCCTGCGGCGGCGGCCTCCGGCGTGCTGCAATGGCGGCAGTGAGCGCCCATGAGGGCTTCTTCTCCTCTGGGTGGGAGGGGGCGGGGCCGGGTCCCACTTGGGACTTAAAGGGGCATCCCGGGTTGCCTTATTGCGTAATTCCCTCGGAACATTGTACATACACATATATATATTTAAAAAATCACCATATGGAGGCTTCCCCGGATACTGGGCTTGTGCCCCCCTCGGGGCAATCCAGGCTGTGTTTGGGGTGTGGGGTATCCCTTTTGGGGGATGATGTATTTCTATGTGTACCCTGTGCGCAGCGGTCTATTACGTGGCAGACTGGATCTCAGGCGTCCGGTTCTGCTCCGCCAGTCTCCTCTCCGTCTCCCCCTCGCTTGACACGTACCCCGTGTGACGTGGTCATTGGCGGGGAGTCGCAATCTGAGGTGTGTGCCAGATTGGCCAATCTTGAAAAATTGTTTTCCAGTGCCGTTGCTAAAAAGGCCACGGCAAAGAGAAAACATTTGTATACGGCCGTGCAGGGCCTTGATGGGGAGGATTTTGACTCCCTGGATTGGTCTGATTGTTCCTCGCGTGAGGAAGGGGAGCTGTATGAGGAGTCTGAGGGCTCCGATGATCAGCAGTTTGTGAACGCTGATACAGAGCAGGGCCAGGGGGACTCCTTGCATACCTCTAGGGTCCTGGCTCATATGTTTGTGGTCTTGGCTATTTCTCCCCCCGAGGCGGCTCCTCCGCTGAAGGGGGAGTTCTTTGAAGTGACCAAGCCGCGGTTGGAATTTCTGTATCAAAAGCATTTTGATGGTATCATTCTTAAGGAATGGGAGAGGCCGACTCGGCTTCCTGGTGTCCCACCGGGTTGGGACAGGAAATATCCCTTTCCGGCGGACGCGGTGAAGCACTGGTCGTCCAGTGGTGTCCACTCTGGAGAGTTTCGGTTGGGTGATCAACTATCCCAAATCCTGCCTCACTCCCTCCAGGGTGGTGGAGTTCCTGGGAATGTCTCTGGATACTTCTCAGGCCAGGGTGTTCCTCCCCCGAGCCAAGGTTCTTCTGATTCAGGAATTGACTCAGCGTCTCCTATCCATCCCCCGCCCGTCTATCCGGCTAGGGATGCGACTGGTGGGATTGATGCTGGCGTCGTTCGAGGCGGTTCCCTTTGCCCAGTTTCATACAAGGACACTCCAGCTCCATCTCTTGGCAGCCTGGGACGGGTCCCCGTTGTCATTGGATCAGTCCTTTCTGATGTCCCCCCGGGTGCTGCGTTCCCTTCGGTGGTGGCTGAAACCGAGCAATCTGACTAGGGGCAGGTCTTTTCTGACCCCTCGTTGGGAGACGGTCACCACGGATGCCAGCCTGTCAGGTTGGGGGGGATTTTGGAAGGATCTTCAGTTTCAGGGACTGTGGGGGCCTCAGGAGGCTCACGATCCCATCAATGTTCTGGAGCGGAGAGCCATCAGGTTGGTTCTGGCTTATCAGTTACGGGGACTACCGGTTCAAGTTCGGTCGGACAATCGGACGGCGGTCGCCTACATCAATCACCAGGGAGGGACTTGCAGCAGGCGTGCCCTCAGGGAAGTGTCTTTGATTCTGGATTGGGCAGAGGGCAATGTCCCATGCATCTCGGCAGTGTACATTCCGGGAGTGGAGAACACGGAGGCGGACTCCCTGAGCAGGGGGTCATCTCGCCGGGGGGAATGGTCGTTCAGCCCCAAGGTATTTCGGTCGCTTTGCCTCTGGTGGACTCCGGAGGTGGACCTCTTTGCCTCTCGTCACAATCACAAGCTTCCGGCATTTGTGTCTCTCTCGCGGGATCCGCTGGCTCTGGCAGCGGATGCAATGTCTCTGAACTGGAGGGAGCTGGGGTTTCTATACCTGTTCCCTCCGTTTCCCATGGTGGGCAAAGTGGTGCGCAAGCTGGCCCTAGAGGGTGCGTCAGCAATCCTGGTGGCTCCAAGGTGGCCAAGACAGGTTTGGTTCGCAGACGTGGTAAGGTTGGCAGAGGATCAGTTAGTTCTGCCCTTTCTGCCGGATCTACTCACTCAGGGTCCCCTGTTCTACCCCAATTTACCAACGCTGGCTTTGACGGCGTGGCTGCTGAAACCTCCATCTTGAAGGAGGAAGGTCTTTTTGATGCTGTCATTCAGACTCTGGTTAGGGCTAGAAAGAAGTCTTCCTCTGCCATCTACTATAGGATTTGGAGGTCTTATATTGATTGGTGTGAGGTCAGGGCTTTGCCTTGCAGGGCGTTTTCTATCCCTAGGATCTTGGAATTTTGCAACATGGTCTGGACCTAGGTTTGAAGCTTAGTACGCTGAAAGGGCATGTTTCTGCCCTGGCGGTTTTCTTTCAAAAGTCTTTTGCTCTTCATCCACTGGTTAAGACCTTTTTCCAGTGGGTTACACATGTGCGACCTCCTAGGAAGCCTTTGCTCCCAGTTTGGCATTTGAATTTGGTTCTGTCTGCCTTGCAGGTTCCTCCTTTTGAACCTTTGCAGGATATTGCACTTTCTACGCTTACTCAGAAGGTTGTTTTTCTGGTTGCCATCACTTCTGTTCGGCGTGTTTCGAAGTTGGCAGCCTTGTCCATTAAGGCCCCTTACTTTGAGAGGCATCAGGACAAGGTTGTTTTCCGCTTCAAGCCAGATTTCCTTCCTAAGGTGGTCTCTGCTTTTCATCTTAATCAGGATATTGTTCTACCCTCCTTGTGTCCTAAGCCTAGCAATGACAAGGAGAGGGTTTTGCATTCTTTGGATGTGGTTCGCTGTGTGAAGTACTATTTAGTGGCTACTTCTCCTTTTCGTAGGACTGACGCCCTTTTTGTGGTGCCCTCTGGGCCTAGGAAGGGTTTGGCTCCTGCCAAGTCTTCCATTAGTAAATGGATTTGCCAGGCCATTGTTGGGGCCTATTCTGCTAAGGGGAAGATTCCCCCTTTTCGTGTTACTGCTCATTCTACTCGTGCTGTTGGGGCGTCCTGGGCCTTCCAGCACCAGGCTTCTGTTGAGCAGGTTTGTAAGGCTGCTACTTGGTCTTCGTTTCACACTTTTTCCAAGTTTTACAAGGTTGATGTCGGGCCTCAGCGGATGCTGTTTTTGGCCGCAAAGTTCTGCAAGCTGCAGTGGTTTAAGTTTGTGCCTTGTTTTTTGGATCCCCGCCCTTTATGGACACTGCTATTGGATGTCCCAAGTGTAATGAATGTCTTGAAGCGGGGTGTGTGACATACTTAGAATAATACCATTTTGTGAATACTCACCTGTAAAATGGGTATTATAAGTATGTCACACACCCCGCTTCACCCTGCCCTTTTGTATTCTGGATCCTTTTATATGGTGAACCTTTGTTAGTTTTAATTGGCTTTCCTGGTCCCTTTATCTTACTGCTATCTTTATACTGGGGAGTGAGTGGGAGGTCCCAGGTATTTATGGGCCGGGAGGGTCTTACCTTTTTTTTTTTTTTTTGACATCTCTGCAAGATCGCCATCTACCGGTCAGTATACCCAAGTGTAATGAATGTCTTGAAGCGGGGTGTGTGACATACTTATAATACCCATTTTACAGGTGAGTATTCACAAAATGGTATTTTTCCTCCCCCTACCGTGGTGCTAGACAAGGGAGGGGGGGTTTCCTTTTTCCTTTACTGGGGCCCGGGGAGACTTCTGGGGTAGGGGTAGAGGACGTGGACGTCCTGGCTCCTACTGGGGCCCCAAGCTTAAGTCCTCTCCCAAGCCTCCTCAGGCATGATGGGGTGCCCTCACCCATCCGGGTGGGGGGACAGCTTCAGCACTTTGCTCACGTCTGGAGGCTTCATGTCTCAGACTGGTGGATTCAGGAGGTAGTGTCCTCCGGTTACAAGATAGTTTGCTGCCTGGCCGCCCCTAAGATTCATCAGATCCCGGATTCCTCAGGTCCCTGTGTCAGCTCAGGATCTAGTGCAGGCAGTGCAAAGCCTCCTGGAGCTGGGGGTCATCTGCAAGGTCCCTTTAAGAGAAAAGGGCAAGGGCTTCTATTCCAACCTCTTCACAGTGCCCAAAAAAGATGGGTCACTCAGGCCCATGCTGGACTTGAAGATCCTCAACAAATTTGTCAGGAGCAGGTGCTTTCTCATGGAAACTCTGCGCTCTGCCATCAGTTCCCTGCGCCCAGGGGATTTCCTGACCTCTGTGGACATCAAAGATGCTTACCTTCAGATTCCTGTATTTCCAGGTCATCAAATGTTCCTCAGGTTTGCTCTGGAGGATCAACACTACCAATTTGTGGTATTGCCCTTTGGTCTCACTTCAGCTCCCAGGGTGTTCACCAAAGTGCTGGCTGGAGTGATGTCTCGTTACGGTTTCACGGCATCCGCGTGCTGCCTTATCTGGACGACATTCTCATCACCTCCCAGTCTCTACATCAGGCAGAATTGGATACTCAGCTGGTGGTGTCCACCCTGGAGCCATTTGGATGGGTGATCAACACCCCAAGTTTTCTCTGTCCCCCTCCTTGGTGACTCCATTCCTGGGAATGAATCTGGATACAGTTCAGGTAAGGATTTTTCTTCCTCAACAGAAGGTGGACAGTCTGATTGCGCAGGTCCAGTTCCTGCTGTCCTGTCGTCATCCCTCCATCAGGCAGAGAATGCAGCTGGTGGGCCTGATGGTGGCGTGCTTCGAGGCGGTCCCTTATTCTCAGTTCCAGTTGAGGCCTCTGCAACTTCACCTCTTGTCGGTATGGGACAAGGACCCAGCGTCCCTGGACTGGGTCTGTGCGCTTTCCCCCCTGGTCAGGCGATCCCTCTCGTGGTGGCTGGACTCCAGGAACCTGCTGGAGGGGCAGATCCTTTCTGACCCCCTCCTGGGAGACGGTCACCACGGATGCCAGTCTGTCAGGTTGGGGGGGTTTCTGGAAGTCCATGTGGTTCCAGGGGAGGTGGGGCCCTCAGGCCCACACACCTATCAACGTCTTGGAGCTGCGGGCGATCAGGTTAGTTCTGGCTCAGTTGACTCCTCACCTTCGGGGCCTGCCTGTTCAGGTGCGCTCGGACAACCAGACGGCAGTTGCCTACATCAATCATCAGGGAGGGACCCGGAGCAAGAGGGCCCTCCAGGAAGTGTCTCTGATCCTGACCTGGGCGGAGGCCAGTGTTCCCTGCATATCAGCTGTGTACATCCCGGGGGCGGAAAATCTCCTGGCAGATTCTCTGAGCAGGGGGACCTCACGCCAGGGAGAATGTTCCCTCTGCAACAGGGTTTTCCAATCTCTGTGTCAGATGTGGATCTGTTTGCGTCCTGTCACAATCACAAGCTCCCGGCCTTTGTCTCCCTGTCCCAGGATCCTCTGGCCTTGACCATGGATGCCCTAGCAATGTCATGGCAGGACTTTCAGTTCCTGTATGTCTTTCCTCCATTCCTCCTGCTGGGCAGGGTTCTGCGCAAAATTGCTCTGGAAGGGGTGCCAGCAATTCTGGTGGCCCCCAGGTGGCCAAGAAGAGTGTGGTTCGCAGACGTGGTGCAGCTGGCAGTAGATCAGTACGTTCTGCCCAGGGTGCCAGATCTGCTCACTCAGGGCCCCTTATGCCATCCCAATTTACAAACTCTGGCTTTGACGGCCTGGCTGCTGAAACCTCTATCTTGATGGAGAAGGGACTGTCTACCTCAGTTGTTGATACCATGATAAAGGCTAGGAAGAAGTTTTCTTCCATTTATTACAGGGTTTGGCGTGCCTACATTGACTGGTGTGAGTCTAGGTCTCTTCCCTGTCGTGTGTTCTCTATTCCCAGGATTCTGGAGTTCCTGCAGCATGGGTTGGAGATGGGGCTCCAACTCAGTGCTCTGAAGGGTCAGGTTTCTGCCCTGGCTGTTTTCTTCCAGAGGTCCTTTGCTCAGCATTCTCTGATCAGGACTTTTTTCCAGGGGGTCACTCATGTGCGTCCTCCACGTAAGCCTATGGTGCCTGTTTGGGATTTGAATTTGGTTTTGTCAGCCTTGCAGGGTGCTCCCTTTGAACCTGTGCAGGATGCTGCCCTAGCCATTCTTACTCTCAAAGTTGTCTTTTTGGTGGCTATCACCTCTGTTAGGCGTGTGTCTGAGTTGGCGGCGCTTTCCATCCCCCCACCCCCCTACTATGAGAGACACCAGGACAAGGTGGTGTTTCGCTTCAAGCCAGATTTTCTGCCTAAGGTAGTGTCTGCCTTTCATTTGAATCAGGACATTGTTCTTCCTTCATTGTGCTCTAATCCTAGTAATGCTAAGGAGAGGGTTTTGCACTCTTTGGATGTGGTTAGGTGTCTGAAGTACTATCTAGTGGCTACTGCACCTTTCAGGAAAACTGATGCTATTTTTGTGGTCCCTTCTGGTCCCAGGAAGGCTTTGGCTCCTGCCAAGTTTACTATCAGCAAATGGATCCGTCAGGCTGTTATTCAGGCCTACTCTGCTAAAGGGAAGAATCCTCACTTCCGCCTTACTGCTCATTCCACTCGTGCAATTGGCGCCTCTGCTTTTCAGCACCAGGCTTCTGTTGAACAAGTTTGCAAGGTCGCTACTTGGTCTTTTCAAAGTTTTACAAGGTTGATGTTAGGGCCTCAGCTGATGCTGTTTTTAGCCAAAAGGTTTTGCAGGCGGCAGTGATTTAAACTGTCTGTTACCTTTTTTGGGGATCCCACCCTACTTTATGGACACTGCTATTGGATGTCCCGAATGTAAGTATTCTATCTGGAGCAGGACGTACTGTAGAATTGGTATGAGTATACAGTACGTCCTGCTCCATCCCACCCTTGGTTTTTGCATTATCTTGGATCCCCTGTATGGTGATTGTTATCATTGTTATAGTTACCTGTTTGGGTTGTTTTTATTCTCCCGGCTTCTCGTTAACTGCTTTTCAATGCTGGGGATTGTTGGAGGTCCCTGGGTATTTGAGGGGCCGGGAGGAGCCTTTTTTCGATGTCTCTGCAGTCCAGCGCCATCTGGCGGAGTAGTACCCGAATTTAAGTATTCTATCTGGAGCAGGACGTACTGTATACTCATAATACCAATTCTACAGGTTAGTAATCACAGAATTGTATTATTTAGTTTGAGTGTATAAGTGACCCCTCCTCTCATTAGCCAATATGTTTATATGGATTTTTAAATTTTACACAATTTCGCGAAAGTGCTTCTTTGAAAGACGCTTGGCCTCCTGGCCCACAAATTATTTGCTTCCTTCCTCCCTGCACCAGGCTGTCGCCTTCCAGTGGCTGCACACGTCGCTGGCACCTACCCCTCTGCAGGCCACACCAGCGCTTGCACTGTGCTGCAATGCTCGGCAGTCAGATTGTATGTTCCTCTGGGACCTAATCGGCCCATTTCCAATCAGCAGCAGCACCTGTCAGAGACTCTGTCTTCGTGGCACTCTTGGCCTAGATCAGTATTGGGTTGGACTACTTAGCCAGCAAGAGCCACCCAGCTTTCCCCTCTACCCTCTAACAGGGAGCATGCCTGCACTGTCCATTCACAATTGCCTGCCACTGCTCCCACTTGCGCTGTTGGACCGGGAAACTAGGTAAGTGTATGGGCTGACCTGGGGGGTTTCACACAGCGGGGTATCCCGATTTTGGATACGATCCGATCATGGTGGGTTTTGGTCCACTTTAACCTCGGTTCACCAACGGTAATCCAGTGCAACGATTGGCTGCCCGGAGCTCACTTGGTGTAGCAAGCTCCGCCATTGTTCCGACTGCTGGAATGCCCTGCCCAAGTGAGCGTCGGCGACCAATAGTGGCTCTTGTTTCCTATTGGTGGACCGAGGTAACACAAACTATGGCACTCTCTCCTGTGGTTCTTTTATAGCCTAGTTCACCTTTTTTTTTTTTATACTCGGAGAATGCTTTCTGCTGACTGCAGACCCCTCCCTGTAAAAGTGGAATAGTATGCTCAAAAACCTGTTGCCTCTGGATTTTATGCCTACCAGAAGAAAACTGCAATCCTTTGGGTGAATTATTTTTAGTTGGGTTGTATGAGTAGCTCTCCTCACTCTCCAGCATGAATGTTTGTTTTTTTTAATAAGGGGCAGTTTTGCAATGCAGCTCCTTTTTAGTATAGGCACATTCTTTGTGCATCAGGTCGGACTTTGTAAGGATTTTTTAACAAGAAAAGCCGAGCCAGTGGACGATAGCAACCCCCATGAATTGGAATACTTGTCCACTCGTAAAAACAGTAGTAGTACAATCCTGTTCTATCCCTTAATCATCATTAGAAAAAATAATAAAAGCTGACACTCCCCTTTACTTTGGCTTTGCATTTGAATTTAGTCTGTTCTTGCTTTTTCTACCAGGTCACTCATCAAATGCCTACAATCTCAATAGCCTCTGTATTTACAATTTTTTGGAGCGTTTTACTTCTCAATCTCTGTGCCTGATATGCTTGCCTTCACCTCGAGTCTGTTCCTGGAAAATGAGTCTCGCAATTGGCCGCCTGAGCTTGTTTTTATGTGCTGTCTGCGGGACCAACACTCATTAGAGTAAAAAACTGGTGTTGGTCTGGTTTAATGATATGTTAGAGCTTTAAAGGATGACACAAACTCTTTGGCTGGTCGCTTGTCTGCCCCAGGGCATACCATTTTTTTCTTTGTGAGACCATGTAGGCTGGGGGTGGAAGCATGCCTCAGACTAGAAGGAATCTGAGGATTTGGCCAGTGGGCGTGTCACATCAGCCAGAACATTTATGATCATCAAATCTGTTGGCTGGGCTTAGCTGCAGCGGCAAAAAGTCTTTTTAGGTTTATTCTGCCTTTACATTGTACTTTTTTTTTTTTTTTTTAACAGGTTTTGTGGACTTGTGTTTCGTGGCCCCCTTTCAGTGCAAGAAGATTGGATAAAGCATTTGCAGCGTCACATTGTAAATGCAAACCTTCCACGGACCGGAGCTGGCATGGTTGAAGTGGAACCGCTGCTAAAGAAGACTCCTTCAGTCTCTGAAACAAATGTACCTTTACTAACGGCAGAAGCTGCAACATAAAAGCAATTATTTCACAATCTGGCCATCATGGATGTATATTAGTACTTTTTTCTACTCCTGTTTATAGTACAAACTGATGAGCTGTAACCTTAAGCAGAGCTCTTGCAGATATGCCCTTACACTTCTTCCTACATGTGCTATGAAGACCACCACCCTTCCCATAGTATAATACAGTTTAAAACATAATTAAGTCTCCCATCATGGAAAAGATGTTTGCAAAAATTGAATTTGTTTACCCAGTGAATTTTTTTATTCAATCAAGGACAATTTTAAAACTTCATTGGTTGATATGGGGCATTAAGTATTACTATATAATGCAGAGTTCCAAGACTGTTTCATTTGTTTAGGGCAATCAGTGCTTTCCTGTACAGATATGTGTTTTTTATTATTATTATTACACAAGACGCTTTTTTACTAAAAAAAAGAAAAAAAAGTGGAGGGGGAATTCTTTAACAGAAAAAAATTGTAAATAGTACTGGAATTTGTTCTAAGAAATGCCCTCTATTTCAGTTGCTTTTCTCACTCTTCTCACTAACTGATGCATCCATGCTACCTCCTCCTTGTCAACAAAGATGTATTTACCCATGACATTTCTAATATGTAGTTTTTGAGCGAGCTTGTTTGTGTAATAGTAAGAATCACTTTTTATGTTTTTTTTCTTAATGTTCTTAGTCCATTTAGTATTTTATTAAATCCCATTACTGTACAAGAAAATTTTTGTTCAGTTTTTAAAGATTTCTGTTATGCTCCACACCTGAGCATTTTAGCAAACATTTAATATTTCAACGTATGAGAATGTTCACAATGGCAATTTTAGAACTTGTTTGGATGTGATTGTGTATGACAATTGTGTAACACTATGCTCGTGCTAAGGGCCTACTTGCAGAACTATTGAAATAAATGTGTTGTGAGGCTGGAAATTTGTCTGATACCTTGATCGGTAAAGAGTCCTTTTGGATCCAAGCTTTCCTATTTTTGCAGTAAATTAGCATTTTACTTTACTGACTTATTCATTTTTAGAGCAGTGAATCAGTTTTTTATATTAGTGTTATGCAAATCAATTAGTTTGGACTTTATATGGAGTATGTATCAAGATTTATTGCAGATTTGTTGTTGTTTTATTTCTAAAGTGTTTTTTTATGCCCATAGTTTTGATGGTAAACTGTATATCACTGAATATCAATGACTGGGCAAAATAGAATCAGAAGTGTCTGCAATAGATTGATCACTTTACCCCAGTAGCAATAAGGAACTGCAAAGCACATTTTAGAGGAACAACCCCCCTGGAATTTCACTCTCCCAGGTATTATTTTCATATGTGGCTTCCCAATTTGAGTATTGGGGGCATCCCCAATACGTTTTCATCTCTGTAAAAATGTACCTTCCTAGTTTTCCCATGGCACATGCGTGTCGCTCAGTCAATCGGCATGCTCGATTGAAAACGAGGTGACCTGGGAGGTTTCACACAGCGGGGCATCCCAGTTCAGAATGCCCCAAGGTGTAAGACTCTGATGGCCTTGGAGACTTTTAGAGTTTAGCCATCTTTTCATCCCAAATATTTTTAACAATTTTAATGTGTTGCCCAAACAAACCAGAAAATCCATCCAATTTCTGTTGGCCATCCATATAGGGGCTTTGCTTCACCTGTCAACACCAGGTCCAAATATGGCTCAATTCCAAACACAAACACCTTTCTTTTTAAATAAACATACTATTTCCTAATTGCTTGGATGTTTGGGTTTGACTTGAAACAGTTTATCGATTTTCTTTTGGGGCTAGAACGATCTATGGGGCTACTGTGTTTGAAATATGTAGCAGCCATTCACACAGTTTCCTAAATCTCGCTTTGAATATCATGTTTCTTGCTGTGTTTTCCCCTACCTCTATAAGTTAAGGTGGCTGCAGGTGTTATTTTTCTTCCAATCCATTCCAGGCCATCCTTATTCATTACGATTGGGTGATCCCTGCCCGAAGGGGCGTGACTGCAAGACAAAAGCGTGGCTCCGCCTCCCGGCCTATATCCTTTCGGCTGACTTCCTAGATTCCAGTTTCATTCTTGCAGTTGGGATGACTGCATGGCTCTCTAGACTCCTCTTCCATTTACTTTTTTCTTCCAATCATTTACTTTTTTCTTCCAATCCATTCCAGGCACTCCTAACGATTGGGATTACCTCCTTGCTGATCACGTGACTGCAAGAAAGAAAACGGGTGTGGCCCCTCCCGGCCCATAAGTAGCAGCTGCCTCCTAACCAAGATCAGTTTTTCTTTCTTGCAGTGGCAAGTGACTGTGAAGGTTCAGGAAAATAGCTCTCAAGGATTGGCATCAAGCGGGGGATTGCACCCTGTCGGCTTCCTGCGTAAGCCTTATTCCTACGGATCCCCTAGACCCAAATTGTGCTACAGCGTCTGGCTGTTCTGGGGTTCGTGAAGGTAAGGTGGAAGCATCGGGGTCTTGGGGCGCTTACAGAGTGTATAGGCTCTGGGCTGCAGGCTTTTTAAAAAAGCAAGTCAGCCGCAGGTTTTTCTCTGGTGTACCTGCTAAGGAACGTTTTTTATTTTTAATTTAACCCATCCTTCTTCCAAGAAAAAAAAAAAAAAATTTTTTAGGTATGCCTTTAAGGGGCATGGCTGATGTCACGCAGGGGGCGGAGTTTAATACCGAACCACAAGGCCGTGTTTCCTGCAGTGCACTCTCTCTCACTGGAAGAAGGTCGGGTCTTGTTATTCCCTGTTATTCCAAGTAAGTGTAGCAGCCTGCAAGACAGCGGGCGGCCATAACTGGTGCTGTGGACGCAGGCTATGAAAAGCGGCCAAAATGGAGCAGGCAGTTTGTGGCGTTCAGGATCGACACTAGGGCGGCGGCAGCCGGGAAGCACTTTTTTATTGTGTGAATGCGGCCATCACGTGTGCGGCTGCGGTGGCGGCCGCCCGGGCAGGTTGCTTGTTGCTGTGTTTCTTTGAGCCTAGGAGGCTTGTGTGCGGCGGTTGCGAGCAGCGGCTCCGGGACAATGAATTACGGACAGAGCCTGCTGGTATTATTATGATTATTTTACAGTTTGGCCGACCTGTTTTTTTGACTTGCGGCGTTAAGCAGCCTTTCTTACTTTTTATGTATGATCTTATCTTTTGTTTAGGCTGTGAAGAGAGAACGGTGGTGGTGAGTGGACATTGCCATTATCAATATTCTTGGTGTGCCACACACCCCGCTTCACCTTTAATATTCTTCACGATTGGGTTAACTCACCGCCAGGTGACGCTGTGCAGAGAGGAAGTCTTGTAACGAGCCCCCTTCCGGCCTATATATACCTGGTACCTCCCACTTATCACCAGTATTTTTCTCTCTGCTTGACGACAAGACAGAAGATTGAAGTCTCCTGCTTACAGGTAGCCGGGGTCTTACCCAGGCACCCCCTTTTGGTCTATTTCTGCCCGATTTTGATTGTTTATACCTTTATGGTGGAATGGAAGCCTCCCAGCCTAGGCTGCTCACTGGGCAATTGGTAGACAGCACTATAGGTGCCTAGGAGCTTATCTCCGCTCGACCCCCTCTTTTGGGGGCAATGCGGCTATCCGGCATGGTGATCCGGAAATGGGATGCCCCTGTCCCGAGGGTCCCCTTAGCCCCTTACTCTCCCGTTACGGTCCCTTCTCCCTTCACTATGGGGCAAGGGGTTAGAGGGTTGTGTATTGTGTGTGTATTTCACTGTATGACGTGTGTTTTACTTTGGTGCACTTATCAGACTGCACCACCGGCTTGGCCAGTGTTCAGGTCAGCTTTAGGGGCAGCTGGGGCGGGCCGCGCTGTGGCAGGCTGGCTTGCTGCCTGAGCCTTTGGATATCACAGCCCCCCTCCCCCGCTGGTCTCCTTGCCGTTCGGCCGCCGCATTGTCAGCATCGGCTGCGCTGTTGTCTTCCCTTCCCTCCCTCCTTTTCCCCCCTCCTCCTGCCTTTGTGTTTTGGTCCCGTTGTAGTGGCTCATCTGGTAGTAATCTCTTGATGAATTGGCCGCACTGATCGGGCTTGAGGGGGGCGGGCTCCGGTGACGTGGAAACGGGGGCGTGGCACGGGCAGCAGCGTCATGCGGCCGGCCCCAGCCTCCCTTCCTTCCTGGCTTAAAGGAAGTCACGTGGGGGGGGCTCGCTGCCGCACATGGGTTTATTTACCTTTCTGGCTCCTACTGCTATTGCTGCTGCTGGCTGCTGCTGCGTCCATGCTGTTGCTGCGGCCGACCTTGGTTCTTTGCAGGTAAGCGGCCCCACCTTGTGTGGGGCCGTTGAGTGTCATTTAAAATCTATAATGTTATAGTTTTTTAGACATAGGGGGGAGAGATCCTTAAAGGGATGCATCATGATTATCCTTATTGAGGACAAGGGTTTCTTCCTTTGCTTATTTAAAGGCACCTTGGTGCCATGTATAAGTATGTTTGCATGTTGCCACATGTTTGGGGATCTGACTGTTGTTTTTTTCTTCCCCTACAGATCCCGGGAATCCCTGATTAAAGCGGCCTCCCGGCTCTATATTACTTGGCTAGTCTTTCTTTTAAAAAAAAAAACAAAAAAAAGGAAAATTGGGACATATATATATATATGTCCCAATTTTCCTTTTTTTTGTGTTTTTTTTTTTTTAATATATATGTGTAGATTATTAAGGGGATCTTCTTTATGAATTAAATCCTCCCTTCCGGGACATTTACAATAAGGGGGCATCCCGGGTGGCTTATGCCTTAAAACCCAAAAGTTTGCGAATACCATAAATCACCATATGGAGGCTTCCAATATTACCGGAAATGGTTCTTCTGGGCCATCTAGGGGGTAAGCAAGATGTGGGACTCCGCTCCCAGCTCATGATGTCTTTGTATGCATTCCTTGTGCAAGGCAGAGTATTGTGCGTCAGTCCATCACTCCGGCTGCTGGCCCGTCGCAACTTCCTTCATCTCCTACCTCTCCCTCCCTGTTCCGGACCCCGCATGACACTGTCAAGAGTGGGGGTTCGCAATCCGAGGTGGCGGCGTGGTTGGCCAGCCTCGGGAAAATAGTGTCCGTTAAAGCAGGGTCAAAAGCCACTGCAAAACGGAAGCACCTGACTCCGATACCTTCGGCTTCACAGGATGAGGTATGTGAGCCTGTGGAATGGTCCGATGGCTCCCCGGACGAGGGAGAATTCCTGTTGGAGTCAGATGAGCCTGCAGATCAGCTTGAGGCTGATGCTATTGGCGATTGGTCGGCGGGGGTTTCCCTTGACACCCCCTCCATTCTGGCTCAAATGTTTGAAATTCTGAATTTAGATCCGCCTGAGGCTATCACCCTGCCAAAGGGCCAGTTGTTTTAAGAGCCTCAGCCGCGTTGGGTTTTTCCCAGACAACATCACTTTGAGAGGGTGGTGCTTAAGGAATGGGAACATCCCACACGGTTATCTGGAATCCCTTCCAGTTGGGAAAAGCATTATCCTTTTCCGCCAGAATTGTTGAAGCTTTGGTCCGTCCCTCCTGACGTCGATACCCCTGTGCTAGGGCTCTCCAGCACGGCTATGGTACAGTCTGCTGAGACCACTGTCCCTAAAGATGGGGAGGATCGTAGGATTGACCAGTACGCTCGCCATGGTTTTATTTATGCTGGGTCAACGATGCGCCCGGTGTGTGCTTCGGCCCTTCTATTGGCGGTTAGGTCTGTAATTCAGGAGCTGTATGGGGATCTCGATCCCACTTGTAAAGAGTTTACTGCGCTCAAGCAGTGTGAATCTTTTGTTTCCTATGTTCTATCCGCTCAGGACGATGCGCTGGCTATGAGTAGCAAGACAGCGGCAATGCTGGTGGCTATTCGTCGGTCAGTATGGCTGCGTCAGTGGTCGGCGGACTCAGCTTCTAAAAAGGTGCTCACAGCTCTCCCCTTTTTGGGCTTGCGTCTGTTTGGCGAGAAAATTGATTCAGTCGCAAAGGGTGGTAAGATGCCACAACGCAAGAGGCCTCATCGTCCCTTTCGGGGGGCAAGTTCTGGTAGGCCTTCATTTCGGGGATTCAGAGCGGGTAGGGGGGTTTCCTTTCCCGCTACCAGAGGTGCAGGTTGGACTCGGGGGAGGGACCGTGGCCGTCCTGCTCAGTCCTGGGGCACCAAGCCTGCTGGTAAACCCGCTCAGCAATGAGGGGCTGCCCTCACCCGTGCGGGGTGGGGGACGATTACGACACTTCTCCCAGGTTTGGGACCAGGAGATTCCGGACAGATGGATCCGGGAGGTAGTGTCGTCCGGTTACAAACTGGAATTCGACTCTCGCCCTCCTTCACGGTTCTTTCGGTCTCGGGTGCCCATCGATCCTTTAGCCGCACAGGGGCTCCTGGCGTCGGTAAAGAATCTGTTAGAGATGGCGGTCATCCGGCCGGTACCGCGCTTTGAGAGGGGCCTCGGGTTTTATTCCAATCTTTTCGCAGTCCCCAAGAAAGACGGGTTAGTCCGTCCCGTCCTGGACTTGAAATTACTCAACAGGTTCATCCGTGTTCGGAAGTTTTGCATGGCAACCTTGCGTACGGCCGTCGGTTCCCTTCGGCACGCTCATCAACGTTTTTTTTCGATTCGTGATGGAAAATCAGCATTATCAATTCGTGGCACTTCCGTTTGGCTCCAAGAGTGTTCACCAAGGTGCTGGCAGGGGTCATGGCCATTTTCAGATCTCGGGGCATTCATGTCGTACCTTATTTGGACGACCTTCTCATCATGGCTCAGTCAATCGGAGACGGACACCAGGTTGGTGGTCTCCACGCTGGAAAGCTTTGGTTGGGTGATCAACTTCCCCAAGTCCTCCCTCACTCCGGCCAGGGTGGTCTCCTTTCTTTGGATGCAGTTGGACTCTCTTCAACACAGTGTTTCTCCCCCAGTCCAAAATTCATCTGATTCAGGAATTGGCTCGGGTCCTACTTTCCGATCCTCGGCCGTCCATCCGTCTGGGGATGAGGCTGATAGGGTTGATGGTCGCCTCTTTCGAGGCAGTTCCTTTTGCTCAATGTCACACGAGGACGCTCCAGCTTTATCTGTTGGCGTCCTGGGACCAGCAGCCTCGGTCGCTGGATCAGCCCTTCCAGTTGTCCTCCCGGGTCCGGCAGTCCCTCCAGTGGTGGTTGGTCTCGACCAATCTTGTGAAGGGCAGGTCTTTCCTGACCCCTCTTTGGGAAATTGTCACCACGGACGCCAGTCTGTCGGGTTGGGGCGGATTCTGGAAGGAGCTGCAGTTCCAGGGGCAGTGGGGACCTCAAGAGGCCCACTTACCCATCAATATTCTGGAACTGAGAGCCATCCGTCGGGTGCTTGCTCTCCTGACTCAGCACGTTCTGGGCCTTCCGGTCCAGGTGCGTTCAGACAATCGAACAGCGGTTGCTTACATCAATCATCAGAGAGGGACTCGCAGTCTGAGTGCTCTCAGAGAGGTGTCCCTGATCCTGACCTGGGCAGAGGCCCATGTTCCTTGTCTCTCGGCGGTATACATTCCAGGAGTGGAGAACCAGGAAGCGGACCGGTTGAGCAGGGGCTCTCCCCGTCTGGGAAAATGGGCTCTCCATCCTCAGGTGTTTCGCTCACTGTGTCTCCAATGGGGGACACCAGAGGTGGACCTGTTTGCCTCTCGTCACAATCACAGGCTCCCGAACTTCGTGTCGCTCTCCCAGGTTCCTCTGGCAGTGGACGCCATGTCCCTGAGCTGGGGGGATCTGGGATTTCTATATCTGTTTCCTCCGATATCCATGCTGGGCAGGGTGCTTCGGAAGTTGGCTCTGGAAAAGGTGTCCGCCGTTCTCGTGGCCAAGGCGAGTGTGGTTCGCAGACATCGTTCGGCTGGCAGTGGACCAGTTCGTCCTGCCTCTTCGGCCCGATCTGCTCACTCAGGGTCGGTTGTGTTACCCCAATTTACCAGCGCTGGGTTTGATGGCCTGGCTGCTGAAACCTCCATCTTGAAGGAGGAGGGGCTTTCTGACTCAGTTGTCAAGACTCTGATCAGTGCCCGGAAGAGGTCTTCTTCTATCATCTACTATAGGACTTGGAAAGCCTACATCACTTGGTGTGAGAGGAGATCTTTTCCTTGTAGGGTCTTTTCGGTCTCCAGGATTCTGGAGTTTTTACAATCAGGGCTGGACTCTGGTCTTCAGCTAAGTACGTTGAAAGGGCAAGTTTCTGCCTTATCTATCTTTTTTCAGAAGCGTTTTGCGCTTCAGCCTTTAATTAAAACTTTTTTTCCAGGGGGTTACGCATGTGCGGCCTCCCAGGAAACCATTACTCCCGGTTTGGGATTTTAATTTGGTTCTTTCTGCTCTTCAGGCTCCTCCTTTTGAGCCTTTGCAAGATATTGCTTTGTCTACCCTGACTCAGAAGATTGTCTTCTTGGTAGCTATCACTTCGGTCCGGCGTGTCTCGGAGTTGGCGGCCTTGTCTATCCAGGCGCCCTACTTTGAGAGGCATCAGGATAAAGTGGTCTTTCGGTTCAAGCCAGACTTTCTTCCCAAGGTTGTTTCTGCTTTTCATTTGAATCAGGATATTGTTCTTCCCTCCTTGTGCCCTAATCCTAAGAATGACAAAGAGAGGGTTTTACATGGTTTGGATGTAGTACGCTGTGTTAAGTACTACTTGAATATCACGTCTCCTTTTCGTAAGACGGATGCCTTTTTTGTTGTGCCCTATGGGCCTAAGAAGGGTTTGGCACCAGCCAAATCTGCCATTAGCAAATGGATACGTCAGGCCGTTACTGCGGCCTATTCTGCTAAGGGGAAAGTTCCCCCTTTTCGTATCACTGCTCATTCTACTCGCGCCTGTTGGAGCGTCTTGGGCTTTTCAGCACCAAGCTTCTGTTGAACAAGTTTGTAAGGCCGCCACTTGGTCTTCTGTTCATACTTTTTCTAAGTTTTACAAAGTTGATGTGCGAGCCTCAGCGGATGCTGTTTTTGGCCACAAAGTTCTGCAGACTGCAGTCATTTAAGTTATGCTTCACCTTGCCTTGGGATGCCCATCCCTTGTGGACACTGCTTTTGGATGTCCCAATCGTGAAGAATATTAAAGGTGAAGCGGGGTGTGTGGCACACCAAGAATAATACCATTTTGTGAGTACTCACCTGAAAAATGGATATTGTTGGTGTGCCACACACCCCGCTTCACTCCCACCCTTTTCAGTATTCCGAATCCTTTATATGGTGAAGCTTTTATTTATATTGATTTATTTTGAGGTTACCGTTAATTTACTGGTACCTTGTCTTTCTGCTTTTTAATACACTGGTGATAAGTGGGAGGTACCAGGTATATATAGGCCGGAAGGGGGCTCGTTACAAGACTTCCTCTCTGCACAGCGTCACCTGGCGGTGAGTTAACCCAATCGTGAAGAATATTAAAGGTGAAGCGGGGTGTGTGGCACACCAACAATATCCATTTTTCAGGTGAGTACTCACAAAATGGTATTTTAATTAATTTTATGATCATTTTTAGGACAAATTGCTTTATCAAGGTCGTTATTTATTAATGGTATTAATATTATTTTTAGAGTATTATGTTTTTTACTTTATTTTGTGTATATATATATATATATATATATATATATATATATATACAAAATAAAGTAAAAAACATACTATAAAAATATTATAAAAATATTAATGCCATTAATAATGACATTGATAAAGCAATTGGTCCTAAAAATGATCATAACATTTATAATAAAATTGATAATGGCGATGTCCACTCACCACCACCGTTCTCTCTTCACAGCCTAAACAAAAGATAAGATAAGATCATACATAAAAAGTAAGAAAGGCTGCTTAAAAATATAATAACCTAACACAATATAATATATAATGTATATGTTTGTATGTATGTATATAATGTATGTTAGGTTATTATATTTTTTAATATCAGCATGATTTGTTTTTTTATTAGATTTAAAAAAAAAAAGGGAAAGGAGATTAATGCTCTTTTTCTGTTTTATTTTTAGAAATTGGAAGGAGGATAGAAAAGGGTTGTGGTTCCTCCCGGTCCCTTTTGGGATTGGTTTTAGGCTTAGGGCCTTTTAGGTCTGATTGCCAAAAAAAAAATAAACACCATGAGGGAGACATCAGGGGATAGTGATTCGGGCATCCCACTTGAGCAGGGCGGGCTCTGCCCTTTATGTAAGCAGGGTGAGTAGTTTCTGCACGGTGTGTTCTGCTTGCGCCATGAGAATTGGTTTAGACCATAATAGAGCGGCTGCTCAGTTCTCTAGCCCAGCTAATGCTGGAGGGAGCGTGACGGCTCAACCATCCCTTACATCCCCCGGAATGGGGGAAGGCATTGAGGCGCAGGCAGACGTAGCGCACAGGTTGGATAACCTGGAGAGGCAGTTGTCCTTGGTTATTCCAAAGAAGGCCGCCTATAAGAGGAGGCATTTGGAACCTGTTGCGGAGAAAAAAGATTTATTTGCCTCTTTTGGCGAGGAGGAGGACGAGGAGTATTTAGAGGAGCAGCTCTCAGAGGGCGAGTTGCGCTCAGGGGAGGAAGATAGTAACTATCTTATTCTCATCTGATGAGGACCCCCTCCTCACAGACGAAACAGAATGTCTGCTCTCCTCGGTTTTTGAAACTTTGAATATCACCCCTCCTGAGGTGGCGAAAAGAGGGAAGGACGACCTGTTTAAGCCAGTAAGGCAAAGGCACGTGTTTCCGGAACAGCCGCACTTTTCCAAGATGGTATTAAAGGAGTGGGAAAATCCTAACAAGCTACCGGCTGTTCCCAAGATCCTAGACGCTAGGTATCCCTTTCCGGCGGACATGATTAAGCTTTGGTCTTATCCACCTGAGGTGGACGCCCCAGTAGCAGGCTTGTCTAATACTTCTATCATGCCGTCTGCTACTATGGGATTCTTAAGAGATCCCACAGAGAGACGTATGGATCAATTGGCCCGCCATGCTTTTGCTATGATAGGATCCTTTTTACGTCCTGTTTGTGCCACGGCCATTGTGTCCCTGGCTTCAAGGAAGGAGAAGAAGAAAATTTTAGCCAGGGCTAAGTCTCGCAGGCTTATTCAAGAGTCTAAAGATTTTAAGGATTGTTTGGACTTTAACTCGTTCGCTATCACTGCGATGGATGATGCGGTCAGGCTGGCGGCTAGAACCTCTGCTCTTCTTGTGGCCTAGCGCCGTTCCTAATGGCTAAGACAGTGGTCGGCTGATGCCGCCGCTAAGAAAGCTCTTACGGATCTACCTTTTTTAGGGAGCAGACTCTTTGGAGAAAAGCTGGACGGTATGGTCAAGGATGGCAAGCTTCCTCAGAGAAAGAGGTCAGCTCGGCCTTTTCAGAGGCCTTCATCATATCGGCCCTTTCGGAGTGGCAGTGGTGCCTTCCGTCCTTGCTCCTGTAGAGATTTTTTGGGTAGAGGCAGAGCGCATAATAGGGCAGGAGGGGCCTGGAGAAGTAGGCCCAAACCTCCAGCCAAGCCCACTCCAGCATGAGGGGGCGCCCTCACCCGAGCGGGTGGGGGGATGGCTCTTGCATTTTGCTCTGGAGGTGCCACATAGCGGATCTTTGGATCCAAGAGGTGATGTCTTCGGGCTACAAGATCGAGTTTGCAGCCAGACCTCCCGCAAGGTTCCTTCGGTCAGGGGCATCCCGGAACCAGTCAAAGGTAGATGCCCTGAGATCCGCAGTAAGGAATTTCTTAGGAATGATTCTGGACACAGTTCAAGTCAAAGTGTTTCTACCAGAAAAAAAGGCTCGGCTAATGCCAGCAGCCGACCATCCGGCTAGGGATGGCTCTACAGGGTGCTCCCTTTGAACCCATGATTGACGCTCCATTGAGCATTTTGACGCTTAAGGTGATATTTTTGGTGGCAGTCACCTCTGTGCGGCGTGTTTCTGAGTTAGCCACCTTATGTATGAAGTCTCCTTACTTTGAGTTACATAGAGACAATGTAGTTTTTGTTTTAAGCCTGATTTTTTACCTAAGGTCGTCTCTCCCTTTCACCTTAATCAAGAGGTAATTCTACCTTCTTATGCCGGCTAATGCTAAGGAGAGGGCACTTCATTCTTTAGATGTAGTCAGGGCCATAAGATTATTTGGCAGCTACAGATTCCTTCCGCAAGACGGATTTTCTTTTTGTCAAAAGGGCCGAGAAAGGGGCTTCCACCAGCTAAAGCCACTGTCAGTAAGTGGATTAGGCAGGCAGTAGGAAGAGCCTATTCGGCCAAGGGGAAGGAAACCCCTTTTCAGATCGGGGCCCATTCCACTAGGGCCATTGGTGCGTCCTGGGCTTTTCAGCATCAGGCTTCGGTGGAACAGGTTTGCAAAGCGGCCACCTCATCTTTGGTTCATACATTTACCAAGTTTTACAAGGTAGATGTTAGAGCCTCAGCTGACGCTGTTGTTCGGAAGATTCTTCAGGCGGTACTGAGATGAACTACCTGCTGTTCTGCACTAGGGGATCCTGCCCATAGATGGCACTGCTTTTGGAGATCCCAGTCGTTTAGGAGTGCCTGGAATGGATTGGAAAAAAAAAACACAATTCTGTGAAGTACTCACCTGTAGAATTGGTTTTTCTGGGAATCCATTCCAGCCACTCCGGCCCACCCGTTTTGGGTCATGATCTATCTTTTGATGCTTTTATAAAAAGAAAAAAAGAAAAAGTATAAGAGAAAGTGAAAAGAACAAAATTTTAATTTCTGAGTTTTCTGGCGGAGTTCGTTGTGAAGTAACATGGACTCCTATATAGGGCCTCCCGGCCTGCCTCTGATTTACGTTTTTTTACTGCTTTTTAAGTAAACTGATCTTGGTTAGGAGGCAGCTGCTACTTAGGGGCCGGCAGGGACCACACCTGTTTTCTTTCAGTCACGTGATCAGCAAGGAGGTAATCCCAATCGTTAGGAGTGCCTGGAATGGATTCCCAGAAAAAACAATTCTACAGGTGAGTACTTCACAGAATTGTTTTTTTTTTTTTTTTGTTTCTCAGATTATACCTTTGAAGCGGGGGCAAGACCCTGTCTGTCTTCCTAGGTCCCTTATGCTGCTCTGATCTGGATTGACCCATTATGCCGCCTCAGTTTTTGTTGGTAAAACTGTATCCGGATCAGGATGGTAAGGTAAGCGCAGGGTCCAGTGTGCGCTTTGTAGTGCTTTGGCACTCTGGCTGAAGGCTTTCATTAAAATGTATAGGCAGCCATAGGTTTTTGTCTGGTGAGCCTGATTGGGGGTGACCAAGGGAATAATTTTCCCCCTTATTGTTTTTTTATTGTTCTTTCCCATGTGTTTCTTTGTGTTCTGGTTCAAAAATTCAAAATTTGCGTGCCTTTTTAGGGGGAGGAGCTAAAACTGCAACAAGGAAATAGTCCGTCGCCATGGAAAGATTTTCGGTTTGGCGAAGTAATGGGTACCGGGCGCAGATCGCTTCCTCCGTCCGCCTCTGTGAAAGATTTTCGGCTTGGCGAAGTACCGAGTACTGGGCGCAGAGCGCTTCCTCCGTCCGCCTCTGTGGAAAGATTTTCGGCTTGGCAAAGTTCCGAGTACGGGATGCAGAGCACTTCCTCCGTCCGCCCCTGTGGAAAGATTTTCGGCTTGGCGAAGTTCCGAGCACCGGGTGCAGAGCGCTTCGTCCGTCCGCCTCTGTGGAAAGATTTTCAGCTTGGCGAAGTACCGAGTACCGGGCGCAGAGCACTTCCTCCGTCCGACTCTGTGGAAAGATTTTGGGCTTGCCGAAGTTCTGAGTACCGGGCGCAGAGCGCTTTCTCAGTCCGCCGCTGTGATTTTCGGCTTAGCGTAGCAGCTAGCTCCGCTGAGATCTTCGGTTCTTTTCAGCGGTACTGCACGTTTTCTCTAGCCAGGGACGCTGGAAGAATTTCGGCTTAGCGAAGTCACCAGCTCCCCTGAAGTGCCCGTTTCTCCTCCGACGGGGCACGTTTTTCTCGCCGACCAAACTTAAACATTTTCGGCTAGGCAAGGTGCCTAGCATCGCCAGAGGTCGCAATTCCCCTTTGGCTGCACATCATTTCTGGGTTAGTTGGTCAGAAAAAGGGCTGCTCTGAGCCGCTGCACGCCCACCGTCAAGTGGACCTAAACCTTTTGGTAGGTTTTTTTATTTAATTTTTTATTATTGATTGGGAAAGGGCAAGGTAATATATAATTTATATTGTAATATTTAATTATATGGTGGTCTACCCTCAAGGACTCGCAGTAGTTTTGTGACTGTCGAGAGCCTATATATACTTGGTCTCAAATCCCCAGGGTCATAGACTAGTATTATTCACCATGGCGGAGGCATCTGGGGTAGTCACCTGGTCTTTATCAGATTTACCCCATATCTAGTTGCATGCAGTGGCGCTGGATAGCACGGTGCGCAGGGCACAGTCGGATAGGGAGACAGTTGTCTCCTCCCCTGAAGGAGCTCTGACCCCTATCGCCGGTGCTTTCTGAGAAACCCCTTGGCAGTTTTCATGCGGACCATGAGGTGAATCGTACCGGTTACTAAGAAGGTTTTTTTGGGGGAAAAAAGGGAAATCTTCTGAGTATTTTGAAGAGTATATTGTGGCAGCAGCCCTCAAGTGGTCCTAAACCTATAGAGTCATCATGGAGTATTGACTACTAAAAAGGTTTTAACGAAAATAATTATTCCCAGTATGTCACACACCCTGCTTCCGAATATTCATTACACTTGGGTAACTGTCCTGTAGAGGGCGATCTTGCAGAGATGACATGAAAAAAAGGAGCCCCTCCTGGCCCATAAATACCTGGGACCTCCCACCATTCCCCAATCTTTCGCCTCTGCAGTCGGCGAGCAAGTCAGAAGATGGTTGTCTCCTCCTTGCAGGTAGCTGGGGTAACCCCCGGCCTTTTGTTTCTATTGCTGCCTGAACCTTTTTTAATTTAAACTATAGCAGTATGCCTCCCAGCCTAGGCTGAAGGTCCAGGCAATGGTAGGCTGCACCTTATGGTGTATATGGGAGCTTGCTCCCCCGTGAGACCCCATACAAAATGGTAGGCGGTGTCCGGGTTGGTGATCCCGGCTTGGGATGCCCCGTCCCTCTTACCCTTTCACCTATTGGTGGGGGTTCTCCCCCCCCCCCCCCTACCGTGTCCCTCTGTGCCCCTTGGGGGGAGGCCTTTTCTCCTGTGGGTTGTTTTACTTTATTTGGGGGAAAAGGTGTGTGGATTGTGTGTGTGGTTGTATGTGTTTTTCGGCCGTTGTTGCTGGGCCGGTCTCACTTTCAACAGGTGCAGTTAAGGAGGGGGCGGGGCCGGGCGCTCGGCATGCTCGTTGTGGCCCATCCACCCCACCCCACCCCCTCGAGGCCAGCTTTTCTCAAGCACTCTTTCTGGCCTCGCTGCCTGCTTCGCTGCTCTCCCTCTCATTCCCTTGCTGCTGTGAGGGTTGACGGTCGCTGCTTTGCTGCGGTGAGTGGATTTTATGGTGGGTGATGTGCATGTTGACACTTATGTCTGTTCTCATGTCTTCTAGGTGGGATCCCTTCTTTTGAAGTTTAAAGAGGGAGTTCTCCCGGTCCTAGGGTCCCTTAGTTTAATTTAGGGTTTCCAACAAAAAAAAATTAAATAAAAAAAAAATCCTCCCACTTGGAACCTGAAGGGGAATCCCGGGTAGCTTAATAGCGTAAATCCCTCTGGTCATTGCGACTACATTAAAATCTCCATATGGAGGCTTCTCAGGATACTGGGCTTGGGCTCCCCTCGGGGCAACCCCGCCAGTGTGTGGGTTGTGGGGCATCCCTTGCAGGGGATAATGTTCTTGTTTGCATACCTTGTGCTCAGCGGGCCATAACGCAGCAGTCTGGGGCCGGGGTCCCGGCCTCATCTCCTAGCCCACCCTGCCTTATCCCTACCCCTAGTGATGTCACAGGTGGGGAGTCGCAGTCTGATGTATGTGCCAGACTGGCTAATATTGAGAAATGTATTTCTGGCTCTGTAAAGGCCTTGGCTAAGCGAAAGCATTTGTCTCCAGCCGCACCGGCCTTTGAGTTTGATGATTATGATTTTCTTGACCAGTCTGATTATTCCCCACTAGAAGAGGGGGAATTATTTGAGGATTCTGAGGGTTCTGACAATCAGCAGTTTGTTGGTGCTGATACCGAGCAAGGGCGGGGGGTGCTGTGGATACCCCAAAGGTCTTGGCTCACCTTTTTGAGGTTCTGGCAATTTCTCCTCCTGAGGAGGCCGCTCCTCCAAAAAGGGGAATTCTTTGGGACTTCCAAGCCGTGCCTGGAGTTCCCAAATCAAAAGCATTTTGATGCCATTATTCTTAAGGAATGGGAGAAGCCTACTCGGCTTTCAGGTATTCCTCAAGGTTGGGATAAAAAGTATCCCTTTCCGGTGGACGTGGTAAAACGATGGTCGTCCCCTCCCGAGGTGGATGCCCCGGTGCTCGGGTTATCCAATACTTCTATTTTGCATTCTCTTGACTCCACCACACTCAAAGATGGTGAGGATAAATGCATTGATCAGATGGCTTGCCACGCGTTTGCTAGTGTCGGTTCAGCCTTGCGGCCTTGCTTTTGGCAGTGGCTACCAGTTCTGTGGTTAGAGACCTGTTGAGTACCTCCAGGCTTGACCCGGCTAGTGATGAGTTCGCCGCCCTTAAGCGGTGTGAATTGTTCATGTCCTTTGTGCTTGTCGCCTTGGATGACACCATGGTCATGTGTGGTAGAACCTCGGCCTTGCTTGTAGCTATTCGGCGGTCGGTATGGTTGCGCCAGTGGGAGGCTGATTTTGTGGCCAAAAAGTCGCTTACAACACTTCCCTTTGTGGGATTGCGGCTCTTTGGAGAAAGATTAGATTCTGTCACGAAAGGAGGGAGGCAACGTCGTCCCTTTCGGGGGCGGCCTCCTTTAACCCTTCCTTTCGTGGTGCCAGAACTGGCAGAGTTTTGGCCTTCTCTACCCTCAGAGGTGATTCCTGGAGTAGAGGCAGAGGTCGTGCCCGTCCAGGTCACAATTGGAGTTCCAAACCCAAGCCCGCTGCTAAGCCAGCTCAGCAATGAGGGGGCGCCCTCACCCTTGCGGATGGGGGGGGACGGCTGCGGCAGATCCTTTCTGACCCCTTGTTGGGAAACGGTCACCACGGATGCCAGCCTGTCGGGCTGGGGGGGGCTTCTGGAGGGAACATCAGTTTCAGGGTTTATGGGGGCCTCGGGAGGCTCATACCCGTATCAACGTTTTGGAGCTACGGACCATTTGGTTGGTTCTGTCTCGCTTGACTCTTCTATTGCAGGGATTGCCAGTTCAAGTCCAATCGACGGCGGTCGCTTGCATCAATCACCAAGGAGGGACTCGCAGCAGGAGTGCCCTCGGGGAGGTATCTCTGATCCTTGTTTGGGCAGAGAGCAATGTCCCATGCATCTCAGCCATTTACATCCTGGGAGTGGAGAACACGAAGGCGGATTCCCTGAGCAGGAGATCCTCTCGCCGAGGAGAATGGTCTCTCAGTTCCAAGGTATTCCAGTCCCTTTGTCACAAGTGGGGGACTCCGGAGGTGGATCTTTTTGCCTCTCGCCGCAATCACAAGCTTCCTGCCTCTGTGTCTCTGTCTCAGGATCCTCTGGCCCTGGCAGGGGATGCCATGTCCCTGGCTTGGAGGGAACTGGGGTTTCTGTACCTGTCCCCCCCCCCCCCCCCCCTTTCTCCATGGTGGGCAAGGTGGTGCGCAAGCTAACCCTAGAAGGGGCACCAGCAATTCTGGTGGCTCCAAGGTGGCCAAGACGAGTGTGGTTCGCAGACGTCGTGCGGCTGGCAGATCAGTTTTATCTGCCTCTTCTTCCGGATCTTATCACCTCAGCTACCTACCCCAATTTACCAACGCTGGCTTTGACGGCATGGCTGCTGAGACCTCCATCTTAAAGGAGGAAGGTCTTTCTGATGCGGTGGTTCAGACTCTTGTTAGAGCTAGGAAGAGATCTTCCTCTAACCTCTACTATAGGACTTGGAGGTCTTATATTAACTGGTGCGAGGCTAGGGCCTTGCCTTGTAGGGTGTTTTCTATTCCCAGAATTCTGGAGTTTCTTCAACATGGTCTGGACTCTGGGTTCCAGCTTAGTACTTTGAAAGGGCAGGTTTCTGCCCTGGCGGTTTTCTTTCAAAGGTCTTTTGCCCTTCATCCCCTGGTTAAGACATTTTTCCAGGGGGTTACTCATGTGCAGGCTCCTAGAAAGCCCTTGCTGCCAGTTTGGGATTTAAACTTTGTTCTGTCGGCTCTCCAGGGGCCTCCTTTTGAGCCGGTGCATGATATTGCTCTTTCTCTGCTCACTCAGAAAGTTGCCTTTTTGGTGGCTATTACCTCTGTTCGGCGTGTCTCTGAGTTGGCGGCCTTGTCTATTCAAGCTCCTTACTTTGAGAGGCACCTGGACAAGGTAGTTTTCCGCTTTAAGCCGGATTTCCTTCCTAAGGTGGTTTCGGCCTTCCACCTCAATCAGGATGTAGTTCCTCCCTTCCTTGTGTCCTAAGCCTAGTAATGACAAGGAGAGGACCTTACATTCTTTGGATGTGGTTCGATGTGTGAAATATTATTTGGCTACTTCTCCTTTTCGTAAGACGGGCGCCTTTTTCGTGGTGCCCTCCGGGCCCAGGAAAGGTCTGGCGCCCGCTAAGTCTTCCATTAGTAAATGGATTCGACAGGCCATTGTTGGGGCCTATTCTGCCAAGGGGAGGGTTTCCCCTTTTCGTGTTACTGCTTATTCTACTCGTGCTGTTGGAGCATCTTGGGCTTTTCAGCATCAGGCTTCTGTTGAACAAGTTTGAAAAGGCTGCTACTTGGTCTTCTGTTCATACTTTTTCCAAGCTTTATAAGGTTGGTGTGCGGGCCTCAGCGGATGCTGTTTTTGGCCGCAAAGTTCTGCAAGCTGCAGTAGTTTGTTTGCATTATTGCCTTTTTGGGATCCTCACCCATTATGGGCACTGCTATTGGATGTCCCAAGTGTCATGAATGTTCGGAAGCGTGGTGTGACATACTGGGAATATCATTTTGTGATTACTCACCTGTAAAATGGTTATTACAAGTATGTCACACACCCCGCTTCATCCTGCCCTTTTTTGGTTTTCTGGGATCCTTTATATGGTGAACCTTTTTCTTTGCTGTTTACATTTGGCTCTTCCTGGTCCCTTTACTGCTGTCTGGGGAATGGTGGGAGGTCCCAGGTATTTATGGGCCAGGAGGGGCTCCTTTTTTTCATGTCATCTCTGCAAGATCGCCCTCTACAGGACAGTTACCCAAGTGTCATGAATATTCGGAAGCGGGGTGTGTGACATACTTGTAAGAACCATTTTACAGGTGAGTAATCACAAAATGGTATTTTTCCACTGATTGAAGAGGATATTGTGGCTGCCATAGTCTCCTGAGTCTTTAACTGTCGGCAGCCCTCAAGTGGTCCTAAACCTATAGAGTGTCATAATGGAGTATTGGCTACTAAAAAGATTTTAAAAGAAAATATTTATTTTTTCCTCTGAGTGAAAGAGGATATTGTCTGCCATAGTCTCCCAGGAAGTTATCTGTTGGAGAGTCCTTTACACATGGGGTGTCCGGTTAAGGAGAAGTTGGATGGATGGTTTCCTCCATTTCTGGAGGATGTTGCGGAGCATATGCATTATTATAATCTGATCAATAGGGAATGGCAGAAGTCAGGTTGTCTTCCGACCATTCCTAAAGTACTAGATACTATGTATCTCTTTCCTCCAGATCAGATTGAATTATGGTCTTACTCTCCTGTGGGGGACGCTCTGGTGCCAGGTCTCTTTAAGAATTCCGTTTTTGCCATCCTCTGGTGCTTTCCAGCGGATAAATGCGTGGATTAGGTTGCATGTCATGCTCATCTATTATAGGGTCGACCTTGGGGCCGGCTGGTGTTACATTTATAGAATTTTGGGAGCATCTGGTCTCTGACTCTTGGGTCATTCATGAAAGCCATGCTCCCAGTTGTTCAAGATCAGTTTGATTCCAACAGGTAGTGTTCCTGGCCATGGAGGATTTGATGTGGTTAAGTGCCGGAGGCCTAGCTCTGGTGGTAGCCTTAAGGCGTGCTTTATGGCTTAAGCAATGGCTAGCTGACATAGCCTCTAAAAAGCAATATGATGGGACTCCCCTTTTAAGATGGGGCTTCTGTTTGGGGAGTGCTTGGTTGTCTTGGTAAAGCATGCTACTAGTGGTAAGTCATTTAATTGGCCACAGAAGCCGTGGTCTAATACTGCTTCTGAACTAAGTTCCAAACTAAGGCAACAGGTGTCTGGCAAATAAAGCCAGACCCCCTTCGAAGTCGGCTCAGGCATGAAGGGATGCCCCTGCCCTTGAGGTGTGAGGGGAACGCTTCTGCATTTGGCTCATATTTGCAGGCTTCATGTAACAGATATTTGGATACAGGAAGTTGTATCCTCTGGTTACAAAATCAAATTAGGAACCAGACCCCATCAGAGATCTCTGGTCAGGGGTATCCCAAATTCAGCAGAAAGCAGAAGCATTGATATCTGCTGTATCTCACCCTTTTAGAGATTGGAGTGTTTATAACCACAGTGTATATATAAGGATGCATACCTACATTATAGGAGGTAGCCTACTTCAGTTTGTGGCGCTACCCTTTGGTCTATCATCAGCACCAAGTGTTAGCAGGTCTCATGTTTTTCTCTAAGAAGTCAGGGATACATGTAATCCCTTACTGAGTCTATCGGTTGATATGGGCCCCATCATGTCAGGGGGCCAAGAAGGATATCTTTTCATAGCTTTAAGAGTTCTGGGAATGTCATGACACGTCTCGGGCAAAAGTGCCTTTCCAACACAGAAGTGACTCTTACTTCAGGCCAGGGTACAGGGTCTCTTGTCTTGCCCTCACTCGACGATTCATCAAGGAATATGTCTTTTGGGCCTGATGGTATCTTGCTTTGTGGCAGTATCTTTGCACTGTTTTACACAAGACCCCTGCAGATGGAATTGCTCACAATCTGGGGTCGAGACCCACACACTCTGGATCACTCTTTTACATGACACCGTCAGCAAGGCGGTCTCTATCCTGGTCCTCAGCCTCTTCAGATTGGCAAATTCTTTCTTCCAGTACAGTGGAAGATCATCACCACAGATGCCAGTTTATCTGGTTGGGGGAGTGTCATGGAGTCACAAACGATTCAGTGACAATAGTCTGAAGGAGAGCAGACTCTCCATAAATATCCTGGAACTGAGAGTGATTCTATTGTATTTCAGACATTGGACATACCATCTGAAGGGGCATCCCGTCCGTATTCAGACAATCGGACGGCGGTGGTATATATCAGCCTCCATGAAAGCACCAGAAGCAGTAAAGTCCTGATGGAGTGAGCTGGGTTTTTACTTTGGGCCGAGAAACCGGTTCCATGTATCTTGGTGGTACACATACCAGGAGTGGACTTGCAGGCCGATCATCTCAGCAGAACGGTCCTGCATCAGAGAGAATGGTCTCTTAGCCAGAGGATTTTTTAATCCCTATGCATGTGCTGGGGGATCCCAGACGTAGATCTTGCATCAGGGCACAGTTGGAAGGTCCGAAGTTTGTCTCGGGCCCAGGGATCCTCTAACAATAGCAACAGATGTCCTGACTCTTCAGTGGTCAGCATTCAAGCTTCTTTATGCATTTCCCTCCGATTTCACTCCTGTGTCGAGTACTAGAAAAGGTTTAGTTCACAAGGGAGACCCAACCATTTTAGGTGGCTCCTCTGTGACAAGAAGAAGCTGGTTCTCAGACATAGGCCTTGATTCACTAAAGGTAGAAAAAAAATTCGCATGCGAGAATTTTTCAAACCTAGGAGCGATTCACAAAGGCAGTTTAATTAAATTTGTGTGTGCGAATTTGCGGGCGAATTTTTTTCGTGCATTGTTGAAAATCAATTTACAACTGGAAAACTCACCCAAATGCTGTGTGTGAGAATTTTTTCTACTGCTTCCTAATTTGTAGCAGAGCAGTACGATCCCTTGTTGCTCTTTGTTCTGTTTTTTTTTTTTTTTCTGGACTTTCTAATTGATGTGGACTAGTACATGTCATTGTTAATGTTTAATTATTAATAATTTTGCACTTTGCATTGGTTCGGTGCATCATTTTTTGGTGATGGTGGTTTAGGTGCCCTTTTGGCAGTGTTGCTTTGCATTGCTTTACATCTATTGTTATTGTACCGATTTATTTGGGTGTTTGTAGATTAACAGTTCTTAGTTTTGACTTTGCTCTGTGGATCCATTAATATACGAATGTGAGTGCTGCCATGAATGTCATCATTAGCATAGATATTGGTTTGGTCGCCCTATATAGTCCTTATGTACTTACATTTCCAAACCACATTAAAGGTTTCTGTTGCATCCAGGGCCAGCTCCAGAGTCCCAGCGCGCCCCTTGTGTCACGTCACTTGTGTGGCTCTGTGAATCCCCCTGGGATGACCGGTATACTCACCACACATATTAAAGTGCACCAAAACCCAGGATTTTTACTATCTTGGGTTCTGGTCCTTGCCCCCAGGTCACTGAAACCAACTCACTTATTCCCGGTCCTACGGCGCATGCGCAGCCACTCATCCAATCGGCGAGCTCGGATCCGTTGACGTCACATCGTCTAAGGCAAGCGGCTCCAAGCGTACTGACGCGCATCTCCTGCTACCCTCTAACAGGGAGCGTGCCCGGGTCGGCCATTCACAGATCCCTGGTGCGGGCACGCCCCCTGCTAGAGGGATAGCGGAAATGCAGCTCACGCATGCGTCGTTGGACTGAGAAAGAAGGTAAGTGTATGGGCGACCTGGAGGGTTTCACACAGTGGGGCATCCCGATTTTGTATGCCCCGTGGGGAGGGAATCGACCGACTTAAAGTGCTCCTTTAAATATCCTGGGTTTTGGTACTCAAATTGGGATGACCTGCTATGTGAACCCCCCCGGTTTGCCTTTAAAACATACTTGACTGCCAAGCCAACGGCACATGCGCAAGTGTGCAGGGAGTCAGTACACTTGGCTCCATTCTGCTTTGCTCAGTTGTCGAGAGGTCTCATCGGCTAAGGCCCCGATGAAGGCGAGTGCACCGATAACCCTGTTAGCTTCCAGCTGGGTGCATACCTGTGCCAGCTATTCACAAATCATTAATTGGAGGCCCCAAGGAGAGGGAATCAGGTGGCCCTGGAGTCTTATAGACTTCATGGCCACTTCTGGTCCACTTTAATGCAGGGCATAGAATTCTGTTTGTCCACAGAGCATGGCATAGAGAGCAGGGAATGAACAGCATCCCTGGTTTCCCTCCGACTGATGTGTTGTCTGTCTGAGCTCCCGCCCGAACATAAACTGTGGTAAACCGGGGATGAGCTGTGGGACCACAAGGCAAGATGAGTATACAGGTGATCCCTAAGGGTTTTACACAGCGGGATGGCCCATGGATAGGGATTTGGCCGCATTGGGAGTTTGTTAGACTGCAGAGCCAGCTGGGTTTGGGTCCACTTTAACAACAATTTCAAATATTCCACTGTACACTGGCTTTCTCCCATGGCATCCTGAGTTAGGATATCATGCTGTGTGAAGCCGCCCCCCCCAGAATATCACTATTCTTAGTATACAGTACGTCCTGCTCCAGATATAGTACTTACACTTGGGTTATCCTCCGCCAGATGGCGCTGTACTGCAGAAGCATGCAAAAACAGGCTCCTCCCGGCCCTTCATATACCCAGGGACCTCCCACAAATCCCCAGATTTCTCTGCAGTGCTGACTGTGAAGACATGAAGTATCACTCTCGCAGGTGAGCGGGGCTATAAAAGCCTGCGGCCCTGTTGGACTACTCCCACCCGTCCTCGTGATGTGCCTCCCAGCTTCGGCTGTGTCATTCGGGTGAAGGTAGGCAGCACCTTGTGTGCTTACGGAGCCATGCTCCACCGCAGTCCCCCACCAAAGGGTAGGCGGTTTAGGCTTATGGTGAGCCGCCTCTAGAGGATGCCCCTCCCGCGCTATTCCCCATGCCCCGTGTAGCGGTGGGCCCTATACAAAGGGTCGCCATTCTCCCTCGTTCCCCCCCCCCGTAGTCCGGGGGGAAAGAAAGGGGGGGGTGGCGGTCAGTGAATGATTACACGCTTATGGCCTTAGTACTGTCCTTTACTGGTATTCCTGGTGTCAGTGCTGCGCTGTTAAAAATGTTTTATTATGCATATGGCGTTGCCTCAGACGCTGCTACGTCTTCATTGGCAAATCTGTCTCTAAGTGTGCCATTCACTTCTATCTTCTGACAACTGAACTCCATTCAGAGCTTCGCGCTCTTTGGGGGGGCGGAGACCTGGCTTGGCGCGCTCTGCGTCACAGCCCGCTCTGGCCCGCCCTTTGCGGTCCGCTTGGCGCCATTTCGATGCTCATCGCGCGCGCGTGGTAACGGTCCTCCTCCCTCGGTCTGTAAGTGCCCTCGCGGGCGATTTTCATTGTCTTGCTTACTGCGCATGGCTCTGACATCCCTATTCCCATTATGTCTTTCAGACGGTTGAACACCAGTGGCTTCTCCCGGCCCGGCTTAATTACCAGTGGACCTAGTTAAATTACTCCCACTTCCCTGCGGGTCATTGGGGCATCCAGGGTAGCTTATAGCGTCAATCCCTACTGGCCTATTGTGCCTATTAATCACCATATGGAGGCATCCCAGGATATTGTGAACGGGGTTCCCTCGGGACAAGCCCGTCTGTGTGTAGCTTGTGGGGTCTCGCCGATCAGCGGTGACAATGCACGGGTCTGCGTCCCTTGTGCACAGCAGGCGCTAATGGTACTTCCCGCCCCTCCTGTGGCTGGGCCTGCACCTCTCCTCACTTAACCTACTCCCCCAAGCCTGAGTCTAACCCCCAATACAAGCGGGGATTCTCATCCTGATGCTTGCTAGTTCTCTAGCGCGCAAGGCCACTGCTAAAAAGCGGCACATAATCCCCGATTCGACTCCCTTCCCTATGGAGTCTGAGGAGTTCTCTGACTCAGAATCTTCTGATGAGAAGACAAGGGGTCATGACAATTCTGGTTCGGACCACAGGACCCGGATGATACTGACAAACTACTGCTTCAGATTTTTGAAGTTCTGTCCATCCCTCCCCCTTTTGCGGCTCCCAGTCAAAGGGGTGAGCTATTTCATACTGCTAAGGCTCGATTGGATTTTCCTGAGCAAACCCATTTCAATAACCTAGTGTTGAAGGAATGGGAACATCGCAGTAGACTTCCCGGGATCCCTAAGGGTTTGGACAAGAAGTATCCATTCCCTGCTGATATGGTCAAGTGCTGGTCATCACCCCCCGAGGTCGATGCCCCGGTTTTAGGGCTGTCTAACACCTCTATTATGTACTCCCCCCGATACAACTACGCTTCGGGATTCTGAGGACCGGCGCATTGACCAATTGGCATGTCATGCCTTTGCATTTGGTGGGGCGGCGCTGCTCCCTGTTTGCGCCTTGGCCATTACTGCTGTGGCACTCAGGGCCATGATCAGGAATGTTCTTGACGGCCCAGACGAGCTGCCTACTGATGCTGTTAATGCACTAATTGTGATGCGTTTGTGAACTTTATCCTGTCAGCGTCGGATGATGCTGTTAGGCTGTGTGCCAGATCTTCCACCTTGGTGGTGGCTATACGCCGCGCGGTATGGCTGCGCCAGTGGGCGGCAGACAATGCCGCTAAGAAAGCCCTTACTGGGCTTCCCTTTAAGGGTCTGCGCCTGTTTGGGGACCGCCTAGACCTCTTTGCTAAAGGAGGTAAGTTACCACAGCGCAGGCGACAGCCTCGTGCCCTTTCGGGTCCAGGGCCCCCTTTCAGCCCCCTACAGAGGTGCTAAGCAGGGGAAAGGGGTGTCCTTCGCGGGGGCTCGTGCAGACTCCTGGCATAGGAGCAAGGGGCGACGCCCCGGCTCCTCCTGGGGAACCAAGCCCAAAGCCCCTCCCAAGACCCCTCAGGCATGATGGGGCGCCCTCGCCCGCCAGGGTAGGGGGACGACTACAGCACTTCGCGCATGTCTGGAGGCACCAAGTCTCGGACCGGTGGATTCAGGAGGTAGTTACCTCTGGCTACAAAATAGTTTGCTGTACAGCCCCCCTCAAGATTCGTCAGGTCCTGGATCCCCCAGGACTCGGCATCGGCTCAGGTCCTGATGCAAGCAGTACAAGACCTTCAGGATCTGGGAGTTATTTGCCAGGTTCCCTTGAGAGAATTGGGAGAAGGGTTCTACTCCAACCTGTTCACGGTACCCAAAAGAGATGGGTCAGTCAGGCCCATTCTGGATTTAAAGATCCTCAACAAATTTGTCAAGCACAAGCGCTTTCGCATGGAAACTCTGCTCTCGGCCGTTGGCTCTCTGCGCCCAGGGGATTTTATGACATCTGTGGACATCAAGGATGCTTACCTTCACATCCCTGTGTTTCCGGGACATCAAAGGTTTCTCAGATTCGCGTTGAAGGATCAACATTATCAGTTTGTGGCCCTACCATTTGGCCTCACTTAAGCTCCCAGAGTGTTCACCAAGGTACTGGCGGGAGTGATGTCCTTGTTAAGGTCAGGGGCATTCGAGTGCTGCCCTACCTGGACGACATCCTCATCGCCTCATGGCCCCTACAGCAGGCGGAGCTTGACACTCAGCGGGTGGTGTCCATCTTTGAGTCGTTCGGCTGGGTGATCAATCACCCCAAGTCTTCTCTGTCCCCTTCGTCGGTGACCCCATTCCTGGGGATGATTCTGGATACGGTTCAGTCACGAATATTCCTTCCCCAACAGAAGGTGGAAACCCTGACTGTGCAGGTGCGGTCCCTGCTCTCGTGCCCCCAGCTCTCACTCAGACAGGGAATGCAGCTGGTGGGTCTGATGGTGGCGAGCTTCGAGGCAGTGCCCTTTGCTCAGTTCCATTCGAGGCCTCTGCAGCTGCATCTCCTCTCAGTATGGGACAAGTATCCTGCGTCCCTGGACAGCCTTTGTGTCCTTCCCCCGTTGGTCATAAGGTCCCTCTAGTGGTGGCTGGACCACAAGAATTTGCTAAAGGGCAGGTCCTTTCTAGCCCCCTCCTGCTAGACGGTCACCACGGATGCCAGTCTGTCAGGTTGGGGGGGATTCTGGAAGTCCCTGAGGTTCCAGGGCAGGTGGGGCCCTCAGGAGGCCCATTTACCCATCAACATTCTGGAACTACGGGCGGTCAGGTTGGTTCTGGAGCAGTTGACCAATCACCTGCAGGGACTGTCCAGGTGCGCTCAGACAACAGGACAGCGGTTGCCTAAATCAATCATCAGGGTGGGACCCGGAGCAAGGGTGCCCTCCAGGAAGTGTTGCGGATTCTGACATGGGCGGAGGCCAATGTTCAATGCATTTCGGCTGTTTACATCCCGGGGGTGGAAAATCTCCTGGCAGACTCTCTGAGCAGGGGGACTTCCCGGCAAGGGGAGTGGTCACTCTGCAACAGGGTGTTCCAGTCCCTGTGTCACCGTTGGGGTCTACCGGATGTGGATCTGTTTGCATCCCATCACAATCGCAAGCTCCCGGCCTTTGTCTCCCTGTCTCAGCATCCTCTGGCTGTGGCCACGGACGCTCTGTCGTTGTCTTGGAAGAAATTTCGCCTCCTGTATGTATTTCCCCCGTTTCCCCTGCTGGGCAGGGTTCTGCGCAAGATGGCCCTGGAAATGGTGCCAGTGATTCTAGTGGCCCCAAGGTGGCCAAGAAGAGTGTGGTTCGCAGACATGGTACAAATGGCAGTAGATCAGTACGTCCTGCCAGAGGCGCCAGATCTACTCACTCAGGGCTCCTTACGCCATCCCAATTTACAACTCTGGTTTTGACGGCTTGGCTGCTGAAACCTCCATCTTGATGGCGAAAGGATTGTCTGCCTCAGTGGTGGATACCATGGTTCAGGCTAGGAAGAAAACTTCTTCTGCCATCTATTATAGGGTATGGCATTCCTACATAGACTGGTGTGAGTCCAGGTCTCTTCCCTGCAGGGAGTTCTTCATCCCTAGGATTCTGGAATTTTTACAACACGGATTAGAGTTAGGTTTAAAGCTCAGTACTCTGAAGGGTCAGGTTTCGGCCCTGTCTGTTTTCTTTCAGAAATCCTTTGCTCAGCATCACCTGGTTAAGACCTTCTTTCAGGGGGTCACCCAAGTGCGTCCCCCACGTAAGCCTACGGTTCCTATTTGGGACTTGAACCTGGTTTTGTCTGCCTTGCAGGGTGCTCCCTTTGAGGGTAAGTACAGCCAAGGCAGCATTCTGAATAGGCTCAAAGTGGTTTTTCTGGTGGCTATCACTTCGGTCAGGCGTGTTTCGGAGCTGGCGGCGTTGTCTATTCAGCCCCCATACTACGAGAGACACCAGGACAAGGTGGTGTTCCGCTTTAAGCCAGACTTTCTGCCGAAGGTGGTGTCTGCCTTTCACTTGAATCAGGATATTGTGCTTCCTTCATTGTGTCCTAATCCTAGTAACGCTAAGGAAAGGGTTCTGCATTCCTTGGATGTGGTCAGGTGTCTGAAGTATTACCTGGTAGTCACTGCGGCCTTCAGGAAGATGGATGCTCTTTTTGTGGTCCCCTCTGGTCCTAGGAAGGGTTTGGCTCCGGCCAAGTCTACTATTAGCAAATGGATTCGTCAGGCTGTGATTCAAGCCTATTCTGCTAAGGGGAAGAGTCCTCCCTTCCGCCTTACTGCTCATTCTACTCATGCTATCGGGGCTTCTTGGGCCTTCCAGCACCAGGCCCTCGGTTGAACAGGTTTGCAAGGCCGCTACTTGGTCTTCTGTTCATACCTTTTCGAAGTTTTACAAGGTTGATGTTAGGGCTTCAGCAGATGCTGCTTTTGGCCGTAAGGTTTTGCAAGCGGTAGTAGTTTAAACTGCCTGTTGTCACCTTTGGTTGTTGTGGGATCCCACCCTACTTTATGGACACTGCTATTGGATGTCCCAAGTGTAAGTACTATATCTGGAGCAGGACGTACTGTATACTAAGAATAATATAATACCAATTCTACAGGTGAGTATTTCACAGAATTGTAAGTATACAGTACGTCCTGCTCCACCCCACCCTGTTGTTACATTATTCTTGATCCCCTGTATGGTGGTTGTTATTTTGTTATTGTTACCAGTTTTTTTTGTGTGGCTTCTTGTTCACTGCTTTTCAATGCTGGGGATTTGTGGGAGGTCCCTGGGTAAATGAAGGGTTGGGAGGAGCCTGTTTTCGCATGCTTCTGCAGTACAGCGCCATCTGGCTTAAGATAACCCAAGTGTAAGTACTATATCCGGAGCAGGACGTACTGTATACTTATAATACCAATTCTACAGGTGAGTATTTCACAGAATTGTATTATTCACTCACCTCTGCCTCGTTCCTATGGCGCATGTGCAGGCTCTCCTCCAATGCGAGGCATCTGCTGTGGCTCTCATTGACTTCAATGGAGAGCGCATGCTGGCATATCCCCCCTGTGGCATATGCTTGCTCCTGCCTGCATCAGCGCGCACTCCCCATTAAAGTCAATGAGAGCCATTTGTTGAAGGACATAGTCATGGCAGACAGCTGTCATTGAACAAAAGCCTGGGCATGTGCCGCTGGAACGAGGAAGAGGTGAGTGAATAGCGACATTCTGAGGGGGTTTTACCCTGGGGCATCGCGGGTTTTGTTCCACTTTAAAGTGGACCAATCACCAGGATATTCCAAGTGTGCCATACACTTCACTTCGGTCTTCATGACATCTGGGCAATCTCCAGTAGAGGGCGAGCTTCTGCAGAGATGAATATGCAAAAAAAGAAAGCCCCACCCGGTCCATATATACCTGGGGCCTCCCACCAATTCCCCAGTTCCTTCTCTGCAGGGAAGGCGACAAGACAGAAGATGAAGACTTCTTTACTTACAGGTAAGCCGAGCTCGCGCCCGGCCTTCCATTATCCCTATTACTGCCAGGACCCTTCTAAATTGCCCCTATATTGAGCCTCTCAGCTTAGGCTGCGGATCCTGGTGAAGGTAGGAGCACCCTAAGGGTGCAGCAGGAGCACTGCTCCACTGTGAGACCTCACTATGGGGTAGGCGGTTATCAAGGTTTCTTGGTGATCCTGGTGTGGCCGGCTCCTGGCAGGATTCCCCCCCTTCCAGGTCCCTTATTCCCCTCCGGGGTGGGGGGTGGGGGGTTGCCTGGCCGATATTTCCTTTTCCCCAGCTTGTGTCCCCGGGTGCTGACTGTTTTACTGTGTGTGTGTGAGTGTTTACTGCCTTACTGGCATACCAGGGACTGATACAACTTGGGGGAGCTTCTCCCCCTCAGGCTGCGTTCAGGAAGGGGGCCGGGCTCTAGGCGCGGCTGCGGTAGCCCCGCCCCCTTATTTGGCGCGATTGCTGTGCTCGTTGTCTAGGGGTCCGCATTGGTGGGAGGGGGGCGTGGCCTTGCTGGCCCGCCCTTCCCCTGCTCTCCCTTCTCAGGCACAAGGCTGCGTGGGGGCTATCTTCTCGAGCAGGCCGCATAGCAATCGGTGTGGTAAGGGCACGATGGCCACTTCCTTAGCTTGTGTGTGTGGGAGCTCCTATTTAGGGGGGCCCCCACTGGTCTGGAACATATGTGTGTGCTTTAATTGCACTGTCTGGCTGGGATGTGGTATGTGTATATATATATATATATATATATATATATATATATATATATATATATATATATATTTACATTTTGTGTGGCTGCAAGATCAAATGCTGTGGTTTTTATTCTAAGCATGTCCTGCTCCAGACATAGTCCTTACATGTGGGTATACCTCCGCCTTCAGCGTCGTGCACTGCAGAATCGTGAAGAAAACAAGCTCCTCCCGGCCCTACATATACCGAGGGACCTCCCACAAATCCCCAGATTCCTCTGCAGTGCTCGAACTGTGAAGACATGAAGTATCACGCTCTCGCAGGCGAGCGGGGCTTGACAGCCTGAGGCCCTGCGGGACTATTTCCACCCGTCCTCTTTGTGAGTAACATGCCTCCCAGCCTGGGCTGCGTTGGTCGGGTGAAGGTAGGCAGCACCTAGTGTGCTTATGGAGCCATGCTCCACCGCAATCCCCCTCCATGGGGTAGGCGGTTTAGGCTAATGGTGAGCCTCATAGTGGATGCCCCTCCTGCACCTTGCCCCATGCCCCATTTAGCGGTGAACCCCGAGTGCTGGGTCACCTTCGTCCTTAGTTCCCCTTGCCTTAGCCCTATAGGTTCCGGGGGTCAGAGCCGCGCTTCAAACTTTGTTTTTATGATTGCCCGCTGCACCTTTAAAATATGTGACTTGGCGCGTAAGGCGGCTCCGTCTCGCGACGCCATGGCGTCATTTCTGTTCTTTCCTGTCGTGTTCCGCGGAGCTTCGCGCTCTCCGGGGTGGGCGTGGTCTGGTTTGGCGCGTTCCGCATCACCTATAGCTCTGGCCCGCCCTTCGAGGTTCGCTGGCGCCATTTTGTCGGTCTCCCGCGCGCGTGTGGTCACGATCCTCCTTCTGCCTTGGTTGATGTAAGTGCCCTCACGGGCGTTCGTTTAATTTTCTTTTTGTGTTGCGCATGGCTCTGACACCCTCTTTTCCCCTTATGTCTTTCAGACGCCAAGCTTCCAGTGGCTTCTCCCGGCCTGATATATATATCTCTCACGGGGCCATATTAGAATCTCCCACATTCCCAGCGGGTTTTTGGGGCATCCAGGGTTGCTTACAGCATAAATCCCTTCCGGCAGGCCGGTGTGGCTGTGCAGCCGAGCAAGATGGATGCCTGCTAGCTCGGCTCCACAGGTCAGAGAGGCTGGAAGCACACAGCAGCAGCAGGGCAGATCGTGAGAGGCCCCTAAAAGGCACAGGAGACCTTTGGAAACCCCAGTCCACTTACCAGAGGCGATGAACACAGCTCACAGCAGGAAGAAAGCTGCTAGGGAGACACGCAGATCAGCAGCTCCAGCAGGCAAGATGGAGGCAGTCCCTGACAGTGCTGAGGAGGAGACGGGTCACAGCAATCCAAGTAAGGAGATCGGTGGGGGGATAAGCGCTGGGGAGGATCTTTCCCTCGACTCCACAGATAGCTGGCCCCAGCACCCTCCATCCACACAGACTGCAGCACAGAGCCCCACAGCAAACCAGGCCCTCCTCAGCCAGCTGAGAAACATAGTGAGGGAGGAAGTTATTGCAGTGTCTGCCAGAGACACTGACACCCTCCTGAAAGAGATCAGAGAGCTGGGGGGACGTACAGATGCATTAGAATCCCGCATGGACGATGCCACTACAGTTTTAGATATCCAGGGGACTTTATTACAGCAGCTCCAAGAAGAAATCACCCTCTTGAAGGGCCAGAATGAGGAGCTGGAAAATCGCAACCGCAGATCTAACCTGAGATTCAGGGGGTTGCCGGAAACTATGGAAGACACAGTGGGCACTATCACAGCCCTTTTACAGGAGCTAGTACCTGAAATCCCACTAGAGAGACTGGAATTAGACAGAGCTCATAGGGCCCTAACCAGAAGACCTGCAGAGGGCCCACCACGTGACATCATTGTCAAATTCCACTACTACCAAACAAAAGAAATTATATTGAAAGCTTCCAGAGATAAAGCACCCCTTACATTTCAGAAGCACAGCTATCAAATCTTTGCTGATTTATCCCACACCACCATCTTAAAAAGAAGAGCTTTTCGGGCCATACCAGCCTGGCCCTGCAGGCACAGGGAATACGCTATAGATGGGGCTTCCCCTTTAAGCTCTCATTCTCATACCAAGGGAAACAAGTCCAAGCTTCCTCCCTCTCAGAGCTTCTGGATAAATTTAAATCTTTGGACATCCGTATACCAGAACCTGATAAGACAACCTCTTCTCTCCCCTCTACACCAAAAACGCCAAGGCCTGGCTACAGCAGCAACATTCAAGCCACCCCATCGCCACGACTCACCAAGCAAGTTCAGAAAACCCCAGCGATGAAACGTCTTTTGTCCCAAATGTTCCACCCTTCACAGAAGGACTAAGTGCAACAGTCCCTGGCACCTCTACTGAGTTATAACCAGATACAGGACCCATGCTCTCTCGGCCAACTCCCTGCATATTTGGGATGCCCTGGTTATCCGTTGAGGTCTCACCAACGACCATGTGCGCCGCCGGAGCGGGGAACTCCCAGGGATGACCCGCTCAGTACACACCCTGTGTCTGGGTACCTGTCTGACCTACAACAGTGGTCATACCAGGTGCCTGGGCTGCCTTCTAGGGTGCCAAACAACCCGCAGTTTTGTATCAGCTAGTGTTAGGGCTCTGGAAGCCCAAACGTTTTTGCTACTATAACAAAGCCTCTCTTTTCATTCTCTCTGATTATAATAATGTTTATAATAATGTTTATAATAATGTTTTTTTATAAAGGTTGGCCATGCGGCCTAGATAGTCTCGGACTGGTGGGAGAAGGCGTACCCCCCACTAGGGGGGCACCCCATAGGGAGGGCAACGGGGTGCCGCCCCTGGGTGGCTGGGCCGGATCCCACCAGCTGGAGACCTTGTTTAATTCTGTTTTATATCAAAATGTTATAGCATTTAATTCCCTTTTAATATACTCAAGATAGCCTCCTGACCCACACCGGACGCCCCCTACCTTCCAAAGATGGGAAAACACTTCCCAAGCCTTTGGACAGGCTCTTTCGCACACAGAAATGCGAGCAACGTCTACTTAATGTGTTTAATTCATCTAACTCTACCACCCCTTTCCCCCCTATTCATCCACCCACCTCAAAACCAACACCCTCCCCCACCCACAGTGGGAGCCCAGGTAAGCACAATCCACTCCTCAAGGGAGATAGTTCCTTCCTAAATGAAGATGTCACTTAATATAGTATCAGTGAATGTTCAGGGGCTAAACTCCCCGAATAAGAGGTCCAGAGCATTTAAATATTTTAATTCAATCCACGCAGACATCATTTGTCTGCAGGAAACACACTATTCATCTAGTTGCAAACCAAAATTTCTTAACCATAAATTCCCCTTGTTTTTTCAGGCGGTCAGCCAAGGTAAGCAGAAAGGTGTTCTAATAGCATTTCGTAATGGGCTTTCCTTTACCTGCCATAAACAGATAGCAGACCCTGGCGGTAGATATCTTTTGCTTCAAGGAACCTTACAGGATGATGAGGTAACATTTCTCACTTACTACACGCCAAACACCAAGCAGATTCCTTTCCTGGCCCGTATGTGCTCAATATTGCAGAAGCATGGAAAGGGAGTTATGTTTATGTGCGGGGACTCAAACTTAACGCTGTAACCATCCCTGGATAGATCACTCCCCACAAACGCCCTTACAATTCAAGATAGCAAACGCTTCACAGAGTTGATAGATAATGCGCATCTAGTGGACCCATGGAGAGATATGCACCCTCATAAAAGGGACTACACACATTACTCTGCCCCCCATAAGCTACATACCAGGATAGACCACATTTTTGTCCTCTCCACCTTTATGTCACAGGTGGGTCAGACGAAAATCTACCCTGTCCCGTGGTCAGACCACGACTTGGTGGCAATGACGTGCAACTCTATGGTCATTAAACCCAAACCACCGTCATGGATATTGAACGACTCGCTGCTGTCCTCAAAACCCTTGGTGGAGGATGCTAGCAAAGTCGCTTTAGAATTCTTCACTATAAATGAGAACCCAGAAACCTCACCAACTATGGTCTGGGGTGCCTTTAAATCTGTTATGAGAGGACACTTTATTGCCACAGCTTCTAAAAAGAAAAAGGAAAGGTCAATACTCTCAGAACAACTTCAGTCCCAATATTCTAAGGATGTAGGGACCTTTAAAACCACCCCAAGTTCCAAACATCTCCGCCAAATGGAGCTCTCCAGGACTAAACTTAACCTCTTGCAATCTCAAGAGGCAGAGGGATGTTATAGACGCTCTAGACAAAAATTCTGCACATAAACCAGGCACCCTTCTGGCCTCCCAATTAAAGTGTCACAAGCCTACCATGAAACCAGTGAGACTCAAGACTAGGACAGGAGGGGAGACTAGCAACACCCAAGTAGTGGTTGAAGAATTCTCAGCAGGCCTATCTAAGTCATACAAAGCCCCACCCCCATTAGGGGACCATCAGACACAGGCCTTCTTAGACGAGATCAACCTACCACGAATCCCAGAGGGTCAGAGTGGCAAAATAGACGAAAATATAACAGTAGAAGAAGTCTTGAAAGCAATCAAGACATTGAAATCCAATTAAAGGCCTGGGCCTGATGGGTTCACCGCTGCATTTTATAAAAAAATGGCCCCCATAGTAGCACCTCGACTGGTGAGGGTTTACAACTATATCAAAGGAGGCAACCCCATAGACCCAGACATGCTTAGAGCCGTGATAACAATGATCCCGAAGCCTGGAAAGGACCACCAAAACTGGACAAATTTTCGGCCTATATCACTCCTTAATATAGACTTGAAAATCCTGACGAAGATCTTAGCCAACAGAGTCAATGGATTTCTGGGGGTTGTAATTCACAAGGATCAGGTGGGTTTTGTCCCTAGAAGACAGGCTAGAGATGGGGTGCGCAGGATAATGCAATTGATACAGGGGGCAAAGGACCAAAAATTAGAGGCAATGCTCCTTTCTCTTGATGTGGAGAAAGCTTTCGATTCCCTCTTTTGGCAATACCTCCAATCCTCCTTAAATAAATGGGGCTTTGGCCCAGGATTCCTCTCTTGGATCACAGCTTTGTACTCCAACCCGTCTGCTTGTGTTAAGTACGCTGGCTTCCACTCCCCAAGTTTCAAGATCCAAAGAGGTACCAGACAAGGATGTCCTTTGTCCCCTGTATTATTCATCCTGGCCCTAGAACCACTTGCAATAAAACTAAGGCAAAATACCTCTATCAAAGGAATCCCCTTGGGAGGCAGGGAACATAAAGTTTCACTTTTCGCAGATGACATGCTGTTGATGTTGAGCTCCCCACATACCTCAGCCCCTAATGCCATTGGCCTGCTGACCACTTTTGGCCGCATCTCAGGCCTTAAACTAAATGCCTCAAAGTCCACTGCACTAGACGTCTCACTCTCTGCTAGTACAAAGCAGACTTTATCCCAAAACTTTACGTGGACTTGGACACAGAGACTGCAGTATCTGGGGGTCAAATTAACAGCAACTATACAGATTTGTATAGTGCCAACTACCCAGAAACATTTAGAAAACTGGACACTCTACTTCAGTCCTTTATTTATATAATAATTTCTAAAATTGTCTTGGCTAGGGAGAATAGCAGCTCTCAAGATGACCTTTTTACCAAAAATTTTATATCTCTTCAGAGTGCTCCCAGTTCAGGTCCCTAAACGTGCCCTCGACATCCTTCAACAGAAAATCATGTCTTTTAAATGGTGCAAATCTAGACCAAGGATAAATAAAACAACCCTCTTCTGTAAAATAGACCAAGGCGGCCTGGCCTTCCCATCCCTGCATAAATATTATACAGCAGCTCAAATAGCGCCCCTAGTACTCCTACACGCCCCACAGCATAAACCATTATGGGTCCTAAATGACATTGCCGCTTGTGATCCAGTCCTCCCGGCATCTCTGCTCTGGATCCCTAGAACACTTAGACCAAAATGTATCCCTCCAATCCTAAAGTTCTCCTTGACAATATGGGACAAAGTCAAACATGAATTCACGTCACCTCATTTGCCAGCTTCCCCCCTGCTAGGTAACCCAATGTTTCCATCAGGCGTCACGTACCCTAAAAATTACAAATGGTGGTCACAGGCCTAACCTCTGTAGACAAACTCTGCACCCCAAAAGGGATGAAAACCAAACAAGACCTCGCACCCCGCGATAGCTTCCCACCTTTTGAGGTATTTAGACACCTACAAGTCCAACATTTTGTTAAAAGCCTCCTAAAAAAGTCCCCTCCTCCATATAGGAATACGGACTTCGAAATCAGATGCATCAGGGACCATTTTGAAAGGGGTTTAATTTCCAGTTTATACACAGCTCTAGTTACACCCCCAGCCCCTGTTAACCACAACTATATGATAAGATGGGAACAAGAGCTGGGAACAACTAAAGATCCTGAGACATGGCAGAAAATCTGGAGGGATACAAGAAAATTATCCTGTAATGCGCTGGTTTTAGAAAATGCCTATAAAATCCTCTTCAGATGGTATTACACTCCAGACAGAATCCACAAATTTTCCCCCTCAGAGTCACCATTATGCTTTAGAGGGTGCCAAGAAAGAGGCACAATGTCCCACATCTGGTGGGAGTGCCCTGTGGTTCGTTCTACATGGGATAAAGTCTACAAATTGATATCTGACATCCTACACATATCCAGTATTGGCGATCCATGGGAGGCGCTCCTATCACTCAAATCTGGTACATACACAAAGCCAGAGTGGCGATTGATACTCCATGTATTATCGGCAGTTAGGGGGACGATAGCTAGAAACTGGAAATCGCCCCAAATACCTTGGCAGGAGATCTGTAATAGGATGTCAGATATCATGTGCAATGAGAAAATCACCGCGATAATAAACGATTCATACGACAAATTCCTCAGTACCTGGAACCCATGGATAGAGTATATTGGACTGAGCCCTCATCAAACAGACCCGTCCCTCCCTATCTAACCACTAGACTCCGGACTGGTCTGGTTCTAGTTCTCACTCTCTTATTAATTTGATTGATGATTTGTTTCTAATTAGGGGTTGTTGATCCCCTCTATTTGTATTATTTGTTTATATACACTGTTATATATTTATATTATTATATGCACAATGGCACTTTTTTCCTCTGGCTTGGTAGTCTCCTGTTGAGCAATTATGGTTTTAATTATGTGTTGTATGAGCTCTGAATTTTAATCATGATGTAAATAAATTTACAATTTAATATTTCATAGTATTGTTACATTCCTTGTTCTTTGAATATATAGATTGGTGGTGCAATTTATTGGTGTCCTTTTTGGGTGGTACTGGACCCCATATTATATTTGCTTGCAAAATTACATTGCCTTTTTCTTGGACACCATATATGTGCACACTGGTCTTTTGAAATTTATTCTTATCTGTAGGGTGGTGCAGGGACAATTAAATTATTGGTTTTCACTCTCTTATTAAAACATGATCCAGCATACCTGGGCTCCCACAGTCCCCCTCCTTCTCTTTCTGCCCCCCTCCCCCCCCCCAACCCTCCTGAGATATACCCCGGACATCTACACCAGTCCAATGTTCGTTTATCATAGTTAGAAGTTTGCCCAAGGTCAGCCAGGGTGCTGAACACCCAAAAGTGAATATACAAATAGCTCTCAAAATAATTTTAATGAGAATTCGTAATCTCAATTTATACTACTTAAGTTCCACAAGACGCATATCCCTTGGTTAGACACTGTCTGATTTTGCGAGCTACTTTTTCTGACACCAAAAGATACTGTGAGCATTTGTTGACTTATCTTTACTGTTTATCTGCATTCCATTATGCATTCAACTATGTACGCTTTTTGCATTACTACTTGTTCAGTATGCCTGTCTTTAAAAATATGCTGTACATCACGTGCAAACTTCAATAAAAAACTTTGTAAAGAAATCCCTTCCGGCATATTACCTAGATTAATCACCATATGGAGGCATCTCAGAATTTGGTGTCCGGGGTCCCGTGGGGACAAGACCGGCTGTGTACCATGTGTAGACAACCCCACGCTGACGCTGACAGAGCACTGGTCTGCGGACCGTGTGCTGAACAAGCGCTGGCCCTGCAATCAGGCTTGCCTGTATCTGCACCTCGCTTCAATACACCTGTCTCCCCAGACTTGAATCTCACTCCTGATGAGTCGCACTCGAGCGGGGATGACCAGCAAGTGGTGCCGCGCAAGCTTCCCACCGCGGAGCATATTATGTCAGGCTTGGCAGAGCGCTTGGGCGCTGGGAAGAAACGATCCTTGACGCAACCTAGCTATAGGTCTTCCACTGAAACCGAAGAACCTGCTGCTATGCAGGATCTGGATCAGTCCGAGGACGGTGATCTGTTCTCAGGGTCCAGTTCTTCGGATGAGTTGTCTTGGAACCGCGACGGTTCTAGCCCAGAGTCCTGGGGCCTGTGTGAAACTGATGAGTTACTCATTAAGATTTTTGAAGTGCTGTCTATCTCTCCCAAGCCCAAGAGGGAGAGTTTCCACACGGCGACGCCGCGCCTGGAATTCTTGGATCAGGATCATTTCCAGTATCTTATATCTAAGGAATGGGAATCCCCTTGTAAACTCACAGGGGTCCCGGGGGTTTGGGACTGGAAGTACCCCTTTCCCCAAGATTTGGTTGAACGATGGTCAGTTCCTCCAGAGGTGGATGCTCCAATTATTGGGGTTGTTAACCCTCCCTTCATGGCGGCTTCCCTCTCTCGCACCCTTCGGGATGCCGAGGACCGGCGCATGGACAGATTGGCCTCCCATGCCTTCTCTAGTGTAGGGACGGCTCTGCGCCCGGTCTGTGCTGCGGCTGTTACCTCGGTGGCCGCCAGGACGCTGATCAGGAAGATTATTGACAAACAGCCGGAGGATCTCCCTTGTGAGGTCTTCAATGCACTGTCAGATTGTGACGTTTTTGTGAGATTTATCCTCTCAGCTATGGATGACACCATCAAAATGTGTGCTAAAACCTCAGCCCTTGTGGTGGCCATTCGTCGACTGCTTTGGCTGCGACAGTGGGGGGCTGACAGTGACACTAAAAAGGTTCTTACTGCCATTCCCTTTCAAGGACGTCGCTTATTCGGGGCCAGGCGAGGGAACTGCCACAGCACTTGGCTCTTATGGCAGGATGCCATGCTTCGTTCGGGTGATGGCCTTCCTGGACGTGGTTTTTGAAAGAATGGAGTGTTCTGGGCAGTTCCCTTCAAAATTAGCCAGGGGTATTCTAGTCCCCGTTGTATCCTTTAGTGATTGGACACAGGTTGAGTTTGGCCTGGAGGGTCTGGGCCTTCTTTTAGGTTGGCCTTGGCTGATAATTGCATTCACTCTGCTCTTCCCCCTGACGCAGTCTGCCCAGATCTGGCGGTCTAGCCCGGGCATCTAGGTTCCACGGGCTCTGCCTGCTTGGTATCCATCTGTTGGGCCGCAGACGCCCTTGTCAGGTGAACCGCTTGATGCCTGCAAGGATCCTTTTCCCCTTTGGTCCCTTGTTCCCTCTGGACGCCTAGTCCTTTTTTCCAGCCGGTGTTACAGGACCATTCTTTATATTAGGGTCTTGTCTGGGGTCCCTCCACTGTTCCCAGATGGCTCGCCAAGGCGAGTATGGGAGCGCTTTCATGCTCATTCACCGGTGCTGTCTGCACTAGTTTCTACTTTGACTTGGGGCTCTCTTGGAGTCTTTTGGATTGGTGCTCAGGCACATCTATTACTTGGTGTAATCTGATTCATACTCTCCCTACGGGGTGGCATTTAGATGGGTCCAGGTTCAACCCTCCTTTCTGATTTGGGTGCCTTGGTATGGAAGGGGCCTTGCCCTCTGTGTAATCTCATTACATTCACCTTGCGGCTGGTGGGCCTATTGCTGGCGGCCTGAGGTTCTTCCTTTTCCCAGATGCCCCTGGAGCCTGCGGCACCTTGGGTTACTTATCCTGGATGGGGTTCCAACACCCCTGGAAATAGATCAGTACGTTCCCCCTGTTTTTTTACGGGGGTTCCCTTCTGGTTGGTCTACTCATGGAAGTTGTTGATGGACATCACTCCCTTCTTGCTATCCCTGTAGATGGTCGCCATGGGGACCAGGTCTGGTAGGGTCACTAAAGGGGTTCTATTCCTTATGAAATTCCCTGAGGTACCTAAGGGGGGCCCCTTTAGGGGGGCCCATTTTCATACCATTGGTAGGTCATCTCATTGTGCCTTGTTGGGCCCTAGCTTGCTGGTCTGTTTCCCTTAGGCCTTGTCTCTTGGGGACTCTTGGCCTGTCTGGTCAGTGGCCTGTCCCAGCTTTTATCCGAGAAGGTCTCGGAACAGGTTGACCCTTCTTGTAGGGTCTGGTTCTGATCCAGTGGAGGTTCTTTACACTCCTTGCGCTTCATTGGTAATTGGCTCATTGGTGTCCTACTGTGCTGGGAGGGCCTTCCCTAGTGTCTCAATGAGCCTACTGATTGGGGCCGTGGCCCTGTGACTGTTACAGAGACTCTGTCCTGGTTAAGGTCCTAATTCGTTGCCCTGGGTGATTGTCCCAGGACTCTCTGGCCCTGGTCACGCTGACCTAGTCTGGCTTTTGGTCCGGGTATTCTACCCTTTGTCTGACCCTTCTTACACCCTGCTAGGTGGGGTTCTGCACAGGCTTGCTGTGGCAAGGGTGAACTGTTGCACTGGGGGCCATGAGTGGCCCTATGTGGTTTGGTTCGCATTTTCTGCTGGAGACAGTTGTACTGTGAGCCCTCTCATGTGGGCTGTTATGCCTAGTTAGGCTCCTTACTACGTCATTCCCTTCACAGGGTTTGGACGATCGTTATTCACCCTATCAGAAATGTTCCCTCTGGGTGTCTCTCCTTTTTGGAGGGTTGGGTCTAGATCCCTCCCTTTTTTATTCTTCTCCCTTTCTAACAGCTATGTTGGGAGTTGGCGTCCTAGTTGGATGGCTGGGACTAGCTCTCTATTCCCTATGGAATGAGGCCTTACCCATGGGTACTAGAGTTCTTATGGCATGGCTGGAGTTGGTCTCCCAACTCAGTTCCTTGAGAGGTTCCAGGGCTCGCCCTGTTTGTCCTCAGTAGAGACTAGTTTCAAGCTTTGGCGTTGAGCTTTCCTCAGGGGTGGCTCAGGCGCATTCCCCAGAGAATTTTAAGCTCCCTTTGGGGGGGGGGGGGTTGCTTATCCTGTTGCCCTGCCTAGGGTTTTCCTGGGTCTTATTCAGGTTCTTGTCTGAACTGTTCCCTGCCTCAGATGACTCCTTCGGGGCGGGTGCCTCAGCCTGGGGCGTGCCATAGGAGACGGCCTTCTTAGCCTAATCCTTTTTATATTTTTTACAGCTCTTTATATCTGTACACCGTCTGGTGAGGATGTGTCCGCCTTGCACCAAGCTTGAGTCCAGGCGGAGGGTTGTTATTCTTCTCTATTCCAGAACCTATGGTCTTTGGACTGGGGTTCTGCTTACTCTGAGCTTAAAAGGGATCTGTATCCCTCAATAGGCGTTGGGAAACTCTGGACTGCTTCCTGTCCAGGGTTGGGGCTAGGCCCGTTGGGCTTATAGACGTCACCATCCTCCTTGCAGCAGGATCTGGTTACTCCCATGAGTATGGGAGCCTGTTGGATTTGTCTTGCTTCGCTGGTTGCCCTTCTGAGCTCCTGATTATCATGTTGGCTCTTGAGGAGCCTTGTTAGCTCGTGTTCAGTATTACATTGGTCTCGCCGAGACCAGGGTTAGTATTCCCTGACGGGAAAGGTTCTATGGTTGCCATGGCTACCCTGTTATCGTTAGTAGCATGGTTAGGCTGTTACTCTGGCCTGTTTGTTAAGGGAGATTCATTCTTCTCTCTTGGTTTGGATTCTTCCACCGGTGCTTGGCTTGGGCCTTATGCACTTGGTTGTTGAGCAGGCTGACTAGTTCTCTGCTTGTGTTTCATTAGCCTTGCAAGGCTTCATAAGTTTAGTTAGAGCTTTGCTCTTGTTGCTCCTGGTAGCAAGGTTACAGGCGATAGTGCTGTTTTGGCTGTGCCTCTTTTCATGGGGATCCCACCCTACTTATGGACACTGCTATTGGATGTCCCACATGTAAGGACTATGTCTGGAGCAGGACGTGCTGTCTGCTTAGAATAATACAACTCTGTGAAGTACTCACCTGTAGAGTTGGTATTATATGCAGACAGCACGTCCTGCTCCACCCCACCCTGATTCACTTTGCTCTGGATCCCCTGTGTGGTGATTATTATCTTGGATATTATTGCCAGTCTCTGGGTGGTTGTTTTCCTCCTGGCTTCTTCTCTCACTGCTTTTCAATGCTGGGGATTTGTGGGAGGTCCCTCGGTATATGTAGGGCCGGGAGGAGCTTGTTTTCTTCATGATTCTGCAGTGCACGGCGCTGAAGGTGGAGGTATACCCACATGTAAGGACTATGGCCTCGATTCAGAGACACATTCGTCCGGACTTTCGTAGCTGTCTGTGAAAGTTTTGGTGGGTGTTTGTAATTTTTTTGCTTTTTTTCGTCCATTTTCTACTCGCATGAACATAAGGGAATGCGCTTCCGATGATCGGAAGCAAATCGGAACATTTCCGTTAGTTCGGATCATTTTCCAAACAAAATCGGAAATTTTCCGTTCCTTCAGAAACTTCCGTTGATTCAGAGAGCTTCTGTCTGATTCAGAGAGCTGATTTCCGACGGATCACCACCCTATAAATCCGTTTTATTTCCGATCCACTTACGGGACCTTTGAGGGCTCGGATTGCTATTGTTGAACATGTTTTGCGGCTATGTGGAGGAGTCTGCGCGCCTTTAGCACTAAGGCATTGCATGTATCAGCATGGCCGAGGCCATAAATTGTATAACAATGCAAACCTGAATCAATACATTTCATGTATGCCTTATAGATGCATTTTAATGCTGACCTAAATTAGTCCTTAGCATGTAAACATTTATTTTCCCACTCATCCATATAATTGCTAATTTTTTTTAGACTTATGTGCTTTGTGAATTATATTTGGATTGTTGAACTTGAATCTTAATTTGTGGTAGGAGTTATTGATTTAGTTGGTTACCTTTGCTTTGTGTAATTATTTTATATTTGGTTGCAGGAACTGCAAGATGTGCCACTCGCCCTTGCTCCTGATGCCCGTTATTTGCCTGCAGAATGCGGGCCAGGGGTTCTCTAATTGGGCACTCTGCAAAACCCGGGCCGTGGTGGCAATGGCCCTCTGGCTTTTGAAGTCCAGATTTAGGTGTTTGGACCATACAGGGGGGGGGGGGGGGGTGAGCACTGCAGCATGACCCCAACAAGGTTATACCAATATTTTAATTTACGTTTTTTAACATGGACCACACGTGCCAGAATGGCACAACTGAGTGTCCGGGTCCTTCAGTTGTTGGGCGAGATGCAGGAGCTGCGCAACCCGTTGGGGACCACAGATGAAGAATAATGTTCAGTGGCCTGCCATTGCTATGCATTTTTTTTTATAGTTGTAAAAATGTTACATTTTCAACATTTTGATAAATTTTATATTTTATGATGGCATCCCAAAAAAATGTTACAGTGTCATTTCATTTACAAAATACATTAACACAAAACTAATGGGCCCAGAAATATTTAAAGATGAATATTCACATGACTGAGAAGTGGTTTGGGTGAGCTTTAAGGTTCCAAAGGGGCAGATGGAGGATAGTGCTAAGTGGTTTGGGTGAGCTTTAAGGTTCCAAAAGGGAAGATGGAGGATAGCGCTAAGTGGTTGGGGTGAGCTTTAAGGTTCCAAAAGGGAAGATGGAGGACAGTGCTAAGTGATTTAGCTAAACAATGTAGTAGAAGTGAGGGTGGCAAATATGTAGGCAAGCACTTTAATGAGCTAAGTTTGTAGTGCGCAGGCGCAAGATCGTAAGGATTCCGTCTGGACGATTATTTTTTGTAAAATGGAAACAGAATCTATCGGGAAACGTAAAGGATTCGTGTGAGGATACGATGGGAAAAGGGCAAAAACGAAAGCCTACGTTGTAACGTGGAAATGAAACGGAAAAGTCTGGATGGAAAATGACATCCTCGTATTCGTAATCTGCCGTACGAACGGACGGAAACTTTACAGAAAGTTTTCAATGCATGCATTGAATCGGTCGAACGCTCATACGAGAACGGAAACATTTCACAGATCGGAACTAAAACGGAAGTTTTTTTTGTCTCTCTGAATCGAGGCTCAAGTCTGGAGCAGGTCGTGCTGTCTGCATATAATACCAACTCTACAGGTGAGTACTTCACAGAGTTGTATTTTTTACATGTAAGGTTATGGCCATTTTTACACAGCTCTGCACTTATGTTGCTTGTTTTGTGTGTTACAGGTTGCCCTGTATATGTGCATATTAAGGGGTCCCTCCTGGTCCTGGGGTCCCTAGTGTAAAATTGTCCACCTAAAATCCTCCCACCGGGACTTTTAAGGGGCATCCCGGGTTGCTTATGCGTAATTCCTCTTGCAACTGACCACAAAAATTCACCATATGGAGGCTCCGCAGGATACTGGGCTCGGGATCCCTCTAGGAAAATCCGGGCCATGTGTGGGGTGCGGGGTATCCCTTACGGGGGAGAATGTGCTGATCTGTATACCATGCGCACAAAAGGCCATAACGCGGCAGTCTGGTACCCAGCCTTCTGGGTCGGCTCCTCTCGCTTCATCGCCTTCCCCTCCCCACCTTATCTGTACCCCAAGTGACATTGGTACCAGTGGGGAGTCGCTTTCTCATGTTTGGGCTAGGTTGGCCAGCATCGAGAAAATTATTGCTAGCACGGTGGGCAAGAAGGCCCAGGCTAAAAAGAGACATTTGTCGTTGGCCCAGCCATTGTGGGATATTGACGACAAGTCCGCTGATTTGTCAGATTATTCCCCGTTACAATTCCCCCTCCTCTATCAGGAATCAGAGGCTGACTATGTTCAGTCTGGTAATCCCAATGTCGGGCAGGCGCTGGGGGATGCCGTAGATACGGCCTCTGTTTTGTCACATTTATTGGAGGTGTTGGATGTTGAACCGCCTGCGGCGCCCCCTCTTAAGAAGGGGGAATTTTTGGAGGTCTGCAAGCCCCGTCTGGAATTCCCTACCCAGGGTAATTTTGATGCGCTGATCCTTAGAGAATGGGAGAGACCCAGTCGGCTTCCTGGTGTGCCTCAGGGATGGGATAAGAAATATCCCTTTCCGGTGGAGGCGGTTAAGCGCTGGTCTTCTCCTCCCGAGGTAGATGCGCCAGTTTTAGGTTTGACCAACTCTTCTGTGCTGAACACCCCTGACTTGCCAACGTGGGCTCGGCCCTGCGGTCTGTTATTGCATCTGCCCTGGTGTCGCTTGCTACCAGGTCTCTTATCAGGGACTGGCTGAATAACGCTCAGTTTGATCCAGCTGGCGCTGAGTTGGCTATCCTTAAGAAATGCGAATGGTTCATGAATTTTGTCATGGCTGCGATGGAAGACTCTATTGTCGTGTGTAGTAGGACATCAGCCTTACTGGTGACTATGCGCAGATTGGTCTGGCTCCGACAGTGGACGTTGGAGTCAAGAAGTCGCTCACAGCTCTTCCCTTCTTGGGTTCGCGGCTGTTTGGAAATAAATTGGATGCTGTTGCCAAGGGAGGTAAGTTACCTCAGCAGAGGAAACAGCACCGCCCCTTTCGGGGGGCGGGCTCGTTCTCTCCTTCCTTTCGAGGGGCCAGAGCGACTAGGGGTTTGGCCTTCTCAGGTGTCAGGGGCTCATCCTGGAACAGAGGTAGAGGTCGGGCACGCCCTGCGCCTGCCTGGGGTTCCAAGCTCAAGCCTGCCGTTAAACCGGCTCAGCAATAAAGGGGCGCCCTCACCCGCAAGGGTGGGGGGACGGCTGCGGCTCTTCTTCCAGGTCTGGGCCCGGGAGGTCACAGACAATTGGATCTTGGAAGTGGTCTCCTCCGGGTACAAACTGGAGTTCGAGTTCTGGCTGCCCCCAAGATTCTTAAGGTCTCGAGTGCCCTCGGACCCTCAGGCTGCACAGGGGCTCCTGTTAGCAGTAAAAAACCTTCTGGGCATGGGGGTTATATGCCCGGTGCCTCTGTCGGAGAGAGGCAGGGGTTTCTACTCCAACCTTTTCACGGTTCCCAAAAAGGAGGGATCGGTGAGACCCATTCTAGATCTCAAGGTTCTCAACAGATTTCTCAGAGCCAAAAAGTTCTGCATGGAGACTCTGCGCTCGGCTATCAATTGCCTTCACCAAGGTGATTTTATGACATCCATAGACATCAAGGATGCGTATCTGCATGTTCCCATTTTTCAGGCACATCAGAGATTCCTCCGATTTGCGGTGGAGGATCAACATTATCAGTTTGTAGCTCTTCCCTTCGGTCTGACCTCGGCACCGAGGGTCTTCACCAAGATTTTGGCGGGCATAATGGCTCTGCTCAGATCTCAGGGCATTCGCATTGTGCCTTATCTGGACGATCTGTTGATTTCAGCTTCTTCCCTTCATCAGGCGGAGCTGGACACCCACCAGGTGGTGTCGACCCTGGAGAGGTTCGGGTGGGTGATCAACCGCACCAAGTCTTCTCTCTCCCCGCCTCGTGTGATTTCATTTCTGGGCATGAATCTGGATACCATTTGGGCCAGAGTGTTTCTGCCACAGACCAAAGTGCAGGGGATTCAGGGCCTGATCCGCCTTCTTCTGGCCAGTCCTTGTCCCTCTATCCGACAGGGGATGAAACTGGTGGGTTTGATGGTATCCTCCTTCGAGGCGGTGCCATTGCACAGTTTCACATGAGATCTCTTCAACTTCACCTATTGACGCATTGGGACAGATGCCCACAGTCATTGGATCAACCTTTCAGGATGTCTCCCAGGGTTCGGCAGTACTTTCGGTGGTGGCTGGACTCGAGAAATCTGGTGAAGGGCAGGTCCTTTCTGGTCCCTTGTTGGGAGACGATTACCACGGATGCCAGCCTGTTGGGCTGGGGAGGTTGTTGGAAGAGTCATCAGTTCAGCAGAGTGTGGGGTCCCCAGGAGGCTCACACCCCCATCAATGTATTGGAGCTCAGAGCCATTCGACTGGTTCTGGCTCGGCTGACCCCACATTTACGGGGCTTCCGGTTCAGGTTCGTTCGGACAACCGAACGGCAGTAGCTTACATAAATCACCAAGGAGGGACTCGCAGCAGGAGTGCCCTCAGGGAAGTCTCTCTGATCCTGCACTGGGCGGAGAGCAAGGTTCCTTGCCTTTCGGCAGTCTACATTCCAGGAGTGGAGAACACAGAGGCGGATTCCCTGAGCAGGGGATCCTCTCGCCACGGAGAGTGGTCTCTCAACCCCGAGATTCTGGATCTTTGCCGCAAGTGGGGGACTCCGGAGGTGGATCTCCTTGCCTCGAGGCACAATCACAAACTTCCGGCCTTTGTGTCTTTCTCAGGATCCTCTGTCTCTGGCAGTGGATGCCTTGACACTGGCTTGGAAGGACCTGGGTTTTCTGTACCTGTTTCCACCTGTCTCCATGCTGGGCAAGGTAGTTTGCAAACTGGCTCTAGAAGGGGCACCAGCGATTCTGGTGGCCCCAAGTTGGCCAAGAAGGGTTTGGTACGCAGACGTTGTAAGGAAGGCCGTAGACCAGTACCGGCTTCCCTTGCTGCCGGACCTGCTATCTCAGGGTCATCTACTTTACCCCAATTTACGAACGCTGGCTTTGACGGCTTGGCTGCTGAAACCTTCAACTTGAAAGAGGAAGGTTTGTCTGAGGCTGTTGTTCAGACCCTGATTAGGGCTAGGAAGCGGTCCTCTTCTGGCATTTACTATAGGACTTGGAGGTCCTATATTGATTGGTGTGAGGCTAGGGCCTTGCCTTGCAGGGTTTTTTCTATACCCAGGATTTTGGAGTTTCTTCAGCATAATCTGGATCTTTGGTTCCAGCTTAGTACTTTGGACAGGTTTCTGCTCTGTCGGTTTTCTTCCAGAGGTCTTTTGCTTTACACCTGCTGGTTAAGACCTTTTTCCAAGGGGTGGCGCATGTGCGGCCCCCTCGGGAGGCTGTAGTTCCTGTTTGGGATTTGAATTTGGTTCTTTCGGCTCTCCAGGGTCCTCCTTTTGAGCCGCTACAGGATATTGCTCTTTCGGTTCTCACTCAGAAGGTTGCTTTCTTGGTGGCTATTACCTCTGTTCGGCGTGTCTCTGAGTTGGCGGCCCTGTCGATTCAGGCCCCTTACTTTAAGAGACACCAGGATAAGGTGGTTTTTCGTTTTAAGCCGGATTTCCTTCCTAAGGTGGTGTCTGCTTTCCACCTCAATCAGGATATTGTTCTCCCTTCCTTGTGTCCTAAGCCTAACAATGATAAGGAGAGGGTTCTGCACAATTTGGATGATGTTCGCTGTGTGAAGTACTATTTGGTGACTACTTCTTCCTTCCGCAAGACGGATGCCTTTTTCGTGGTGCCCTGTGGGCCCAGGAAAGGTTTGGCGCCCGCCAAGTCTACCATTAGCAAATGGATTCGTCAGGCCATTGTTGGGGCCTATTCTGCTAAGGGGAGGACTCCCTCTTTTAGGGTCACTGCGCACTCTACTCGTGCTGTTGGTGCGTCCTGGGCTTTTCAGCACCAGGCTTCTGTTGAACAAGTTTGTAAGGCTGCTAATTGGTCTTCCGTTCATACTTTTTCCAAGTTTTACAAGGTTGATGTGCGAGCTTCAGCAGATGCTGTTTTTGGCCGCAAGGTTCTGCAAGCTGCAGTGGTTTGAGTTGCGGCCTAAATCACAAGTTTGCAGCGCAACACAAAAGTACAAAAAAAGCATCCCAGGAATCCTGTGGCATATGCACCAGCCAAAAAAAAAAATTAACAAAAGGGGCCAAAATAATTATAACAATCCCAGCCCATTGAAATGTATGGGATAAGGCCACACAGTGCAGGGTAAGCGCCTGGTCTGACACTGTAGGGAACTCAGCAATGCCACTGATGATAGATGGGACGCTACCTGGCACTATTAAAGGTGCTCTGGATTTTTGATTTGATAAATACATCTTTTGCACTGGGACCTGACATTCACCTGACACCTGGCACTAAGTGGCCTTAGCGTTTCTTAAAGTGATTCCCTCCCCCAGGGGCATCCAAAATCGGGATCCCCCGCTGTGTGTAACCCCCCAGGTCGCCCCATACACTTACCTTGTTTCCCGGTCCAACGGCGCATGCACAAGCCGCGACCACATCCCCGCTATCCCTCTAGCATGGGCGCGTGCCCGCACCAGGCATTTGTGAATGGTCAGTGCGGGCACGCTCCCTGAGGAAAACGGGGGATGTGGCTGCCAACGCGCACGGAATTAGACGAAGACTTAGACAAGGTGGCGTCAGCGGCTCCGAGCGCGCTGATTGGACGAGTGGCTGTGCATGTGCCGTAGGGCCGGGAAGAAGTGAGTTGGCATCGGCGATCTGGAGGGGGTTTTACACAGCGGGGCACACCCGATCGGGGTGCCCCAGGGGAAAGGACCAAAACCCAGTATGGTAAAAATCCTGGGTTTTGGGCCACTTTAACCCCTAAATGTTTTTTTTATATTTTGAGATGGTAATTTTTCTGTCTACTATAATATATAATAATACATTTTACACAAATTCATGTTTATAGGCCTCCTTATGGTGTACTATGGGATTTTTTTATGCAGGTATAGTGGATAGAAGGACTCCATGGTGGAAGTCAGAAAACAGACTTTTCTCCTCCTGAAAGCTGCTGTAAAAAATTTGTGTGAAACACTTGAATTTAACTCATGTGTGGAGCCAATCCATGGCACCTGAATCACTAGAATTGTTTTTCGCTTGTAAATTCCACATAAATTATTTTCGCAAATCGAATTATTTTCGAGTGCTTTTTCTCTCACTCAAATTGAATTAGCAAAAACGAAAGTAAAACTTTGTTGAATCGCACGTAGAATTTTCGCGCACAAAATCGCACCTTTTTCTCAAAAAAAATGCGAAAATTTGAATTCGACCTTTAATGAATCAAGCCCATAGTAAGGATGTCAGAGGGCAACTTTTGGAGGCGACAATCCAGATCTTCTCACATAAGGGCCTCTAAGGCATCCCAATTCACAGTTTCTGGCTTGGACTGCCTGGCTATTGAATCCTTTATCTTGGCAGAAGTGTTTTTTTCTGCCAGTTATCCAGACTATGATTCAGGCCAGGAAGAAATCTTTATCAAATGATCTATTATTGAGTGTTGCAAGCAATTATCAGTGAATCCAGGGGTTCGCTTGTAGTGCTCTTATGTTTACAGAATATATTGTGTTTTTGTTTTTTTTTATAATTCTTTATTTATAGGTTTTTGCATAAAAACATACAGAAACATAAACAAAATAAAAATAGTAAGAAAATCACAAATTACAAAACATTACATTTCACAATAGGGGAAAAGAACCAGGGGGGAAGGGTGGGGTCTGGGGGTAGGGGAAAGGGCTAGGGTAGGGGCGCAATAGCAGCTTGATGATCTAATGGCGCTCTGACCTGTACACGACCAACGCGGCAGTGCGACTTGGTCCACGGGGAAGGGTTCCCGGCCAAGGTCACGGATAGCCCCATCCAACCCAGGGTCCGTCCCTGCCCCCCCAGCAAGTCCCCTCGGGAACCATCCGGGGCTAGGGATAAATCCACTGCCAGGGGGAAGAGGGGGGGGCAGGGCAAGCGTCCTCAACCGTTTGATGCCGCAGATATATAGGTTGCGTTCATCAACCAGCTGGTTCTGCAAACAATTGTTTGAACTCTTCAGACTCCTGAAATATTAACCAGGGCATCCACGTGCGCCTATACTGCTCATCTCTATCATGGATCGCGAGTGTGAGAGCCTCCATCTCCGAGATATTTAACACTTCACCGACCCAATCCTTCACAGTGGGGGCTCTCTTTTGTTTCCAAAACCTTGGAATCACTAACTTAGCTGCATTCAACAAATGGACCCGCAGCGATTTTTTTATATTTGCTTACAGGCCGACCGGTTGAATGCAGCAAGATCTGAGCGGGGTCCGTGAGGGTCGGCTCCCCCGTGAGTCGAGCGACAATGGCCAGCACTCCCCCCCAGTATGCCCTTATCCTGGAGCAGGACCATAGGATGTGTAGCAAGGTACCCCGTTCGGTCCCGCACCTCCAGCAATTTGGGTCCACCGCGGAAGAAATTCTATTAAGCCTGTCGGGCGTGTAGTACCATCGGGTCAGGATCTTGTAGTTAGATTCCTGCACCCTGGTAGCAATCGAGGATCTATGAGCAAGTGATGCAATCTTTTCTCTCTGGTCCTCCTCCAATGCCATCCCCAGGTCTGCCTCCCATTCCCTCCAAAATCCTCTCTCACCATTAGCGAGTACAGTCTAGAGGTCAGGTGGTCGTTCTGTGCTATTCCCAGGCAGATGTTCTCAAATTCAGTGTGAGTCCTGCAACTGTCCCTCCTCAATCCCTGCCCAGACACAAAGGACTGCAAGCGAACCAAAGTCCATGGGTCAAGTCCTACGTTCCCCCATCTGGATCTCAAGTCTGACAGCGATACCCACCCTCCCTCCGACAATAGGTCCCCAGCTCTCAGCTGGTGCAACTTACCCCATTCCCTAAGGTCTGATTTCGATGACCCGGGAGCCAACAACGGGTTAGATATTATGGGAACCATAGGGGAAGGCCATGGGGAGATCGCCGAGTAGGATCTGTAGATCCCGAAGACCCTCAACGACGCCGCAACGGTTGGATGCCTCTTTGTGTCCCTGGGTAGATCCCCCCTGCCCCACATCATATTGTGTTTTTTGATGAAGGTCTTCAATTGAGGACAAATATCTGCTATCTATCTTCTTTCAGAAACTCATAGCTGAGAATGTTTTTATCAGAACTTGTTTTTACAAAGAGTCACTCAGGTGCGTCCTCCTGATAATCCACTTATGCCGGCTTGGGGCCTGAACTTGTTTTCAGGGTCCATGGTGGATGCGTCATTAAGTCTAAGGGCGCTTATAGTTATCTCTTAGTGGCAATAACCTCAGCAGGTGGTTTTCTGAATTAGCAGCTTATCAGTAAGCCTCGTTAGTGTTTTAGGATTTTCTTCCTAAAGGTATCTTTTCCTTTTAATGAAGAGATGGTTTTGCCTTCCTTATGTCTTGCTCCGGAGTCTAATAAGGAAGGGGTGTTCTTCACTGTTGGATGTAGTGAGAGCACTAAGGTATTATCTCACTACTACATAATCTTTACATAGTTTGGACTTCTTATGTCATACCTGAGGGTCCACGGAAAGGTCTTCCACCAGCTAAGTCTGCCATCAGTCGATGGATTAGACAGTGGTAAGAGTCTATTCTGCCAAGGGGAAGGAGCCCCTTGTTTGGGTGACAGCTCTTTCTACTAGGGCCCTTGGTGCTTCCTGGGCTTTTCAGCATCTGGTCTCGGTGGAACAGGTTTGTAAAGCTGCCACCTGGTCTTCGTTTCATACATTTACCAAATTTTACAGGGTAGATATAAGGGCCTCAGCTGAGGCTGTGGTTGGTCGAAAGGTTCTTCAGGCGGTACTGAAATAAACTGCCTGCTGTCCCGCTTGGGGATCCCGCCCTTAATTGGCACTGCTTTTGGAGATCCCAATCGCAATGAATAAGGACGGCCTGGAATGGATTGGAGAAAAAAACACAATTCTGTGATACTCACCTGTAGAATTGTTTTTTCTGTTAATCCATTCCAGGCCGTCCGACCCACCTCTTTTGGGGGAATATAGGAAGTTACGATCTATCCTCCATACCCTTATTCTTAGTATACAGTACATCCTGCTCCAGATAGATTACTTACACTTGGGTTATCCTCCGCCAGATGGCGCTGCACTGCAGAGACATGTAAAACAGGCTCCTCCCGGCCCCTCAAATACCCGGGGACCTCCCACAAATCCCCAGATTTCTCTGCAGTGCTGACTGCGAAGACATAAAATTATCACTCTGTCGCAGGTGAGTGGGGCTATTAAAGTGGACCAACACCCACGGGTGATCGGCCCGGGAATCTATAAGATTCCCGGGCCGATCACCTCCCTCCCCGCGGGACATCCGAGATCGGGATGTCCCGCGGGGTGAAACCCCCCCAAACCCCTTACCTTACCGCCGCCGCCTCCCTCGCGCCCCACTAGGCGTGCGCGCGCCTGCGCCGGCCGCCTGCGGATGGCCGGCGCACACGTCAAGAGGGACGCGCGGGAGGCGGCGGCGGAGGAGCCGCTTGTCCGCGGTTGTCAGATTCCTTGTCCGTCGGCACTGGGAGCGGGGAGAGGTGAGTTTTTCGGGGGGTTCGGGGGGGTTTCACACAGCGGGGCACCCCAATCGGGGGTGCCCCACCGAAGTGGACCAAGACCCAGGATAGTCAAAATCCTGGGTGTTGGTCCACTTTAAAGCCTGCGGCCCTGTTGGACTATTCCCACCCGTCCTTGATGTGATGTGCCTCCCAGCCTGGGCTGCGCTGGTCGGGTGAAGGTAGGCAGCACCATGTGTGCTTAAGGAGCGTTGCTCCACCGCAGTCCTCCACCAAAGGGTAGGCGGTATAAGCTGATGGTGAGCCTTATGGGATGCCCCTCCCGCATTATTGTCCCATGCCCCGGTAACGGTGGGCCCTGTACAAAGGGCCGCCATCCTCCCTCATTCTCCCAGTAGCCCTCGGGAGGAAGAGAAGGGGATGTCCGTGTACTGTGATTACATGCCTATGGCCCTCTTTGTAATGTCTGCTTGGACTGGTATATGTGGTGTCAACCGCCGCGCTGACTTGTCTTTTTACACTGTTAAGGCCGCCGCGCGCGCCTTTTCCTTCATTTGGATGTTCCGTGCCGGGCTGCGGCGTTACCTCAGACGCCTCAGCGTCCTCATTGGCTGCTTGTCTGTTGGACTTCGCTCTCTTCGGGGAGGCGGGGCCTGGCATGGCGCACCTCGTGTCACGGCTCGCGCTGGCCCGCCCTTCGAGGTTCTCGGCGCCATATTGTCTGGTCGCGCGCGCGTGTGTGTGTAACGTTCTTACTTACCGTGGTCCGTAAGTGCCCTCGCGGGCGGCTTTATTATTCACTGTAGTGTGTTTCGGTTCTGACACCCTTCTTCTCATTGTGTCTTTCAGAGGGTGAATCCATTGGCTTCTCCCGGCCCGGTGTAATTGATAGCGGGCCTTGTAAATTTACTCCCACTCCCTAGCGGGTCATTGGGGCATCCAGGGTTGCTTTATAGCGTCAATCCCTACTGGCATATTGTGCCTAATAATCACCATATGGAGGCATCTAAGGATAATGTGACCGGGGTCCCTCTGGGACATGACCGGCGGTGTAGGGCGTGTGGACAACCCCATGCTGATGCTGACAAGACACGGGTCTGCGTACCTTGTGCTGAGCAAGCGCTGGCTTTGCAATCTGGCCTGCCAGTGGCTGCACCTCGCCTCACTTCACCTAATCCCCCTGGCTTAAATCTCACTCCTGCTGAGTCGCACACAAGTGGGGATTCTCAGCCTGAATTGGCATCTAGACTGCCTGCAGCTGAACAGATTTTTGCGAGGTCCTTAGCGCGTAAGGGCCCTGGTAAGAAGCGGCTCTTGACGCCTAATGTTACTGTTTTCCCTATGGGAACTGAGGAGTTTATGACTCTGTGTGGCTATACCCCTTCTGATGAGGGAGAGCTCTTTTCTGACTCAGGCTCGTCATGAAGACTCTTGCCCTGACCCCTGGGTCCAGGATGACACTGACAGATTATTGATCCGAATCTTTGAGGTTCTGTCTATCTCTCCCCCTGGTGAGGCTCCCAGGCAAAGAGGGGAGCGTTTCCATACAGCATCATCACGCTTGGAATTTCTAGAGCAGGCACATTTCCATACCCTTGTGCTCAAGGAATGGGAGTGCCCCAGTAAACTTCCTGGGGTTCCAGGAGATTGGGATAGTAAGTACCCTTTTCCCCCTGACGTGGTTAAATGTTGGTCGTTCCCCCCTTGAGGTGGATGTCCCGATCATAGGGCCATCTAACACCCCTTTCTTGCATCCTCCCGACTATACTACCCTTCGGGATACTGAGGACCGGTGCATTGACCTGCTGGCCTCCCACGCCTTTGCATGTGCGGGGACAGCGCTACGCCCGGTCTGTGCCTCTGCCATTACTGCTGTGGCCACTAGAACCCTCATCAGGAAAATGCTTGATCGTGCCCCTGATGATCTCCCTTGGGATGTGTTTAATGCACTCTCCAATTGTGATGTGTTTGTAAAATTTATCCTATTAGCATTGGATGACACCATTAGAATGTGTGCAAGAACTTCTGCCCTTGTGGTGGCTATACGCCGCTTGCTCTGGCTGCGACAGTGGGGTGCTGAAAATGCTGCGAAGAAGGCCCTTACCGGGCTCCCCTTTTAATGGACTGCGTCTGTTTGGGGCCCGCCTAGACCTGTTTGGTAGGAGAGGTAAGTTACTCCAGCGTAGACGGCTGTCTCGGGCCCTTCGGGGCCAGGGCCCCCCTTCCACCCCCCACCATGGTGTTAAACAGGAACCAGGGGCGTCCTTCGTGGGGGCTCCCGCAACTCCCTGTCCCAGGAGCAGAAGACAACACCCTTGCTCCTCTGGGGGGGGCTATGCTCAAATCCTCTCCCAAGTCCCCTCAAGCATGATGGGGTGCCCTCACCCGCCTGGGTGAGGGGACGGCTGCGGGACCTTGCTTAAGTCTGGAGGCACCATACCTCAGACCGGTGGATTTAGGAGATAGTGTCCTCCGGCTACAAGATGGTGTTTGCTGTGCGCCCCCCCCATGATTACCGGGTCCGGGTACTCCTGGTTCCTGCTTCTGCTCAGATGCTGGCGCAGGCCGTGCAAGGTCTGCTGGGTATGGGGGTCATTTGCAGATTTCCCTTAACAGACAGAGGCAAGGGACCCTACTCCAACCTTCTCACAGTTCCCAAAAAAGATGGGTCAGTCTGGCCCATTCTGGATGCACAGATCTTCAGCAATTTGTCAAGTGCACTCGGCCATTTGCTCCTTGCGAACCGTGGGCTTCATGCCGTTTGTGGATTTCAAAGATGCTTACTTTTCACATCCTTGTGTTTTCAGGACACCAAAATTCCTTAGATCCGCGTTGGAGGATCAACACTGCCAATTTGTGGCCTTGCCATCTGGCCTCTCTTCAGCTCCCAGAGATCTCACTAAGGTGCTGGCGGGGGTGATGTCTCTGTTGAGGCCAAGGGGCGTCCGCGTGCTGCGCTACCTGGACGTCCTCATCACTTCCCAGCCTCTACATCGGGCATAGTTGGATACTCAGCTGGTGGTGTCCATCCTGGAGTCATCTGGATGGGTGATCAGCCACCACCAAGTTCTCGCTGTCCCCTTCTTTGGTCATTTCATTCCTAGGAATGAATCTGGACACTGTTCAGGCAAGGATATTCCTTCCTCAGCAGAAGGTGGACATCTGCTTACACAAGTTCAGTTTCTCCTAGCTGTCCCCGTTCCTTCACCAAGTCAGGGGATGCAGCTGATGGGCCTGATGGTGGCGTGCTTCGCAGCGGCCCTTTGTGCTCAGTCCCTCTTGGGGCTTCTGCAACTTCCCCTATTGTCTGTATGGTACAAGGACCCAGCGTCCCTGGACAGGGTCTGGGTGTCTTCCCCCCCCCCTGGTGAGGAGGTCCCTCTTGTAGTGGATGGACTCAAGGAACCTATTGGGGGGCGGAACCTTCTTGCTCCTTCCTGGGAGACGGTCACCACTGATGCCGGTCTATCAGGTTGGGGGGGTTTCTCCTGGCCCTGCGGTTCCAGGGGAGGTGGGGTCCTTAGGAGGCCTATTCACCTATCAATGTCCTGCAGCTGTGAGCGATCAGGTTAGTTCTGATTCGTTTGACTGCTCATTTCAGGGCCTGCCTGCTCGGGGGCGCATGGTCACTCTGATAGCAGTTGCCTACATCAATCATCAGGGAGGGACCCGGTCCAAGAGGGTCCTCCAGGAAGTGTCTATGATTCAGATCTGGTGGAGGCCAATGTTCCTTGCCTTTCAGCGGTCTACATTCCGGGGGGGGTCCCTCTGCAACAGGGTGTTCCAATCTCTTTATCACCGTTGGGGCCAACCTATGTGGATCTGTTTGCGTTCCGTCACAATCACAAACTCCTGGCCTTTGTCTCCCCATACCAGGATCCTCTGGCCGTGCCCATGGATGCCTTAGTACTGTCATGGCGGGACATTCAGTTTCTGTATGTCTTTCTACATTCTCCCTGCTAGGCAGGGTTCTGCGCAGGATTGCTCTGAAAGGGGTGCCAGTTGTTCTGGTGGCCTCAGGTGGCCAAGAAGAGTGTGGTTCGCAGACGTGGTGCAGATGGCAGTAGATCTGTGCTTTCTGCCTGGATTGCCAGATCTGCTCACTTAGGACCACTTACGCCATCCCATTTACTAACTCTGGCCTTGACGGCCTGACTGCTGAAACCTCCATCTTGATGGAGAATGGTTGTCTACCTCGTTGGTTGAGTCCATGGTGAAGGCTAGGAAGATGATTTCTTCATCTGTTATATGGTATGGCGTACCTTCATTGACTGGTTGAGTCTTGGTCTCTTCCCTGTTGGGTGTTCTCAGTTCCCAGGGATCTGGAGTTTTACTACATGGGTTGGATTTTTTTTCTAAATCAGTACTGCTCCCTTTGAACCTGTGCAGGTTGCTGCCTTGGCTATTCTTACGCTCAAGGTCGTGTTTCTGGTAGCTATCACTTCTGTCAGGCGTGTGTCTGGGTTGGCGGTGCTGTCCATTCAGCCCCCCTACGTTGAAAGGCACCAGGACAAGGTGTTGTTTTGTTCAATCCAGAATTTCTGCCTAAGGGTAGTGTCTGCCTTTCATTTGAATCAGGATATTGTTCTTCCTTCTTTGTGCCCTAACCCTAGCAATGTTAAGGAGAGAGTTTTGCACTCTTTGGATGTGGTTAGGTGTCTGAAGTACTATCTGGTGGCTACTGCACCTTTCAAGAACACTGATGCTCTTCTTGTGGTCCCTTCTGGTCCTAGGAAGGGTTTTTGGCTTCTGCCAAGTCTACTATCAGCATGTGGATTTGTCAGGCTGTGATTCAGGCCTGCTCTACTAAGGGGAAGAATCCTCTCTTTACTTTATTGCTCTTTCTTCTCGTGCTATTGGTGCCCCCTTGGGCCTTCCAGCACCAGGCTTCTATTGCACCAGTGTGCAAGGCCGCTACTTGGCCTTTTGTTCATACCTTTTCAAAGTTTTACAAGGTTGATGTTCGGGCTTCAGCTGTTGCCACAAGGTTTTGCAGGCGGCAGTGGTTTAAACTGTCTGCTGTCACCTTTTTATTGGGGATCCCACCCTACCTTACGATCACTGCTATTGGATGTCCCAAGTGTAAGTAATCTATCTGGTGCAGGACGTACTGTATACTAAGAATAATACAATTCTGTGAAATACTCACCTGTAGAATTGGTATTATGGGTATACAGTACGTCCTACCCCACCCTGTTTTTTGCTTTATTCTGGATCCCCTGTATTTTTTCCCCTTTTTTATTTTTTTTTCAAAAAAAGAGAAAACTTTCTGCCAATACCCTAGCATGCAGTTTGTTTATATTAGCATACTTTGACACCTAATCACAGTGCTGCAATGCACAGGCGATCCCTATGATCGGTGGTCTACTGCTAGGGGAATCAGGGGGACTTCCATAAGTCAGTGCCAAGTTTCTGCTTCTAGGTGCTGCTGCGAGGTTACACAGAGGGAGGGGCAGGTATGACAAGGTAAGCTGCTGAATGATTTTTTTTAATTTTTTTTTTTTACATCTGGCTTGGACAGTCCCTTGTTTAATATGCTGTGACTGCTCTGTTGACCTCTGTAGAAGTCCACCCAGGATGAAACAAGTAGGCATGAAGCGAATTGCTAGTGAACAAAGGGGCTCGATGCGCAAGTTGGAGAGGAGTGTTTTCTCTCCTATTTTACTCCGGGCCATCATATAATTAGTCTCGATTGGGTTAACTCTCGACCGCAAGGGGTGGGCTGCAAGCCAAAAGTGTGGCTCTTCCCAGCCTACTTTTGGCTGCGCTTCCACAATCCAGTTTTATTCTTGCAGTTGGAACTGGACAGAAAGGTATACCTGAAACTGATCTCATTTATTTTCTGTTTTTAGGATTTTTTTTTTACTAGGAATCGGGGGAATTTAATCCTGTTAGTCTTCCAGGCCCTTAAATCACACTGATCTGTTGGACCCCTGATGCCTCCCCAGCTATGCTGTGATACAGATCAGGATGGTAAGGGTAAGCACCAGGGTCTTTGAAAAAAAAAAAGTGACACCCCAAAGCACCCAAAGTTGTCACTATGGCCAGCAGTTTCACTTTAAGGAAAGATCAGCCGCAGGTTTTTGTCTGGTGAGCCTGCAGGGGGGACCAGGGTAATAATTTTCTTTTTTTATTGCTTTTCCCACAATTATTTTTTTTTTTCACTTTAATTTTTTGAATTTCCCTCTAAGGGGGCAGGGCCTTCAAGTGTGGGGGCGGTGCCAGGTGGATGGAAGAGGCAGCCGCTTCCTTCCGTCGATGCAGCGAAGGAAGACAGCTGCCTGGTCTGCCGTCTTAAAGACTGCTGTTCGGCCAAGAAAGTCTGTTTCTGCTACTTTTGTTATCGCCGCTGTGCTGGCTCTCTGGCTTATGTCTCTCTTCATGTCCGGAAGCAGGGCCGCGGCTTGAGTCGGCTTCCCCGCCGCTTCGTTTGTACGCTGGGGTCGCTGCACCTTGGGCCAGCTAAGAGTTAAGAGGACCTACACTGCTGACTGGGCAAGTGTATATACCTATGTGTATTAATATTATGGATATTTTTATCTTGTAGATTGTGGAAAAGGGATAATTGGTGTGGTTCATCCCTAAGGTCATGGAGTAGTCACTTGTAGGTATTGGGGGTAAGTCTACTAAACTTCCACAGAAACGGAAATCTAAAATTTTTTTTTCTTTTTTTTGCAGGGCCTCCAAACTTTGGCCCTTTTGTGGGGGTAGAGGTTCCGCCTCCTTGGGATGCCAAAAATAATTTAGAAATAGACCAAAGTCCCAAAATAGGGCAAGATCTTTCTGGCGGAACAAGTGCCTCAACAAGTTTGTCCGCTAGAAGAAATTTTGCAAGGAATATTTAATATCCACTCCAGCCAGAAGACTTTGAGCACAGTGGATATAAAGGATGCTTTGCAGTAGTTGGCCTACATCTCCGGTTTGTGGCTCTGCCATTCGGCCTGTCCTCAGCCCCAAGGGTGTTTATCACGGTTTTGGCAGGCTGTATAGTTTTTACTGAGACACCAGGGATACACACAATCTCTTATATGATCAGGCCCCAAAAGGATACAGACATTATAGTACAGTGATATTGACATTATATAAGTTTGGCTAGATAATTTGCTATCCAAACTCGCATATGATACCTTCAAGAGTTATCTTTCCTAGGAATGTCAAGGTGGGTCAAGGTATTTCTTCCGGAACAGAAGAGACTCTTTTTTTTTCCAGCTCTCAGCTGACGATTCGTTAAGGAATGCATCTAATGGGCCTGATGGTGTCCTGCTTCGACACGGTGTCTTTTGCATAGTTTCACACAAGATCCCTGCAGATGGAATTGCTCTAAATCTAGGATCAAAACCCACAAACTTTGGATCATCCCTTTTTACATGACACTCTTAGCAAGGCAGTCCCTAGCCTGGTGGCTAAATTCTCAGCCTTATCAGATGGGCAAATCCCTTCCTACGGTACAATGGAAGATAGTCACCACGGATGCCAGTCTAACAGGTCGGGGCATATCATGGGGTCACAAGCTATCCAGGGTCAGTGGGGACCAGGGGAGAGCAGTCTTTCCATAAACATTCTGGAACTGAGAGTGATTCTATTGTCTCAGAGGTTGGACACCTGATCCTGAGGTGTCCTCTCTTCAGGATTCAAACAATCAGATGGCGGTGGCATATATCAACCATCAAGGAGGCACCAGAAGAAGGAGAACTCTCAAGGATGTGAGCCAGATCTTACTTTGGGCCAAGAGACCTGTTCCATGCATCTTGGCAAGCCACATACCAGGAGTGGACAACTTGCAGGCCGATCATCTAAGCTAGAGATGAGCGAACTTTTGAAAAATTCGATTCGGCTTATTCGCCGAATTTTCCGACAAAATTAGTTTCGTTCCGAATTTATTCGCGACGAATCGCTATTAAAAACGGCTATGTCTGAGCTTCCTAGAGCCTCAATAGGGTTGTAAACCATTCTGCCTTGCTGTAACACGCATAGGATGCGTGCTGGGTTAGTGAAATAATACTGTAAATAATTAGGACATGCAGATCAGAGGCATCGCTAATAGAATCACAGAGCGGCACAATTGCAGAGAGTTGAAGTGCCATCACTATGAGGGGCCCCTATAGTGCCTGAAAAACACACCCTGGAGCTGGCAGCAGCAGGAGCCCAAAAATTAGCTGAATCACACCCTGGAGTTGCAAGCAGCAGCAGCAGGAGCCCAAACATTACTTTAAAGAGACACTGGAGTTGGCTGCAGGAGCCCAAAAATTGGATGAATCACACCCTGGAGTTGCAAGGAGCAGCAGAAGGAGCTCAAACATAGCTTGAAAGAGACACTGGAGTTGGCAGCAGGAGCCCAAAAATTGGATGAATCACACCCTGTAGTTGCAAGCAGCAGCTGGAGCCCAAACATTGCTTGAAAGAGACACTGGAGTTGGCAGCAGGAGCCCCAAAATTGGATGAATCACACCCTGGGTTGCAAGCAGCAGGCCAAACATTGCTTCAAAGAGACACTGGAGTTGGCTGCAGGAGCCCCAAAATTGGATGAATCACACCCTGGAGTTGCAAGCAGCAGCAGCCCAAACATAGCTTGAAAGAGACACTGGAGTTGGCAGCAGGAGCCCAAAAATTGGATGAATCACACCCTGGTGTTGCAAGCAGCAGCCCGAACATAGCTTGAAAGAGACACTGGAGTTGGCAGCAGGAGCCCAAAAATTGGATGAATCACAGTCTGGAGTTGCAAGCAGCAGCAGGAGCCCAAACATTGCTTTAAAGAGACACTGGAGTTGGCAGCAGGAGCCCAAAAAATGGATGAATCATACCCTGGAGTTGCAAGCAGCAGCCCAAACATAGCTTGAAAGAGACACTGGAGTTGGCTTCAGGAGCACAAAAATTGGATGAATCACAGCCTGGAGTTGCAAGCAGCAGCAGGAGCCCAAACATTGCTTTAAAGAGACACTGGAGTTGGCTTCAGGAGCCCAAAAATTGGATGAATCACACCCTGGAGTTGCAAGCAGCAGCAGCAGCCCAAACATAGCTTCAAAGAGACACTGGAGTTGGCTGCAGGAGAACAAAAATTGGATGAATCACACCCTGGAGTTGCAAGCAGCAGCAGCAGCACCCCAAACATAGCTTGAAAGAGACACTGGAGTTGGCAGCAGGAGCCCAAAAATTGGATGAATCACAGCCTGGAGTTGCAAGCAGCAGCAGGAGCCCAAACATTGCTTTAAAGAGACACTGTATTTGGCTGCAGGAGCCCAAAAATTGAATGAATCACACCCTGGTGTTGCAAGCAGCAGCAGGAGCCCAAACATTGCTTTAAAGAGACACTGGAGTTGGCTTCAGGAGCCCAAAAATTGGATGAATCACACCCTGGAGTGGCAAGCAGCAGCAGCAGCAGCCCACACATAGCTTGAAAGAGACACTGGAGTTGGCAGCAGGAGCCCAAAAATTGGATGAATCACAGCCTGGAGTTGCAAGCAGCAGCAGGAGCCCAAACATTGCTTGAAAGAGACACTGGAGTTCGCAGCAGGAGCCCAAAAATTGGATGAATCACAGCCTGGAGTTGCAAGCAGCAGCAGGAGCCCAAACATTGTTTTAAAGAGACACTGGAGTTGGCTTCAGGAGCCCAAAAATTGGATGAATCACACCCTGGAGTTGCAAGCAGCAGCAGCAGCAGCCCAAACATAGCTTCAAAGAGACACTGGAGTTGGCTGCAGGAGCCCAAAAAATGGATGAATCACAGCCTGGAGTTGCAAGCAGCAGCGGGAGCCCAAACATAGCTTGAAAGAGACACTGGAGTTGGCAGCAGGAGCCCCAAAATTGGATGACTCACACCCTGGAGTTGCAAGCAGCAGCAGCCCAAACATAGCTTGAAAGAGACACTGGAGTTGGCAGCAGGAGCCCAAAAATTGGATGAATCATACCCTGGAGTTGCAAGCAGCAGCCCAAACATAGCTTGAAAGAGACACTGGAGTTGGCAGCAGGAGCCCCAAAATTGGATGAATCACACCCTGGAGTTGCAAGCAGCAGCAGCCCAAACATAGCTTGAAAGAGACACTGGAGTTGGCAGCAGGAGCCCAAAAATTGGATGAATCATACCCTGGAGTTGCAAGCAGCAGCCCAAACATAGCTTGAAAGAGACACTGGAGTTGGCAGCAGGAGCCCAAAAATTGGATGAATCACAGCCTGGAGTTGCAAGCAGCAGCAGGAGCCCAAACATTGCTTTAAAGAGACACTGTATTTGGCTTCAGGAGCCCAAAAATTGGATGAATCACACCCTGGTGTTGCAAGCAGCAGCCCGAACATAGCTTGAAAGAGACACTGGAGTTGGCAGCAGGAGCCCAAAAATTGGATGAATCACAGCCTGGAGTTGCAAGCAGCAGCAGGAGCCCAAACATTGCTTTAAAGAGACACTGGAGTTGGCTTCAGGAGCCCAAAAATTGGATGAATCACACCCTGGAGTTGCAAGCAGCAGCAGCCCAAACATAGCTTGAAAGAGAGACTGGAGTTGGCTTCAGGAGCCCAAAAATTGGATGACTCACACCCTGGAGTTGCAAGCAGCAGCAGCAGCCCAAACATAGCTTGAAAGAGACACTGGAGTTGGCAGCAGGAGCCCAAAAATTGGATGAATCACAGCCTGGAGTTGCAAGCAGCAGCAGGAGCCCAAACATTGCTTTAAAGAGACACTGGATTTGGCTTCAGGAGCCCAAAAATTGGATGAATCACACCCTGGTGTTGCAAGCAGCAGCAGGAGCCCAAACATTGCTTTAAAGAGACACTGGAGTTGGCTTCAGGAGCCCAAAAATTGGATGAATCACACCCTGGAGTGGCAAGCAGCAGCAGCAGCCCAAACATAGCTTGAAAGAGACACTGGAGTTGGCTTCAGGAGCCCAAAAATTGGATGAATCCCACCCTAGTGTTGCAAGCAGCAGCAGGAGCCCAAACATTGCTTTAAAGAGACACTGGAGTTGGCTACAGGAGCCCAAAAATTGGATGAATCACACCCTGGAGTGGCAAGCAGCAGAAGCAGCCCAACCATAGCTTGAAAGAGACACTGGAGTTGGCTTCAGGAGCCCAAAAATTGGATGAATCACACCCTGGAGTTGCAAGCAGCAGCAGCAGCCCACACATAGCTTGAAAGAGACACTGGAGTTGGCAGCAGGAGCCCAAAAATTGGATGAATCACAGCCTGGAGTTGCAAGCAGCAGCAGGAGCCCAAACATAGCTTGAAAGAGACACTGGAGTTGGCTGCAGGAGCCCAAAAAAATGGATGAATCACAGCCTGGAGTTGCAAGCAGCAGCAGGAGCCCAAACATAGCTTGAAAGAGACACTGGAGTTGGCAGCAGGAGCCCCAAAATTGGATGAATCACACCCTGGAGTTGCAAGCAGCAGCAGCCCAAACATAGCTTGAAAGAGACACTGGAGTTGGCAGCAGGAGCCCAAAAATTGGATGAATCACAGCCTGGAGTTGCAAGCAGCAGCAGGAGCCCAAACATTGCTTTAAAGAGACACTGTATTTGGCTTCAGGAGCCCAAAAATTGGATGAATCACACCCTGGTGTTGCAAGCAGCAGCCCGAACATAGCTTGAAAGAGACACTGGAGTTGGCAGCAGGAGCCCAAAAATTGGATGAATCACAGCCTGGAGTTGCAAGCAGCAGCAGGAGCCCAAACATTGCTTTAAAGAGACGCTGGAGTTGGCTTCAGGAGCCCAAAAATTGGATGAATCACACCCTGGAGTTGCAAGCAGCAGCAGCAGCCCAAACATAGCTTGAAAGAGACACTGGAGTTGGCTTCAGGAGCCCAAAAATTGGATGAATCACACCCTGGAGTTGCAAGCAGCAGCAGCAGCCCAAACATAGCTTGAAAGAGACACTGGAGTCGGCAGCAGGAGCCCAAAAATTGGATGACTCACAGCCTCGAGTTAAAAGCAGCAGCAGGAGCCCAAACATTGCTTTAAAGAGACACTGGATTTGGCTTCAGGAGCCCAAAAATTGGATGAATCACACCCTGGTGTTGCAAGCAGCAGCAGGAGCCCAAACATTGCTTTAAGGAGACACTGGAGTTTGCTTCAGGAGCCCAAAAATTGGATGAATCACACCCTGGAGTGGCAAGCAGCAGCAGCAGCAGCAGCCCAAACATAGCTTGAAAGAGACACTGGAGTTGGCTTCAGGAGCCCAAAAATTGGATGAATCACACCCTGGAGTTGCAAGCAGCAGCAGCAGCAGCCCACACATAGCTTGAAAGAGACACTGGAGTTGGCAGCAGGAGCCCAAAAATTGGATGAATCACAGCCTGGAGTTGCAAGCAGCAGCAGGAGCCCAAACATTGCTTGAAAGAGACACTGGAGTTCGCAGCAGGAGCCCAAAAATTGGATGAATCACAGCCTGGAGTTGCAAGCAGCAGCAGGAGCCCAAACATTGCTTTAAAGAGACACTGGATTTGGCTTCAGGAGCCCAAAAATTGGATGAATCACACCCTGGCGTTGCAAGCAGCAGCAGCAGCAGCCCGAACATAGCTTGAAAGAGACACTGGAGTTGGCAGCAGGAGCTCAAAAATTGGATGAATCACAGCCTGGAGTTGCAAGCAGCAGCAGGAGCCCAAACATTGCTTTAAAGAGACACTGGAGTTGGCTGCAGGAGCCCAAAAATTGGATGAATCACACCCTGGAGTTGCAAGCAGCAGCAGCAGCAGCAGGAGCCCAAACATAGCTTGAAAGAGACACTGGAGTTGGCTTCAGGAGCCCAAAAATTGGATGAATCACACCCTGGAGTTGCAAGCAGCAGCAGCCCAAACATAGCTTGAAAGAGACACTGGAGTTGGCAGCAGGAGCCCAAAAATTGGATGCATCACAGCCTGGAGTTGCAAGCAGCAGCAGGAGCCCAAACATTGCTTTAAAGAGACACTGGAGTTGGCAGCAGGAGCCCAAATATTGGATGAATCACACCCTGGCGTTGCAAGCAGCAGCAGCCCACACATAGCTTGAAAGAGACACTGGAGTTGGCAGCAGGAGCCCAAAAATTGGATGAATCACAGCCTGGAGTTGCAAGCAGCAGCAGGAGCCCAAACATAGCTTGAAAGAGACACTGGAGTTGGCTGCAGGAGGCCAAAAGTTGGATGAATCACACCCTGGGTTGCAAGCAGCAGCAGCAGGCCAAACATTGCTTCAAAGAGACACTGGAGTTGGCTGCAGGAGCCCAAAGTTGGCATCAGCAGTAGGCCAGAAATTGGCTGGAAGGCACACCCTGAAGGTGGCATCAGCAGGAGCCCAAAAATTGACTGGAAGGCACACCCTGGAGTTGGCAGCAGCAGCAGGAGGAACCCAGAAATTGTCTGGAAGGCACACCCTGAAGTTGGCAGCAGCAGTAGGCCAAAAATTGGCTGGAAGGCACACCCTGAAGTTGGCAGCAGCAGGAACCCAGAAATTGGCTGGAAGCCACACCCTGAAGTTGGCATCAGCAGGAGCCCAAAATTGACTGGAAGGCACACCCTGAAGTTAGCAGCAGCAGGAACCCAGAAATTGGTCTAAAGACATAAATATGTTTTGCACCATTTAGAAAGTGTAAAACGTGGCACCATGCTGAATCTAGTCGCATGCATCAGCCATTGGTGGGTGGAAATCCTGGCTGATCCATCCCTGATTCATTTTGACAAAGGTGAGTCTCTCCACATTTTTAGTTGACAGACGAGTTCTCCTCACCGTAACTATGGCCCCCGCCGCACTAAACACCCGCTCAGATGGCACGCTACTTGCCGGGCAGAACAGCTTTTCCAGGGCAAACTCTGCTAGTTGTGGCCACAAGCCAAGTTTGGCTGCCCAGAAGTCCAGCGGATCCTCAAGGTGTGTTGGCATGGTCATGTCAAGGTATGACATGACCTGCTGGTTGAGGTCCTGCTCCAGGTCTTCCTGCTGCTCATGAGTAGCCTCACTATGCGGGTGTAGAAAGCTACTCATTAGCGACTGAAGACTGAGGCTGCTGCTGATGGAGCTGAACATGTGAAGGGTGGAATTCCAACGGGTGGAAACATCGCAAATCAGACTATGTTGGGGGATACCGTTCTGACGCTGTAGCTCAAGTAAGGTGTGTTTGGCGGAAGTGCATGCAAAGTTTCCTTGAAGTTGTTAGGATGTCTTGCATATGGGGGGGAACACTTCAGAAGCCCCTTGACAACCAGATTGAAGACGTGAGCCATGCAGAGGGCATGGGTCAGCCTTCCTTGGCGCAGCACAGACAAAATGTTCTTCCCAATGTCGGTAACCATGATTCCCATTTTAAATTTTCTTGGAGTAAGCCATGTTTGGATTTCCTGATGAATAAATTTAAGCAGTTCCTCCCCTGTGTGACTCCGTTCGCCAAGACAAACCATGTGAAGCACTGCCTGACACCTCCGTGCCCTGCACACATGGTAGACTGGAGGGGCACCAAGACTAGAGCCTACAGTGGAGGGTGAGGAGATGGGGGAGGATGAGGAGGCCGAGTCGCACGGTGTCACAGGCCCAACGGGCAGGGAGCGCAGAGGCCGAAGCGGCGTGACCTGTCCAAGTTGCTGCTGCTGCTGCAAAGGGACCACATTCACCCAGTGGGCCGTAAACGACATGTACTGTCCCTGACCCTAGTTACAGCTCCAGACGTCGGCGCTGCCATGCACTTTGCTACACACCGCCAGGCTCAAGGACTGGCCCACCTTCTGTTCAACAAAAGTGTGCAGCGCTGGTACTGCCTTCTTGGCAAAGAAATTACGGCTTGGGACTCTCTACCTCGGCTCGGCACAAGCCATCAGTTCTCTGAAAGGTACAGAGTCCACCACCTGAAAAGGAAGCGACTGCAGCACCAGCAACTTGGACAGGAGCACATTCAGCTTCTGCGCCGTGGGATGAGTGGGCGCATACTGCTGTCTCTTGGACATGGCTTCGCTGATGGATTGCTGGCGGGATGCATGACTTGGAGGAGGAGCAGGAGCGACAGAGGATGGGTATGACGCACAGCTGCCTTCGGCTGAGGTGCTGGAGCCTTGGCTGGCAGAAATTGGGAGCGGCGTGCCACTTGGTGATGAAGCAGGCTGGACCACCTCTTCGGAGCCTCTGTTCTCCCAGGCCGCTTTATGGTGACGCATCATATGACGCAGGGCCGTGGTGCCAACATTTGGGCCCTGGCCACGCTTCACCTTCTGCCTACATATCTTGCATGTGGTCATGTTACCCTCCTACGGATGCTTCAGGAAAAACTGCCACACTGCCGAGTACTTTTTCCACCAAAGTAGATTCACTGCTGCTGTCGCCAACTCCAGCAACCCCTGCTCCACTACCTCCCGATAAGGTAGCCTGCCGCACAGCAGGTGCTCTACCCCGGCCCCGGCCCTGTTTGGCTCCAGGCTTTACAATTGTGCCCCCATGCTGACTGCCAACCATGCTGTCAACACCTTGCTGTCTGAGCTGCTGACTCCGGGGCAACCTGCGCCCCACTTCTCCTGATGATGACGATGAAGCCCCTTCATCACCCGGCTCCCAAGTGCGATCGGCTTCATCATCATCATCATCATCATCACCGAGTTGTGGCTGTACGTCACTGATGTTCTCGGTTTCCTCAGTGTCTGGCGCAGGTGCTGGAAAGCTCGCAACACCGACACTGTCCACATCACTATTTGTCTGCCGAGCTAAAGAAGCCACCTCCATTTCATGGCTGGGCAGTAGCTGCTGACTGTCCTCTATCTGATCGTCCTCCTCACTAAAGAGTGGAGCTGAACCCAAAGCATAGGATACGTCGCTGGGGGAGGGAACGGCGTAGGACAGAGGCAATGGAAGGACAGGGACTGCTCTCGGGGCATGCCATGACTGGGGGTCTCAGATGTAACTTGTGATGATGTTGATGAGCGCGTTAACCAATCTACCACGGCAGATGCGTTACTGGTGGAGACACGACCGCTAGCAGATACTGGCAGATCAGGTCCCTCACCGTGACTCCTGCTGCCACTCGCCCCTAGTCTGCTGCGACCTCTGCCTGCAGAATCTTGGCCTCTGCCACTCCTCTTTGAACTTCCTGGCACTTGTCTGCCTGACATTTTTATGTATTTGCTTATTTTGTATAACAGATGGGGTGGTAGGTGCAAGTTTGGGATACCCCAGGCACAGGTTTAATGTCAGCAGACAGAAAGCAATGCAAAATTAAAGAACTTAGTACAGCTCAGGCTGAAACACGCTTATTTAGTATAACAGACGGGGTGCTCGTTGCAATTTTGGGATACCCCAGGCACAGGTTTAATGTCAGCAGACAGAAAGCAATGCAAAATTAAATAACTTAGTACAGCTCAGGCTGAAGCACGCTTATTTAGTATAACAGACGGGGTGCTCGTTGCAATTTTGGGATACCCCAGGCACAGGTTTAATGTCAGCAGACAGAAAGCAATGCCAACTTAAATAACTTAGTACAGCTCAGGCTGAAGCACGTTAACAGACGGGGTGCTCGTTGCAGTTTTGGGATACCCCAGGCACAGGTTTAATGTCAGCAGACAGAAAGCAATGCAAAATTAAATAACTTAGTACAGCTCAGGCTGAAGCACGCTTATTTAGTATAACAGACGGGGTGCTTGTTGCAATTTTGGGATACCCCAGGCACAGGTTTAATGTCAGCAGACAGAAAGCAATGCAAAATTAAATAACTTAGTACAGCTCAGGCTGAAGCACGCTTATTTAGTATAACAGACGGGGTGCTCGGTGCAGGTGTGGGATTTGGTTTGAAAGATAGGGTCACCTGCTGAAATGGAATGCCCATGTGGGCTGGGGTTTGTACAGCAGACAAAAAAAATTAAACTAATCAAGATATAATAAATGTTAAATGTGCCACTGCCAACATGGTATGCACAGTGGCCAGGAATTTAAAGCTGATCTGGCAAATGAATTGAAATGAAAATAGAAAAAGCTTTCTTTCCCTGTCACTTGCTCTGCTGTCCCTGCCTCTGATTTTTAACTATCTTTCCCTATCTTTCCCTGGAACTCTGTGGGTCCCTGTGGGTCTTCTCTCCCTACCTATCTCTAACTCTGTCCCTGTCTGTAAGGAGGTGTGCTCTGGCCGCAATAGAACGCTGAAATGCGCACAAGCAAGATGGCCGCTGCTTTATATAGTGCTGTGACGTCACCGGGCTTCCTGGCTGCTGATAGGCTGCATGTGAGTGTCCCATCATACCTTGCCCCAGGGTACATGTCTGGACATGTGCCGTCCACCATCTTAGAATGCCTGTCATTGAAATGAATGGAGTTTAAAGGAAAACTTCGATTGATCGAATCGGGGAAATTCGGGTTCATTCAGAATCGAATTTTTCATGAAATTCGGAACGAATCCGGGTTCGTCCGGATCGATTCGCTCATCTCTAATCTAAGCAGAGTGGTCCTGCATCAGGGGTAATGGTCCCTCAATCAGAGGGTTTTTCCTAGTGTCCTGTTCAGGTCGCTCCATTTCTGACATGTGGGTAATCCGCCACAAGGTGGCGCAATGACTGCAAGATGAAAATCGAAGCTCCTCCCGGCTCATATAAGGCAGCTGTCTCCCAAAATCTCCCAGAATTCTTCTTGCAGTCTGACTGCAAAGATCGTGATATTACTCTCTGTATATCGCAGATGAGCGGGGCATCCCAAGCCTATCGGCCACTGCAGCCCTATTCCCACCTTCTTCTGGGACCCTTATTGCCTCCCAGCCTTGGCTACGGATCAGGTGACGGTAGGGGAACGCCGAGGGTCAGGCGTTCATCAGAGCTATGCTCTGGGCCGCAGACCCTCTCCCGAAGGGTAGCCGGCCATAGGCACTGGTGAGCCTATATGGGGGGGGAACCACCTAGGGACTTTTCTTTTCCGCATGTCTCCCATAAGCTTTATTTTTGTTTTTGCATACTATTTTTTACTTCTTGTATTCACCTCCTTCCTCCTTCTCTTCCCCTCTCCTCCCGTCCATGCTTGGGGGGGGGCGGGGCCGACTGGGAGCATCCTGCGTGGGCGCCTGCCTCGCGTGCTGCGCGAGATTGTGCTCCGTGGCGAGGAGGGGCGGACTTCCCCTGCCTGTCGTCCTCTGCTGGATGGAGTTCGCGCCAGAAAGCCTCACTGAGACGCTGCGGGGGGGGGGGGGGGCGCGATGACGCGTTTAGCCCCTCGAGGTCCCAGCCAACGGTCTGATCAGCGCCATTGCTTCTGCTGCGTGTGTGCTGCAGCACGTTGACCTCTCCCTCCTGCCTGTCACCAGAGCTGCTGCTGCCCTTCCTGGATCGGTCGCTTCACCCGGCCGGCCTATCTACGCTGCGGCCTGTGAGTCATCATCCTTTATTTCTTGTCTTTTCTATTGTGGGCTCGGAAGAAATCCTCTTCCATGATTTATTACAGAGTTTGGCACGCTTACATTGCCTGGTGTGAGTCCAAGAGTCTCCCCTGTCGCACATTCTCCTTTTCAAGGATTTTGGAGTTACAACATGGATTGGACTCGTGTCTCCAGCTGAGTACCCTCAAGGGTCAGGTTTCGGCCTTGGCTATTTTTTTCCAAAGATCCTTCGCCAATCATAGACTTATCAAGACTTTTTTCCAAAGAGTTACTCATGTACGTCCACAGCGTAAGCCTATTTTACCAGTGTGGGATTTGAACTTGGTGCTCTCCAGGGTCCTCCCTTTGAGCCCTTGTGCGATGCTGCTTTATCCATTCTGACTCTAAAGGTTGTCTTTTTGGTGGCTATCACTTCGGTGCCTCGCGTTTCAGAGCTGGCGGAGCTTTGTATGAAGCCTCTTTACTTTGAGTGGCATCAGGCTAAGTTGGTTTTTCGCCTTAAACCTGATTTTTTTTTACCTAAGGTTGTTTCTTCCTTGAGGACATTGTTTTGCCTTCCTTGTGTCCCACGCCTTCTAATTCTAAGGAGAGGACCCTCCATGCCTTGGATGTGGTCAGAGCCCTTAAGTTCTTCCTAGATGCTACTGAATCCTTCAGGAAATCGGATTCTCTTTTTGTTCTCACTGACGGGCCTAGGAAGGGTCTGCCTCCAGCCAAATCCACTCTCAGCAAGTGGATCAGACAGGCGGTGGTACAAGTGTGCTCTGCCAATGGCAAGGAACCCCCTCTTCGGATCACAGCTCACTCTACCAGAGCTATTGGTGCCTCTTGGGCTTTTCAGCACCAGGCATCAGTTGAACAGGTTTGTAAGGCCGCTACTTGGTCTTCAGTTCATATTTTTACAAAGTTTTACAAGGTTGATGTTAGTGCCTCAGCTGATGCTGTTTTTGGCCGTAAGGTGCTTCAGGCGGTAGTGTCATGAACTACATGCTGTTGCCCTCTGGGGATCCCACCCTTCTTTTGGACACTGCTTTTGGATGTCCCACATATCAGAAATGGAGCGACTTGAACAAGACACTGGGAAAAATACAATTCTGTGAGTACTCACCTGTAGAATTGTTTTTGGTAGTGTCCTGTTCAGGTCACTCCATCCCACGTTTGTTCTGTTATCTCCTTTGCCGGTTATGGTGATTATTGTTGTAGTTGTTTTTTTTCTTGAGAGAGTACATGCTGAAGCTATGTAATGTGACATGGTTTCCTGGCCTCCCGGCATGTCTCTGTTTACTGCTTTTGAACCACTGGGGGATTTTGAGAGACAGCTGCCTTATATGAGCCGGGAGGAGCTTCGATTTTCATCTTGCAGTCACTGCGCCACCTTGTGGCGGATTACCCACATGTCAGAAATGAAGCTACCTGAACAGGACACTACCAAAAACAATTCTACAGGTGAGTACTCACAGAATTTTATTTTTTCAGTCCCTTTGCAGGTGCTGGGAGTTCCCAGACGTAGATCTTTGCGTCCCAGCACAATTGGAAGGTTCTGAAGTTTACCAGAAGGTTACCAGACATGGTAAGGATGTTAGGAGGCAACCCTTAGAGGGTCTTCTCACACGGGCCCCTACGGCACCCCAATTTACGAGTTCTGACTTTGACTGCCTGGCTATTGAAACCTTCATCCTGGTAGTAAAGGGCTTTTCTGCCAGTTATCCAGACCATAATTCAGACCAGGAAGCAAACTTTGTCAAAGATTTACTACAGTTTCTGGCGAGTATTTATTGCTTGGTGAGACTAGAGGTTTCGCTTGTAAAACTTTTTCTGTTTCCGAAATAATGGAATTTTTGCAGAAAGGTCTTCAATTGAGCATGTTAAAATGACAATCTGCTTTATCCATCTTCTTTCAGACACCCATTGTTGAGAATACATTTATTAAGACTTTATTCTAAGTATACAGCACGTCCTGTTCCAGAATATTCCTTACTCCTGGGTAATGCATCCACAAGATGGTGCTGGACTGCAGAAAACAGTTTGTGGCTCCTCCTGGCCCTATATAAGTCAGGGACCTCCCACAAAATCCCCAGTTCTTTCTGCAGTCTGGACTGCGAAAATTGAAGATAGCTCTCTGAGGCGCAGGTGAGCGGGGCTTATATGCCTGCGGCCCTGCAAGACTATTCCCACCTGTTCCGTCTCATTTACTGCCTCCCAGCCTCGGCTGTTAAGGTTCGGGTGAGGGTAGGTTAGCAAGCACCAATGGTGCTGAGGAGCTAGGCTCCTACCGCAGTCTCTGCTCTAACAGGGTAGGCAGTTTAGGCTAATGGTAAGCCTTTTTGGGATGCCCCCACTGCCTCATGGGTTTTGCCAGGTTATTCTGTGCAGTTAAACACTATTCACATATATATTTCCCCCTCCACCCTCACTCCTCATATTAGTCCTCTGGGCGCCATTTTCCCTGGGAATTCTGCTGTTATCCTCCCTCACTCTCCCCTTGGGGGATCTCGGGGGGGGGGGGGGGGGGATGGTTGTCTAGTGATTTAACACTGTATTTCACTCTTGACATGTTTTAGTGCTTGTAACTTTATAATACACCGCTGCCGCGCTTTGTACTGCGCTCCGAGCCTGGCAGCCCCATTCACCTCAGAGCTGCCGGGCCGCTATTGGCCAGCCGGATCACGTGGGCGCGTTTCCCGCTCTTCGGGGGGGGGCGATCTCTGTGGATGATACATTTTACCTCATAACTCCACGGCCTGCCCCTCGAGGTCTGCGGACGCCATTTTGTCTCCTTGCTGCGTGCTGCTAGCTCTCTGCGGTCCGTGAGTAACCCCCGATGAGGTGATTTTTTTTCTAAAAGTTTTTTCTAAGTTCCTTATTCTCATGGGAATGTTGATTATGTCTTCCAGGCGGGTGAATACTTCAGCACTATGGTTTCTCCCTGCCATTTTCCCTCACTAACTCCCACTTCCCTAGCGGTTCTTGGGGCATCCCGGGTAGCTCTTTAGTGTTAACCCTTACTGGCCTATTGTGCCATTCAAATCACCATATGGAGGCTTCTGGGGATAATGGGCCTGGGGTTCCTTCGGGACAAGCCCGGCTATGTGTTGTGTGTGGGGTATCCCCTATTAGTGATGATGTCAGGGTGTGTGTACCCTGCGCCGAGCAGGTACTTGCGCTGCAATCTGGGCTGTCTGTTACTGGGCCTGGTGGTGCGCCCCCCTCTGGCTTCACCTACCCCCCCCCCACGCTTACATTTGACCCCCACTGCGGGGCATACTAGTGAGTCTCAACCTGATTTAGCTGCATGGGTGGCCAGCATTGAGAAACATCTTACTGGGTCTCGTAAGGCTTCTGCTAAGAAGCGGCATTTATCACCCGCGGTCTCCCTCTTCCCTGTGGAAGATGAGGGCCCTTATTCACTCTCAGGTCCCTACCCCCTTGAGGAGGGGGGAATTATTTTCTGATTCAGAATCTTCTGAGGAACAACCTAAGATATACGGTGGTACTGGGACTCCCTTTGGGGAAGACCCGTGGTCTCCTGATGACACTGACAGATTGATGAGTCACATATTTGAAGCGCTTTGTATTTCCCCCCCGGCAGTGGCTCCGCAGCAGCAGGGTAAGCTTTTTCATACGGTTAAGCCACGCTGGGAGTTTCCTGAGCAGACTCGCTTTAATAATCTAGTGCTCAAAGAATGGGAACGGCCTAGCAAGCTGCCAGGGGTGCCTAAGAGTTGGGACAAAAGATATCCCTTTCCTGCTGATGTTGTTAAGCGTTGGTCATGTCCTCCCGAGGTGGATGCACCCGTTCTAGGGTTATCCAATACATCTGTCATGCATTCTCCTGACACTACTACCCTGCGAGATGCCGAGGAACGGCGTTTGGACCAACTGGCCTGTCATGCCTTTGCCTGTGTGGGGACAGCACTGCGCCCAGTTTGTGCCTCTGCTATGACGTCTATTGCCATTAAAGGGGTGCTTAAGTGTATTCTGGATGGGGCATTTGAGGATGCGGATAGAGAGGATTTTAGATCTCTCCTGCTTTGTGAGGAATTTATTGCATATATCCTCTCTGCCATGAATGATGCCATTAGAATGTGTGGTAGGACATCTGCCCTGTTGGTGGCTATACGCCGGTCTGTCTGGCTTCCCCTTCAAGGGCCTGCGTCTCTTTGGGGAACGCTTGGATTTGTTTGCTAAGGGTGGTAGGTTACCTCAACGCAGGAGGCCATCTCGGTCCTTTCAGGGGACAGGTGCCTTTCTCCTTCCGTGGTTCCAGAACTAACCGTGGAGTCTCTTTTACTGGGGCCCGTGGAGACCATTGGGGTAGGGGCAGAGGACGTGGCCGTCCTGGCCTCTCCTGGGGTCTCAAGCCAAAAACCTCACCCAAGCCCCCTCAGGCATGAAGGGTCGCCCTCACCCATCCGGGTGGGGGGGCGGCTTCGTCTTTTTGCTCACTTCTGGAGACTTCACGTCTCAGACCGGTGGATTCGGGAGGTAGTGTCCTCTGGTTACAAGATAGAGTTTGCAGCCTGGCCACCCCCAAGATTCATCAAATCCCGGATGGCTCAAAACCTACTTTTAGCCCAGGGTCTGCACCTTGCTGTCCAAAACCTTCTGGAGTTAGGGGTCATCTGCCAAGTGCCAAGTGCCAAGGGGCAGAGGCTACTATTCCATTTTTTTCACTGTTCCCAAGAAAGACGGGTCCATCAGACCCATCCTGGATTTAAAGCACCTCAACAAATTTGTCAGATTCAAACACTTTCGCATGGAGACTCTGCGCTCAGCTGTAAATTCACTACGCCGGAGGACTTCATGACCTCTGTAGACATCAAGGATGCTTACCTTCATATACCGATCTTTCCAGGTCATCAGAGATTCCTCAGGTTCGCTCTGGAGGACCAGCACTACCAATTTGTGGCCTTGCCCTTCGTTCTCACCTCGGCTCCCAGGGTATTCACCAAGGTGCTGGCGGGCATTATGGCTCTGCTGAGATCTCAGGGCATTAGCATCCTTCTTTACTTGGACGACATCCTCATCACGTCCAGCAGGCCGAGCTGGATACCCAGATGGTGGTGTTCACACTGGAGTCCTTCAGCTGGGTGATCAACCATCCCAAGACTTCCCTGTCACCGTCAATGGTCAAGTCCTTTCTGGGCATGACTCTGGATACATCTCAGGTCAAGATCCTTCTCCCTCAGCAGAAAGTGGACAGTCTGCAAGCTCAAGCCAAGCTTCTTCTGTCTTGCTCTCATCCTTCTATCCGGCAGGGTATGCAGCTAGTGGGCCTGATGGTGTCTTGCTTCGAGGCTGTTTCATATGCTCAGTTTCACATGAGGCCTCTTCAACTTCACCTCTTGTCAGTTTGGGATCGGGACCCGTTGTCCCTGGATCAGGTGTTTGTTCTGTCCCCTCTGGTCAGGCGGTCTCTCTCGTGGTGGCTGGACTCAAGAAACCTGTTGGTGGGCAGATCCTTTCTGGCTCCGTGCTGGGAGACAGTCACCACAGATGCCAGTCTTACAGGTTGGGGGGCTTCTGGAAATCCCTGAAATTCCAGGGTCAGTGGGGCCCTCAGGAGGCCCACACCCATATCAACATTCTGGAACTGAGGGCGATACGGTTGGTTCTCGTCCAACTGACTCCACACATTCGGGGTCGGGCTGTTCAGGTCCGCTCGGACAACCAGACGGCGGTTGCCTACATCAATCATCATGGAGGGACCCGGAGCAAGAGGGCCCTCAAGGAAGTATCTCTGATACTGTCCTGGTCCTGCATCTCGGCAGTGTACATCCCGGGAGTGGAGAATCTGAAGGCAGACTCCCTCAGCAGGGGGACTTCTCGCCTGGGAGAATGGTCCCTCAGCAGCAGGGTGTTTCGCTCCCTGTGCCACCGTTGGGGTCAGCCAGATGTGGATCTGTTTGCGTCCCGCCACAATCACAAGCTTTCAGCCTTTGTCTCTCTGTCCCAGGACCCTCTGGCCTTGGCCATGGATGCACTAGCAATGTCTTGGAAGAGCTTTCAGCTCCTTTATGTGTTCCCTCCGTTTCCTCTGCTGGGCAGGGTGCTGCGCAAGATATCCCAGGAAGGGGTGCCAACCATCCTGGTGGCCCCCTGTTGGCCAAGAAGAGTGTGGTTCGCAGACATCGTGTAGTTGGCGGTAGATCAATACGCCCTGCCCAAGGTTCCAGACCTGCTCACTGAGGGGCTGCTACGCCATCCCAATTTACAAACGCTGGCTTTAACGGCCTGGCTGCTGAAACCTCCATCTTGATGGAAAAGGGGCTGCCTGCCTCTGTTGTTAATACCATGATTAAGACTAGGAAGAAGTGCTTGTCCTCCATCTACTATAGGGTATGCCATGCTTATTTTGACTGGTGTGAGTCTAAGTCGTTTCCCTGTCGGGTGTTTTCTGTACCTAGGATTTTGGAGTTTCTGCAACATGGTTTGGATTTGGGTCTTCAACTTAGTACCCTTAAAGGTCATGTTTCTGCCTTGGCCATTTTCTTCCAAAGATCTTTTGCTCACCATCGTTTGGTTAAGACCTTCTTCCAGGGGCGTCCCCCACGTAAGCCTATGTTACCAGTCTGGGATTTAAACTTGGTCTTATCTGCCCTGCAGGGGTCTCCCTTTGAGCCCTTGCGTGAGGCCCCTTTGTCCATTTTGACGCTTAAGGTAGTCTTTTTGGTGGCCAACAATTCTGTTAGGCATGTTTCTGAGTTGGCGGCGCTTTCCATCAAACCCCCTTACTTTGAGAGACCTCAGGACAAGGTGGTGTTTCGTTTTAAGCACGATTTTCTGCCTAAGGTTGTGTCTGCTTTTCATTTCAATCAGGACATTGTTTTGCCTTCTCTGTGCCCTAATCCTAGTAGCCCTAGGAGCGGGTTTTACACTATTTGGATGTGGTTAGGAACCTGAAGTTCTATTTGGTGGCTACTGAATCCTTCAGGAAGACTGATGCTCTTTTTGTGCTCCCGTCTGGACCTAAGAAGGGTCTGGCTCCAGCTAAGTCCACTATCAGCAAGTGGATCCATCAGGCTGTGATACAAGCCTATTCTGCTAAAGGGAAGGAACCTCCCTTCCGCCTTACTTCTCATTCTACTCGTGCTATTGGTGCCTCTTGGGCTTTTCAGCACCAGGCTTCTGTTGAACAAGTTTGCAAGGCCACTACTTGGTCTTCTGTTCATACTTTTTCCATGTTTTGCAAAGTTGATGTTAGGGCCTCAGCTGACGCTGCCTTTGGCCGCAAAGTTCTGCAGGCGGCAGTGGTTTAAACTGCCCGCTGTTACTTTTTGGGGATCCCACCCTACCTTACGGACACTGCTATTGGATGTCCCAGGAGTAAGGAATATTCTGGAACAGGACGTGCTGTATACTTAGAATAATACAATTCTGTGATTACTCACCTGTAGAATTGGTATTATATGTATACAGCACGTCCTGTTCCTCCCCCACCCTTGTTATTTTTATTCTTAGTTACCTCTGTATGGTGATTATTCATTTTGAGTTCTTGTTATTTTTGTCCTCCCGGCTTCATGTTAACTGCTTGTCAATACTGGGGGTTTTGTGGGAGGTCCCTGACTTATATAGGGCCGGGAGGAGCCACAAGCTGTTTTCTGCAGTCCAGCGACCATCTTGTGGATGTATTACCCAGGAGTAAGGAATATTCTGGAACAGGACGTGCTGTATACATATAATACCAATTCTACAGTTGAGTAATCACAGAATTGTATTTTTACAGGGGTTCACTCATGTGACCACAAGCATCTTCTGCCTGTCTGGGACCTGAACTTGGTTTTATCAGCCCTTCCAGGGCGTTTGAACCACTGGCAAATGTGTCACTAAGCTTAATGACACTTCCTTATGTCCTGCTCCGGTTGCCCATAAGGAGAGTGTCCTTCGCTCTCTGGATGTAGTTAGAGCATTGAAATATTATATCACTGCTACACAAGCTTTCCGCATGTCTGACTCTTTAATTATTATAACTGAGGGACCACAGAAAGGTCTACCATCAGCCGATGGATTAGACCAGCAGTGATAAGGGCCTATATCTTCAAAGGGAAGAAACCTCCCTCGGCGGATACCGCTTTTGGTAGATAGGTATTACAAACCGCAGTAAGCTAGAGGCTGTTTGGAATAGCTTGCTCTTTGTCAATATGATTTGAGATCCCACTGTTAAGGGTACTGCTTTTGGAAATATATGGATGCTTTTTTCTTGGTATCCAGCACGGGTCGCTTCATCTTCAATTCTTCACTATTGGCTTATACGCCACCAGGTGGCGCAGTCGACTGCAAGAAGACTTGTGGCTCCTCCCGGCCCATAAAAATGCAGCAATTACCCATTATACCCAGAGTTTCCTTGCAGCCCGGGCTGCGAAGACATCGTCGGAGGAGGGGGGGGTGGAAGGGGACGACTGTCCCCCGGCGTGATCTCCGCCGGCCGTGGGCACCCTGCGCACTCCGCGGCAGGAGTGGGGGGGTCCCTCTCTTCTTGCTCTGGGCGCCATTCTACTGACCACAGGCGCCTGGAGGTTTCACGCCCTGCGCGGGGGGGGGGGTTGCGTCATCGCGACTTGGCCAGCCCCTCGAGGTCCCGCTTTCGCCGCAATTGCCCTTGCTGCTGCATCGCCTTGCCCCTCTCTGACATCGGTGACTCTCTTCTTCCTGGTCCCCGGTCCTGGGTGCGCTGAGCAGAGGAGTCCGTGAGTCTGGTCCTGCCTTCCTTGTTTTTTGCCATGCTGTGCCTTATTGTGCATGTGCTGTGGGATGCTGATTGTGGCCTTCTTTTTCATTGTCTTGCAGGCGGGTCCCATATAAGTGCTTGTGGTTCCTCCAGTTCCATCCACCCCCCCCTTTTTCGGTTTTGGGGGGCTAGTAATGGGGATTGTCCGGGTTGGGCCCTCTGCGCCCTTAAACCCCCTTATTGCTAATAATCACCATATGGAGGCTTCTGGGGATAGCGAGCTTGGGGGCCCTTCGGGGCGGGCTCCGCTGTGTCTTGTGTGGGGCATCCCCTTTGAGCGATTGCAGCGAGGTTTGTGTCCCCTGCGCCCAGAACGTTATTGCGGAACAGGATGGGGTGAGAGCTACTCTCCCCAGCCCTATTTTAGCTGCGGCATCACCTACACCCCCGCGTCTGTATTTAGCCTCCAGTGAGGGGGATGCTAGCAGAGAGTCCCATTCAGACCTGCCGTTGCTCGTGGCCAGCCTGGAACGGCAGTTGACCCGTCCGGCCGCCGCCAAGGCCTCTAGTAAGAAGCGGCACTTGGACCCGGCTTACTCTCTCTTAGCTGATGATGATGATGCCTATGAGGCTTTTGGTGGCCGTGACTCCATGGAGGAGGGTGAGTTGTTCCATGATTCCGACTCCTCCGGGGACCGTCCGGGTGACTTCGACAGTGACCCTGGGTCTTCCTCAGACGAGGACATGTGGTTGCCCGATGACACGGATAGACTCTTGTCCGCGGTGTTCTATACCTTGCATATTGTTCCCCCGAAGGAGCCAAGCCAAGAAGCAGGGGCGCTTTTCCGCCCTGATAGACAACGCTTGGTGTTTAAGGAATGGGAGAGGCCCAATAAGCTACCCTCAGTGTCTAAAGGGCTGGACAGACGGTACCCATTTTCGGAGAAGTTGGTCCGTCTTGTCCCCCGGAGGTGGACGCTCCTGTCCTGGGGCTCTCCAACACTTCTGTTATGCTGTCTCTGGACACTACTACCTTGCGTGATAATGCTGATCGGCGCATGGATTAGCTCGCTTGTCATGCCTTCACTTTTGTGGGGACTGGTCTGCGTCGCGGCTATTGTCGCCATTGCCATAAAAAAGGTTAAACGCCTTGTGGAGGCCGTCCATTCCCGCAAGCGAGCGGACGAGTATAAGGAACTTTTGGTTTGCACTGACTTTATTACCTTTGTGCTCTCAGCCATGGACGATGCTGTCTGTCTTGGTGGTAGGGCCTCGGCCCTGCTGGTTGCCTTATGCCGGTCTATTAGGCTGCGGCAGTGGGCGGCTGCTGCCAAGAAGTCCCTCACTGGGCTTCCTTTCAAGGGACTGTGGCTCTTTGGGGGGCGCCTTAATCTCTTAGCCAAGGAAGGCCGGCTCCCTCAGCGCCGGAAGCAATCGCGGCCCTTTCGGGGTTCTTCTTCCTCCTCTCGCCCCTTCCGAGGGGGACGTGGCTCTTCCCTCCCGAGCGGTCGCAGGGACTCCTGGAGATGAGGTAGATCCCGCGGTCCTCCCGGTCTCTTCTGGGGGTCCAAGCCCACCACTAAGGCCCCTCAGGCATGAGGAGGCGCCCTCCCTCATCCGGGTGGGGGGAAGGCGTCTGCTCTTGCTCAAGTCTGAAGACAACACGTCTCGGACCGGTGGATTCAGGAGGTGGTGTCCTCTGGCTACAAGATAGAACTGGCAGTCTGGCCGCCCCTGAGATTTCTTCGGTCCTGGATCTCTCAAAACCCCTTGACAGCTTAGGGTCTGAGGTTGGCTGTGCAACGACTTCTGTCGTCCGGAGTGATTTGTCCTGTGCCTTTTCAGGAATGGGGTCGGGGGTTCTACTCCAATCTGTTCACGTTGCCCAAGAAGGACGGTTCTCTGAGACCCATCCTGGACCTAAAGGGTCTCAACAGATTTGTCAGGTTCAAGCACTTCTGCATGGAAACCTTACGGTTGGCGGTGAGCCCCCTTCGGCCCGACGACTTCATGACCACGGTGGACATCAAGGATGCCTATCTGCACGTTCCTATTTTCCGGGGACAAGGGGCGAGAAGTTACTGAGGTTTACCTTGGAGGATCAACACTACCAGTTTGTGGCCTTACCGTTCGGTATTTCTTCGGCTCCTCGGGTGTTCACCAAGGTGTTGGCGGTTGTCATGGCCCTCTTGAGGAGCCAGAGCATTCGCATTCTTCCCTACCTGGACGACTTGTTGATTGCTGCTCAATCTCTTCAACTGTCCGAGAGTGATACTCAGAAGGTATTGTCCACTCTCGAAGCTTTCGGCTGGGTGATCAATTACCCCTAATCTTCAATCACGCCATCCTTGGTGAGGTCCTTCCTGGGCATGACCTTGGACACCTCTCAGGTCAAGGTGTTTCTCCCTCAGCAGAAGGTGGAGGGTCTCCAGACGCAGGCACGGACCTTGCTTTCATGCTCCCACCCCTCCATCCGCCTGGGGATGCAGTTGGTGGGGCTCATGGTGTCTTGCATCGAGGCTGTACCCTTCGCCCAGTTCCACCTGAGACCTCTTCAGTTGGATCTTTGTCCGTTTTGGATCAGACACAGGAGTCCCTGGAGCAGGAATTTACTCTGTCCCCTCTAGCCAGACAGTCCCTCTCGTGGTGGTTAGACTCGAGCAACCTTCTAGTGGGCAGGTCCTTTCTACCTCCGTGCTGGGAGATTGTCACCACGGACGCCAGTCTGACCGGTTGGGGAGGGTTCTGGCAATCACTGAAGTTCCAGGGCCAGTGGGGCTCTCAGGAGGCCCATGTGCCCATCAACCTTCTGGAGCTGAGAGCGATCAGGTTGGTCCTCGCTCAGTTGACTCCCCACCTATGGGGTCGTGCGGTCCAGGTCCGCTCGGTCAATCAGACGGCGGTCTCCTACATCAATCATCAGGGTGGGAGTCGGAGCAAGCGAGCCCTCAAGGAAGTGTCCCTGATCTTGTCTTGGGCAGAGGAGAATGTTCCCTGCATCTCGGCGGTTTACATCCCAGGGGTGGAGAACCAGAAGGCGGACTCCCTGAGCAGGGGGACGTCTCGTCTGGGGGAATGGTCTCTCAGCAACGAGATTTTTCACGCCCTGTGTCGCCGCTGGGGTCAGCCGGACGTGGACCTGTTTGCGTCCCATCACAATCACAAGCTTCGAAGATTCGTCTCTCTGTCAAGAGATGGCCTTCGCCACGGACGCCTTAGCAATTCCTTGGACAGAGTTTCGTCTCCTTTATGCATTTCCTCCTTTTCCTCTTCTGGGTCGTGCGCTGCGCAAGATAGCCCAGGAAGGGGTGCCGACCATCCTGGTGGCTCCCCGTTGGCCGAGAAGAGTCTGGTTCGCGGACATCGTCCAGATGCTCGACGATCCAGGGCTCCTTACTCGGGGACAGCTGCCCCATCCCAATTTACAAATGCTGGCTTTGACGGCTTGGCTACTGAGACCTCCATCTTGATGGATAAGAGGCTGCCGGCCTCGGTCGTCAGTACCATGATTCAGGCTCGGAAGAAATATTCTTCTATGATTTATTACAGGGTGCTTACATGGCATGCTTACATTGCCTGGTGTGATTCTAAGTTTTTTCCTTGTCGCACTTTTTCCCTTTCCAGGACTTTGGAGTCGGGTCTACAACTGAGTACCCTCAAAGGACAGGTTTCGGCCTTGGCTATCTTTTTCCAAAGATCATTTGCCAATCATAGGCTTATCAAGACTTTTTTCCAAGGAGTTACTCATGTACGTCTGCCGCGTAAGCCTTTGCTACCGGTGTGGGATTTGAACTTTGTGCTTTCTGCTCTCCAGGGTCCTCCGTTTGATCCCTTGTGCGATGCTGCTCTTTCCACTCTGACTTTGAATGTGGTCTTTTTGGTTGCTATCGCCTCGGTGCATCGCGTCTCTGAGCTGGCGGCGCTTTCTATGAAGCCTCCTTATTTTGAGCAGCATCAGGATAAGGTGGTGTTCCGTCTCAAACCGGAATTCTTGTCCAAAGTTGTCTCTACCTTTCATCTCAATGAGCACATTGTCTTGCCTTCCTTGTGTCCTGCCCCTTTTAATTCTAAGGAACGAAATCTTCATTCTATGGATGTGGTCAGGGCGCTTAAGTACTATTTGGTTGCCACTGAGTAATTTCGGAAATCGGACTCTGTTCTCCTTTACGGACCTAGGAAGGGCTTGCCTCCGGCCAAATCCACTATCAGCAAGTGGATCAGGCAGGCGGTGGTGCAAGCGTATTCTACCAAGGGGAAGGAACACCCTTTCCGTGTTACTGCTCACTCCAACAATACTCTACAAATATGGGGTTTAAGAAATGGGCACTACCACAGTATATAACAAAGACGTGTATCAATAGAAATAATTTATTTAGAAAGTGCTATATACAACAATTGTTTTAAAAAACACACATGACACAAAAATACAAGACAGCTTAAAAAACAAGTTAATAAGTACCCGGTATCCACTTATTATTTAGAAAAGGTAATAATAAATTATTTACATACAAAGATTTCTTTTTTATCTATATATAATTAAAGAGTTGCCCCCAAGTGTTCGGGCATATGTATTGCAGGGAGTATGTATACAAAGACTATCAGAAAATAGATTAAACTCTATCAAGCCTAGGATGATACAATAATAAAGTGACGGTGCAACAACAAACTATCTATCACAAACTATCTAGGAAGTGTGTGCCCTAGAGGACAGACAAATCAAGAAACCAAAAACAATTATCTATAAACTGTTTAAATAAATATCTAAAAATCAACCTTAAGTGTATATATAATTAATTACAATAAAGTGCTAAGTGCTGCAAAGGTTTGCAAAGATTTGCAAATCGTAACATGTGTAAACCCATCAAATAATAAAACTCCTATGACTCATGCATGAATCACATATCAAAAATAGAATATCAAAGTCTAAGTCTTTAACATTAACCAATAATCACAAATACATCAATAAAAGAAAAATAAACCCCCATATGCAGAGGCCCAGCCGCTCCTCCCGCAAAGATAATTAACCAACAATGATACAACAAATGCTTTATCCTCACTATATAATGTGGGCAATATATGGTATAGGCAATTCAACAGTGGCCTGATTAGGCCATACAGAGGTTTTAAGGAGGGGGAGCAAGGAGGGCACAATAAACATACAACTCTCTCGATATTAATCAATCATCATAAACAAATACCGCCATTATAGATGTGGATCCGGGAACACAGGCTGCCCCGCGCACTCCGCCGTGCACCCACGGCTTCTGATCGGGGTAATGAGTCTTCCTTGTGGCCAGCTTTTATACCCGCCCAACCGTCCCTGACGTCACTACGCGCCGTACGTCAGCCGTGTAATCATACAGGGCGCGTCAGCTCTTGCGCCCGACGGACATGCCCCCCGATGACCCGGCCGCCGTCATCTAATGCTCAGCAGGGGGGAGTGCGGGTCCGTCCTTGCGCAAGCGCAGACGCCGACCACGCGCACCGTAGCGACAGGAGGGCAGACGGGCTGACAATCTAATGGTGCACAACAGTATCCATGTACATAGCACTTGCACACATAATTATAACTACATTAACAATATCATACAGTATTTAGCCTATAAACAATATTACTTATCAATTTTCTAACTTTACACAGTGGTCAAGTACATAAAGGCATATATTATATCCATGCAGTGAAGCACACTACTAAATTATCTCTACTTAAGAAAAATGCAGGCGGACTAGATAAATTCCATTTGCTTTATACTTATGGGGGCCCTGCTAATAAATTCTTCCAATTGAAGATAAGTAAAAAGCAGGGAACCTCCTTATGCAGTCCATTTATGTTAGATTAACCAAATATTATTTCATATATTGGGCTGTATAGGGGAAGGTTAAAAAGCAGAGATAAAAAGAATTGGAGCCAGTAAGCAGTTGGTTCCCTGCATGGATATAATATATGCCTTTATGTACTTGACCACTGTGTAAAGTTAGAAAATTGATAAGTAATATTGTTTATAGGCTTTATATGACCCGCCCCCCTGCTGCTTAGCATTAGATGACGGCGGCCGGGTCATCGGGGGGCGTGTCCGTTGGGCGCAAGAGCTGACGCGCCCTGTATGATTACACGGCTGACGTACGGCGTGTAGTGACGTCAGGGACGGTTGGGCGGTTATAAAAGCTGGCCACAAGGAAGACTCATTACCCCGATCAGAAGCCGTGGGTGCACGGCGGAGCGCGCGGGGCAGCCTGTGTTCCCGGATCCACATCTATAATGGCGGTATTTGTTTATGATGATTGATTAATATCGAGAGAGTTGTACGTTTATTGTGCCCTCCTTGCTCCCCCTCCTTAAAACCTCTGTATGGCCTAATCAGGCCACTGTTGAATTGCTTATACCATATATTGCCCACATTATATAGTGAGGATAAAGCATTTGTTGTATCATTGTTGGTTAATTATCTTTGCGGGAGGAGCGGCTGGGCCTCTGCATATGGGGGTTTATTTTTCTTTTATTGATGTATTTGTGATTATTGGTTAATGTAAAAGACTTAGACTTTGATATTCTATTTTTGATATGTAATTCATGCATGAGTCATAGGAGTTATTTGATGGGTTTACACATGTTACGATTTGCAAATCTTTGCAAACCTTTGCAGCACTTAGCATTTTATTGTAATTAATTATATATACACTTAAGGTTGATTTTTAGATATTTATTTAAACAGTTTATAGATAATTGTTTTTGGTTTCTTGATTTGTCTGTCCTCTAGGGCACACACTTCCTAGATAGTTTGTGATAGATAGTTTGTTGTTGCACCGTCACTTTATTATTGTATCATCCTAGGCTTGATAGAGTTTAATCTATTTTCTGATATACTTTGTATACATACTCCCTGCAATACATATGCCCGAACACTTGGGGGCAACTCTTTAATTATATATACATAAAAAAGAAATCTTTGTATGTAAATAATTTATTATTACCTTTTCTAAACAATAAGTGGATCCCGGGTACTTATTAACTCCTTGTTTTTTAAGCTGTCTTGTATTTTTGTGTCATGTGTGTTTTTAAAAAAAAATTATTGTATATAGCACTTTCTAAATAAATTTTTTCTATTGATACACGTCTTTGTTATATACTGTGGTAGTGCCTATTTCTTAAACCCCATATTTGTAGAGTGTTGTTGATGTGTTTGGTTTTTGGGGTTTTATGGGAGCACCCACTCTGTATTGAGTCTTATAATCATCTTAGTGGTGCCCTTACAGTCTTACTTCTTACTGCTCACTCCACTAGAGCTTTTGGTGCCTCCTGGGCTTTTCATCTCCAGGCTTCAGTTGAACAGGTTTGTAAGGCCGCTACTTTGTCTTCAGTTCATACTTTTTCTAAGTTTTAGAAGGTTGATGTTAGGGCCTCAGCTGATGCTGTTTTTGGTCGCAAGGTGCTTCAGGCGGTAGTGGCATGAACAATGTACTGTTGCTCACTGGGGATCCCACCCTTATTCTCGGACACTGCTTTTGAATGTCCCAATAGTGAAGAATTGAAGATAGAGCGACCCGTGCTGGATACCAAGAAAAATACAATTCTGGGCGTGGCTTGACATGGCGCCGTAGAGACGCATGTGAGGGGAGCTCCGCACTAACAGTGTTACCTCAGGCACTCGGGCGATCCAGCTGAGCCAGCTTCTTAGATGCCAAAGAAGGGGAAAGGAAGGGGAGCCTCCAGGAAGCTCCGTGAGAGCTCCATCCCCTCTTTCTTCCGAGCCCGGGAGGACGAGCCAACGTGCGAGGGGAAAACCAAGATGGCGGCGGGACGTGTGGAGGGGAATGGCGCGGCCGCCCACCCTGCTTGCGCTGCCCGGCGTGGACCCGACAGTCCGGAGGAGAGAGATGTCCGCCCGCCAAGTAGAGGTGAGCTTCCCGCAATGTCAGCGGCGGATGGGAGCGGTGTGCGCGGCCCGACGGGGAGACTTCCCCCTGCCGCCGTCGCCGGAAGACGGTGGAGACAGACGCGGCCAGGCTGCTGTCGGCGGACATACCCCCACACCTTTGAATGGGGAGCTTAGCAGGAGTGCGGCCTTGGAGAGCGGGAGACGCTGCCTGCTAGTGGAGGCCCGGGTTCACAATGTGGCGGACGTTCGCCCCGGGTGCACTGGCGGAACACCCGGCGGCGCTGTGTCGGGTGACTCCCTGAGCAGTGCACATGGGGTCTCCGGCCTGGATATGGCGCAAGGTGGGCTACAGCTGAGTGGGGCCCGCTCCGCAGCAGATTTGGATCCACGGCAGAGGTGCAATGGTGACCTCCCTCTGCATATGTCACCACAGAAACACCCAATTGGAGCCGGGTACCCGGGGGCCGCCAGCGGCATCCCAGACACGCCGCCTCAGAACCTGGGATTACAGAATACATCCCCGGTCAATGGAGAGGTGGCGCGGATCTCACCCGGGTCCCTGGCTTTCTCACCCGAGCCCGGGGGTTCATCGGGCGCCCCGTCGCCCCCAGAGAGCCATGCCCTGTCTTGGGGGGATCGACATGGATTGGCCCCGAATGCTGGGATAAGTGACTATCCACCCTGGGACTCCCTTGGACTGCCGCAGCGTGATGGACGCGGGCATCTCTCCTCCGCTGTGGGAGACTTGGCCTGCCCTCTTCACACTATATTCCGCCCAGCTGAGCAAGACTCCCATAATCCCGAGAACAGCTCCCGCAATGGGAAAACGCTCCCTCACGGCCCCGCGCTTCCGGAGTACAGCCACGGCTCTTGCCCGTCTATACCGTTTGATCTCTTGTCGCAAGTAGTTGCAGAGGCGGTTAAGGTCAACATCAAGGAGGCCCTATGCGGTCTCCCTACCAAGGGCGACTTTGATAGATACGTCTCCAGAATGGAAGGGGCTCTTAAGAAGGAGTTGGCGGCCCTCCAGGGTGCGGTGACGGATGTTGCGCTCAGAGTGGATGGCGTTGAAAACTCACACGGGGCGCTGGCGGCGCGCGTGGCGGCTCTGGAACAACAGCAAGACGAGAACAAGCGTCATGTGTCTGAGCTACTCCTTGCGCATGATGATGTTGAGAACCGTAACCGGCGAAACAACCTCCGCTTAGGGGGGATACCCGAATCTGTGGAGACCCGCGATCTTGCGGCTACAATTACATCTATCTTCAATGAGCTACTGGAGCTCCCCAGCACCAATTGCATTGAGCTTGACCGTGTGCATCGTGCGCTGGGCCCATGCCCTACGGAGCGGGATAGGCCCAGAGACACCATATGCAGAGTCCACTTCTTTAAAATCAAGGAAGATATCACCCGCCTGGGAGAAGGGCCCTGTCATGTTTCAAGGCGCCCAGGTGGTCATCCTACAGGATCTGTCCCGCAGAACTTTGCAGATGAGGAAGCTTTTGAAGCCCCTGCTGGAGTCGGTCCAGAGTCAAGGCGCCACTTATCGCTGGGGTCACCCCTTTCAGTTGAGAGTCCGGAGGAATGGTGACCTTTTTGTGCTGAAATCCCCAGGCCATCTTCGGGACTTGTTCCGCTTCCTGGAGGCAGCTCCGGTGGAGGTTCCTGATTGGACTGCTCCAGACCTCCCGGTCTTCGGTGGTCGCCCACCGCGGGGAGCGGCTGGTCCTATTCGTGGAGGAGGAAGAGGAAACAGAAGGGGCCGCTGATCTTTCTGCGCTGGCGCCTGGCTCCTCCCTGTGTCGGTTATTCCCACATCCCAGTGTTATGCAACATGGGGGTGGGTGGCCGAGGCGGGTGAGGTGGGTGAAGCAGTGTTAAAACCATTTTTGTCTATATGCGACCAGATAAGGTTTCTGTTGACCGGGCCTCCGGCTGGTAACTCGCATTGCGTGGGTGGCTGGTCGGTCGCCCGGAATTGAGTTGTTGAGATAAAGGTTATGCTACGAGTTTGTGCTCCGCCCCACGCGGCTTGGCTATTGTAGGCCTCTTCGTGTCTGGCGGGGCGCGTGCCCCCGGGCCTTTTTACTTGATTATTGATATGTTGTTATGCTGTGTTTGTTAGGACCTGTTACTGGTTTTCTCACATGTGTATGTGTATGGGTGCTGACCGCGCCTGGCCGGGTGGGGCCGTTCGGCTGGCCACGTGGCAGGTCACTCGCCTTCTGGTGGGGGACCTGTTGCATGGACCTTTGCTTCTGGCAGGGGTTCTGGTCGGCGGCTTGGTAGGTTTGCCCTGCTGTGCATGCGGTGGTGCCTTGCTGGCCTTGATGCGCCGGCTCGAGGTCCTCATCCGTCACATCATATGTCTTTCTATAAATACATCACCTTAGAGTGTAGTAGAATGAAAATCTATATTATAGTGCGGTTCCTCCCCTGCGGTTTGCGACCCTTGTCCTCCTCACCCTCAATACAACTGGTGCACCCCTCTAGCGACGACCTTGGTCCTCGTAGAAGGGAAGACAGAAGCGGACTATTCCCCATTCCCATACTTGGGGAGATAGAGTGAAATTTCACTGTCCTCCGCTAAAAGGCACCACTTTTGGAACACGTGCCCCGTGATCCACTGGTAGACTACTATTTAGTCTAGTTTTTGTTACATATTTGTTTGCTCCCCTTTCGTTGGGTCCCCTTTGGTCTATCCCAAACCCTAACCCCTAATCCCCTTTCAAATCCCCCACAAACCCCGAGGTCCTAGCAGCTACCTCATTTTGCGCATCCTACTTGGGAGCCGCCCACAGGGGTTCATCTAACATGGGTCCGCTGAAGGTTGTGTCCCTGAATGTCAAAGGCCTTAACACGCCGGAAAAGAGAACGATACTGTGGCAAGAGTTGAGGAGACATAAGGCGAAAATAATCTTTATTCAGGAAACACATTTCAAAAGAGGGGCCTCCCCAAACTTAAATAATAAATATTTCCCACATGTCTTTACCAGCAGCTCCTCTGAGGGTAAGAAAAAAGGAGCAGCTATCTTGATAGCGAGAGATACCCCTTTCTCGTTGTTGGATTCCTGGGCTGACGACTCGGGAGAGTGGTCATGGTTAAGGGTACTATTAATCAGAAGCAATATACCCTGATCTCGATTTAATGCTCCTAACCAGGGTCAGGTTCAGTTTCTCAGGCAGGCATTGGATAAGGTTGAAAAATTTGCGGTGGGCGAGCTGATCCTGGGTGGAGATTTCAATCTTCCGATTGACCCTCTCATCGATACCTCGGCGGGCAGATCAACAATTTCCCAACCAGCCTTGAGATCCCTGAGGAAGAGGCTGCAGGGTCTACAGCTGGTAGATGTGTGGCGCATTAGAAATCCCACAGCTAGAGACTATTCATTTTATTCAAAGGTGCACGGGACTTATTCCCGAATTGACTACCTCTGGGTCTCCCATAGCCTGCTAGAGAGAGTTACAGGAGACGGCATCTACCCCACTTCATTTTCTGATCATGCTCCGATCTATCTAGATTTGGACCTTGTAAATAGGCCCCCCTCCCCATTGACCTGGAGGCTGAATGAATCCTTGCTGCAGAACTCAGTGGTCCTGCAGGATGTCAGAGAAGGTATCACTTCGTACTTTAATGAAAATGACAATGGGGAGGTTTCACCCTTGACCCTGTGGGAGGCTCACAAAAGCGTTATTCGGGGTATTTTGATTAACCATGCCTCGCGATTGAAAAAAGAAAACACAGCACTGTTAGAGAAGCTGTCGGAGAAGGTCAACGCTCTGGAGCTTTCCCACAAACGGTCAGAGGCGGCAAATGTATTAGGTGAGCTCACGCAAGCTAGGGTCGCCCTCAACACACATCTGAGACAAAAAGCCAAGCACGTGATTAGGAGGTGTAGAAGACGCTATTATGAGTTTGGCAACAAAAATAGCGCTCTCCTTGCGAGAGCCCTCAAGCAACAGCAAGCCCAGAATTTTATATCTGAAATTATGGATGAATCCTGTCAGAAAAAGCACACTTCAGAGTCTATAGCGGGTACGTTCAGGAACTATTATGCGGGTCTCTATGGGCTAAGTGGGGATACATTGGGGTCGAAGCTGTTAGAATTAGGCAATACCTGACGCGCTCTAATATGGCAAAGATCACGGAGGAGGCTGCAGCCCTAATTGAAGCCCCAATTAACACGGGGGAGCTGGCTGAGGCTATTAAACTTACACCTGTAGGCAAGGCGCCAGGACCAGACGGTTTTACATCCAGATATTATAAAACCTTTGAACCTTTGTTGGGTCTACGACTGGTAAGGGCCTGGAACACTATACTAGACGAGAAGAACCCAGGAGCTTTCTCATGCAGGGAATTAGAAGCCCACATCACGGTTATACATAAGCCGGGAAAGGATCCGCTATCTTGTAAAAGCTATAGACCCATCTCTCTGCTCAACGCGGATATGAAGCTTTACGCTAAGATCTTAGCCAATAGATTGGCTCCATTGATCCCCCATCTAGTGCAGATCAGACTGGGTTTGTGCTTCATAGAGAGGCAAGAGACAATGTTGTTCGGGCCATTAACGCTGTTCATGCAGCCAAAGCCTCAGGGACCCCCCTGATGCTCCTCTCTACAGATGCCGAAAAGGCATTTGACAGGGTGAGCTGGCCTTTCTTGAAGGAGTCTCTTCGTTATATTGGCCTGGGAGACAACATGAGACGGCTCATAGAGGCGTTGTACACTACCCCTTCGGCACGAGTAAGAATCAATGGCCACCTCTCAGACCCGGTGTGGATCAAGAATGGAACCCGCCAGGGTTGCCCCCTCCCACCCCTCCTCTTTGCCCTATCACCTGTGTACAATTCGAAATGACCCTGACATCCAGGGATTTGTCTCCCGAGAGAGCACCCACAAGGTCGCTGCATATGCAGATGACCTGCTCTTTTTCATCACCAACCCCTCTGTGACTATCCCAGTCCTAATGAGGGAATTTGAGACGTACGGGAGGCTCTCCTACCTAAAAATTAATTTCGATAAATCTGAGGCCATGAACGTCTCCCTCCAGGGGGATCTAGTCGGGACCTTACGTCAGTCCTTCAACTTTAAGTGGGCCAAGGCCTCTCTGACATATCTGGGAACCCAGTTGCCATGCTCCTTGTATAACATAGTGACCCTGAATTTCCTTCCACTGGCCAGGAGAATTAGGGCCGATTTAGAGAGATGGGACCTTCCCACATTCTCCTGGATGGGGAGGGTAAATATAATAAAGATGAAGATCCTGCCCAGACTGTTGTATCTGTTCCAGGCCCTGCCGGCTCGGATTCCTGCAGGTTTTTTTTCAGACCTTAGCAGGTCCCTCATGAGCTTCGTCTGGAATAAGAAGTGAGCGAGATTAGGGAAGCGCACACTTTACAGGCCAAAGAATCAGGGGGGTATGTCATTGCCAGATATCAGGCTTTACTGGGCGGCCTCGCACTTGCAGAGAACATGTGAGTGGGCTACATGTCAGGATACAAAAAGATGGGTTCAGCTGGAACGTGCCGCGGCCCACACTCCGCCGGATGTTTCAATGTGGGGCGGAGGGGCCATCCCCTTAGAACTAAAGAGACACCCGACTATTGCAGCGATGTTGCGGGTCTTTAGACAGTATAGACATTATTATGGGATCTCTCCGTGGCCCTCTCCCATGGTGCCCATTATCATTAACCCGTTACTGGCCCCGGGATCGTCCAGAGCGGACCTCAGAGAATGGAGTGGGTTGAGAGCAGGGGATCTGATTACGGAGAGCGGGTGGACGTCTCTGGCGGACTTGAGATCCAGATGGGTAAACGCGTGGGAAAACCCTTGACCCATGGACTCTAGTTCGATTGCAATCTTTTGTAGCCGGGCAGGGATTGAAGAGAGAAAAGTGTAGGCCCCATACTGACCTCGAAAGGATTTGCTTGAGTGAAGTGCCAAATGAACACTTGACCTCCAAATTGTACTTGTTGCTGGTGGGAGAGCGTGATAGTCCCCCGTCATTCTGGAGGGAATGGGAGGCCGACCTAGGGATGGAGTTTGATGAGGAGCAGAGGGAGAAGATTGCATCCCTCGCCCACAGATCCTCTATAGCCACCAAAGTGCAGGAGTCCAACTATAAGGTTCTGACCCGTTGGTACTATACCCCCGACAGACTCAACAGAATATCAGCCTCGGTGGACCCCCAGTGTTGGAGGTGTGAGACCGAGCGGGGCACACTAATGCACATACTATGGTCTTGCTCCAAGCTTCGTGAATATTGGGAGGGTGTGCTGGCCATAATTTCTCGACTTACCGGGGATCCGGTTCTCACTGACCCAGCTCAGATTCTGCTGCATTTGATGGATCGCCCCATAAGCAGGTACAAGAAGTCTCTGCGGGTTCATCTGTTGAATGCAGCTAAGTTGGTGATTCCGAGATTCTGGAAACAAAAAAGAGCCCCCACGGTGACAGATTGGGTTGTGGAGGTATTGAGCATTTCGGAAATGGAAGACCTCACTGTGGCTATGCATGATAGAGATGAGCAGTATAGGCGAACGTGGATGCCCTGGTTAATCTACCAAGAGTCTGAGGAGTTCAAGCAGTCTTTCAGAGAGCCGGAGACCCGCTGATTGTGATCTGTACTGCCGTGTTGGGTTACTGATAAAGGGGTTCATCCCCGCCCCCTCCCCCCCTTCTTTTCGTCCCTGGTGGGAGCACCTCGGGTTCATAGACAGCGGTTCCTTTGATGGCCTCCGCGTGTAGTTGAGCTATTTGCTTGTGAACATGTGTGACGTACAGGTCATCTAGCTGCTTCCCTGCCCCTCCCTCCGTCAGCTCCCTTGCCCTTTAACCCTTGCCCCATTGTCTAATGTGTATTGTTTTATATGGTGTTTTTGTATTTTTCCTTTGTATGTTTGTATGAGAAAAATCCTTAAATAAAGAATGTAAAAAAAAAAAAAAAAAATACAATTCTGTGATTACTCACCTGTAGAATTGTTTTTATGGGTATCCAGCACGGGTCGCTTCATCCCACCCTTTTTCTGTTATCCTCTTTGCCTTGTTATGGTGATTACTTTTGAGAGAGTTCATAGTGGGGCTGTGTTTAAGTAACATGGTCTTTGCCTCCCAGCTTCTTGTATTACTGCTTTTCAACACTCGGTATTATGTGTAATTGCTGCCTTTTTATGGGCCAGGAGGAGCCACAAGTCGTCTTGCAGTCGACTGCGCCACCTGGTGGCGTATAACCCAATAGTGAAGAATTGAAGATGAAGCGACCCGTGCTGGATACCCATAAAAACAATTCTACGGGTGAGTAATCACAGAATTGTATTATTTCTTCTGGGTGGCTGTTCCTACTGCCTTTTAATTCCTGAAAGTGCAGCTGGAATTATATAGGCCAGGAGGCGCCACACCTTTGTTTTGCACTCCACGCCCTTCGGTTAAGAATTAACCCAGTTGTGACTGATGCCATCATTGCCAGAATGTATGATTTGGCTCAAATCCATTCACACATAAGGGCACAAATAAAACCAGAATACTTATTTCAGTGAAGTTATTTCACAAATGATTGACATGCTTCACTTTGTTCTGTAAGGCTTTCTCTATTTCTATAGTACCCTGTCACTCATTGTATTTTTTGAATTTGTGCTTTGTCCATAAACTTCAAATAGATCTTACCTGACCTTGCGCACGGTTAAAATGTTTTGTCTTTGCAGATTCAGCATGGTATGTATCGCATCTGCTTACATAAAAGAAAGTTTGACATCGGAAGAACTGTTCCAGCTTATTGTCAAATCTCCAAAATCCTTAATTGGGCTAAAAGTGATGTTGCAGTTATACATGTTGGCATCATGGCTTGGTAGAGTGGGTAGATTTGTGGGCTATTTGTTCATATTGTTTTATGGTATGGTCAATCCTCCCACTGTACAATCTTTTACTTCTTGACTGTTTATTCCAAGGGCCTAGCACAGTCTGCATCAGTACAGTGCTCAGAGCAAATAAGCCACGCTCTGTAGAATCGATTTTCCAAGTTCTATGGTACACTTTCACGAAGTAGAGTGTTCAAGAAATGTCTGGAAGTAGGTCTAAGTTAGCAATTCGTCACTAACCAACATCTTTGTTTGACTTAATCCTTCACCCTATTGATTCTTCCATTCCAGGGCATCAAAAAATTACCGATAGAAAATAGTGGTTGTAAACTAGTTAATGGCTTTAATTTCCGTTGAGCCTTGAAGCTGGTTTCCAGTGAGGGACTGACAGTGACAAACAAGGCTTCTTCCCCTGTTTCATTGGCTACAAGTAGTATCAAAACACTCCAAGAGACACTCCAGGAGTTGCTGCAGCAGCCTCTACAATTGGCAGGGTACCCCCCTCCCCCCAGGAAATCCTGGGGTCAAGTTAGGACTCCCAGTTTGAATTCCCTTCTCGTTAATGCCCATTAATATATTTAAACATTTATTTTGTTCCAGTAATTAACATATGTTAAGAGTCCCGTTCTCGCTAAAAATAACCAACTATTCGGGGGGCGTGGCTGACCGCCTGAGAAGATGGCGGCTTTCTAGAGCGGCTCCGCCGACCGGAGCCACAGAGGCTCCAGCCACCCAGCGAAACAGCGTAGCACCAGTCTCACCTTGCTCCCACTACTGCCCCAGATCCCCCTGCATCCGGATGGGGAAAATCGGGGGCAAATCGTGGGGCCACGGAGCCGGGAAAGCCGGCGGGACCCCAGCGCGCCCACAGCAGCATAGGCGCGGCATGGCGGCGGCCGGGGGAGGGGTGGAGGGGGCCGCCCTCCTCACACAGCGTGAACAGCGGTGAATGGTGGACCTGACAGAGGAGCAAGGAGTGGAGGTAGGGGATGCAGCCACCCTCCGCAGTTCACAGAAGGGGCTGCTACTGGGCTCTGCAGGCTCCCCTCCCCACCCTCCCTAGGCGATCCCAACCTTAATGGCGGCAACCTCGTGGCGCCCCCCCTGCCAGCAGTGGAGGCATCAGACCACGACAGTGAGGGGGGATCCCCCCCACCATCCCTACCATCCATCTCCCCCCACCATTCTCCCCCCTGGAAGAGGGATTGATCACAAAGGGCAGACCCCTGCCACAGCGGGTGCGGGGTCACGCTGGCACCGACAATAGCGCCCACCACATGGCTGCTCACCCCACAAGGGAGTCTGAGGGGGATAAGCACCCGGGCCCCTTCCCTGCTTCCTCGGGCCAAATTCAATGCTTGCAAGGCAGCGCACCCCTGTCACTTTCTAATGAGAACTTTCTGCTCTCTGGAGAACCACTTTCGCCGAGAGGCAGCGACCTATCTCAACTATTGATTGAAGATGCTGCCAGGGGTGGATCACAATCCGACCGCGGATGCCATGACACGGAGCCCCTGGATCCAATAGTACGGGACGCCAATCTGCTCAACAAATTTAAAGTTTTACTCCAGCAGGAGCTGGCGGCCGCCGTGACCCAGCTTTCAACCAGTTTCTTCAGTGAAATCAAGGATTTGGGCAACAGAACCAGCACGCTGGAGGATAAGATGGACGACGTAGTTGTGGCCCTGGAACGCAGGGGGTCTGAGTCGGCGGCCCTCAAGTAAGATATGGCCTCCTTGCAGCACAAATTGGAAGACCTAGAGAACAGGTCCAGGAGGGTGAATATCTGCACCCGGGGCCTCCCAGAATCAATAGAGGACGTTCCAGCTACCGTTACGGCCCTCCTACAAGAGTTGATCCCCTCCATACCCATCGACCGCCTGGAGCTGGACCGCGCCCACAGGGCTTTGGGCCCTAAAAGATCCGATGGTCTCCCCAGGGACATTGTTGTCAAACCAACCTTCTACCGCACTAAAGAAACGATCCTGATGGCTGCCAGAGAAAAAGGGGACTTGTGTTTCCAGATTTTCGCGGATGTCGCCCCACAAACCCTGCAGAGGAGAAGAGCCATGAAACCCGGCTTGGAAATCCTTAGGAGCCACAACATAAAATAGCGCTGAGGTTTCCCCTTCAAGCTAGCATTCACCCACGCAGGCCGTCAGCACATGGCTGACTCTCCGGAGGAACTGCGGAACATTTTGCGGGACTTGGGCCTGATCTCTGCTGATTCTCCTGCCCGCACGTCTGAGGCGACTGCCTGGCAGGCTCCTAGACGACCAACGCTTCAGCCCTTGTGGGAGAAAGTACGTGCCTGCAGGAAGGACCGAGTTGGGGCCCGATCCGGCTCTGGGATGAGGACTTGGCCTGTTGCAACGGTGATTCGTCTGATCCTGAGGGACTCTCCTCCTTTGGGTATAGTTCTGAAAGTTTCTCATAAGTTTCTTTCTTGAATGTTTTACATGCTCTTAACGTTTTGAATTTCTAGAATGGCGGTTGGGCCTGTGTCCTGATCCTGTCCTCTCCCTCATGGGGGTTGGATCACATGGGGGTGCCTGGTTGCCCTCCCTGATTGGCCTTGGCCTCCCTCCCCCCCCCCCTATCCATGGTCAGCCGGGTTCTCTGTTTTGGATCCATTGCACGCTGGCCTGGGGGGGGGGGCGACGCCAGGGTGGCTCCGACGCCCCGGACGGATCGGTTTGGGGCCCTCAGCGGAGGCTCACCGGCGAGGCGGATGGGCTGCCTTGGTTATCAGAATAGAGCCCCCCCACCTGGGCTTTGCTATACAATGTTGTTTCAAATGTTCTTTCGAATGTTTTAAATGCTCTTAATGTTTTGAATTCCATAATGGCGGTTGGGCCTGTGTCCTGGTCCTGTCCTCTCCCCCCTGGAGGTCGGAGCCCTCGGGGGTGCCTGGTTGCCCCCCCGGCTTGGCCTCGGCCTCCCCCCCCTCCCTCGGTCGGCCGGGTTCTCTGGTGTGGACCCACCAAGTGCTGGCCCTAGGGGGGGGGGGTCGGGGGGGATGATGCCTCGGCAGCTCCGGTGCCCCGGACGGATTGGTTTGGGCTCCTTGTTTGCCAATACGGCAGGTGACCACTTTAGTTATTAAGATTGGGCCCCCCGCCTCAGTTTTAGCACACACTGTTGTCTCGGACTCCGTGCCGGTTTGCCGGGTTAGACGGCGATACCTGTGGGTGGCGGCGTGGGTCCGTGGATGACGACGTGGCCTCCTGAATTTAAGCCTTCCCTATAAACTAGATGTGCTGATTGCGCTGTGTTGATCTTTGCTGCTTCCTTATGCTATTTCATGTTACGTTAATTACGTTTTGTTATATGCTGGGTTATTTACGCTAAAAGATTACATTTTTTATCCCATTGTTTGCCCTGTGCCTCCGGGGCATACCCCCCCCCAACAGACAAGTTGTCAAATGGTCCAACAGAGGCCATGTGTGGCCTTGCCCTATGGGCCTTTCTCTGCTATTGCAGAACTTAGAGGGACCCTATGCGGTACTTCACTGCATATTGGTCCGCAATATCTTAATTTGGTCTTCTTCATGTTGTCCACGTTATTCCTGTTCTTGTTTCCCCATCCCCACCTCAACTCCCCACTCATACTTCATCCGCTCCCCCTTCCCCTCCACTTGGTCCTCCCGTACTCCACCAGGCCGGTCGTTATTGAGTCTTACCCTCGGGGTCGCCATGGTTGGGTTGAATAAAATTTTATCACATAACGTCCAGGGCTTTAACGTCCCCACCAAGCGCAATAAGGCCTTCCATTACTATAAATCCTGCAAAGCCGATATAATCTTTTTACAGGAAACCAGGTTTTCCACCAGCTCCAAACCCAATTATCTGAGTGGTCATTTCCTCTTGTCCTACCTGGCCTGTGCTAGGGGAAAAAAAAGGGGAGTACTAATCGCCTTTCGCAAAGGCCTCCCTTTCATTTGCTCCAAAGTCATTAGAAATCACCCTGGTCACATACTATGCCCCCAACACCTTCCAGACTCGGTTCTTCAAGCACTTACTGTCGGTTGTCCAGAGCAACACCAATGGGACCCTGCTAATGGGGGGGGGGACTCTAACCTGACAATCCACCCTGGGCTGGACAGACGGCGCACTGGGCAGCCGGGGACGGCTTTACCGACCTCAGACGCTCAGTCCATGACTTTTCGCGATCTCCTTAACCATTACAGCTTATGGGGATGTATGGCGAGAGATGAATCCCAAAACTCATGACTTTACGTTCTATTCCAACCCGCATGGTACTTTGTGCAGGATAGATCACTTACTGGTCCCTCAATCTGTGTTACCCGCCGTTATTGATTCCAAAATTTACATTACAGCATGGTCCGATCACAATTCAGTAACGGCTGTATTGGACCTCCTGGTCACCATCAAGCACTCCTACAACTGGCGGCTCAACGACTCTCTTTTATCAAATGGCTCCGCCTGCTCCAAAATTCAGGTTGCTTTACAGGAATACTTCACGCATAACATGAATTTGGTCTCCTCCCCAATATCTCTGTGGGAAGCTCAAAAGGCTACCATGAGAGGGAACATTATCTCCATAGCCTCTGCCGAAAAACGGGAAAGGCAACGGAGAACAGGAGACCTGACCCTGGGGTTTGAGCAGGCAAAGCTGCAGTGGGGGGGGGGGAACCCGAGTGCCAGGAATAAGAGGGCGGTAGATAACTTGCGCACGGAGCTCAACATGCTCCTCTACGACCAAGCCGAGAAAAGACTCAGATGGTCGAAACAGAAATTTCATACTAGGGGTAACAAGCCGGACACAATGCTAGCCCGCAAGCTAAGGGCTGCTGACCTCAATAGGCGTCAGCCTAAAAAAATGAAGTTTGACTCGGGCAGTGTCACAGCCGACCCTAGTAAGGTTGTTTCGGCCTTTGGGGATTTTCTGTCAGCCCTCTATGCGGCCCCAACAACCGTAAATCCAACCAAGTTGGAGGAATTCTTTGAGGGCATCGAGTTACCGAATATTGGGCAGAGGTGTGTGGACAGGATGGAGGCGCCCATAACACCTTGTGAGGTGCTGTTAGCTATTAAGTCCTTGAAGACTTCCAAGACCCCAGGCCCAGACGGGTTTAGCGGTCTGTATTATAAAAAGTTTGCCTCCATTCTGGCCCCGCACTTGTCAAACCTGTTCAATGCTCTATGCGCGGGAAACCTCACTCAGTCCTAGTTCGCTCCTAGTGGACATATGTATGATTCCCAAATCAGACAAAGACAGCCTACTCATCCCCAACTATAGACCAATATCCTTGATTACCATCGACGTGAAGCTACTAGCTAAGGTCCTAGTGGCCAGACTGAACACTTTCGTGGCCGACCTCATACATGGGGACCAGGTGGTCTTTGTTCCAGCCAGACAGGCCAGGGACAGTGTTAGGAGGGTCGCACATCTGGTCCACCACGCCCACTCCAGGGGCATCCCGGCCTTTCTTCTCTCACTTGACATACAGAAAACCTTTGATTCCCTATCTTGGGACTACCTAATGTGAGTACTCCGTATGTTGGGCTTTGGACAACGATTCCTGGAGTGGATAGGAGCTCTCTATACGGCCCCTGTGGCTCGAGTGAGATACTTGGGCTTTACCTCTGGACCATTCGATATTCACAGGGAAACCCGGCAGGGATGCCCCTTATCCCCGCTTCTCTTTATTCTGGCCATAGAGCCTCTGGGTCTAGCAATCAGGAACTCCATTAACATAAAGGGGTTGGAGGTGGCTGGTGTCCATCATAAGGCCATGCTTTTCGTGGATGATGCTCTAATCGCCATCACCCAGCCGACCACCTCACTCCAGAACTTGTGTAAAATTCTGGACCAGTTCGCTCAAATCTCGGGCCTAACGATTAATAATGAAAAATCGAGGGCGATGAACATCTCCCTGGCGGTGGACGTGGTGGACCAGATCAAGGCTAGTTTCCCTTTTCGCTGGACAGCTGAGCCACTCCCGTATTTAGGGGTGCGCATCTCTGCTAAGTACTCTGACCTATATGAGGCCAATTATCCTCCTCTATTCAAATCCTTAACCAGTAAAGATCCCGATATACATGCTTCGGGTGATGCAGAGGAGGATCCTGACCTTCATATGGTCTATGGGACTCCCGAGGGTGTCCAGGCGCACTATGCTAGTCCACAAAACACAAGGGGGACTGGGGGTGCCTGACATACATAAGTATTATAAAGCCACCCAGATTGCTCAACTGGTCCCTATGCATTCCCCTTCCAGGCCCCCAATGTGGATTTTCCTGGAACTTCCCAACTGCGCACCAATACCTATTGATAGCTTGCTCTGGATGGATCAAGGACATAGACCCAAGACGCTCAGCCCGTTAATGAAGCATTCCCTCGCTGTGTGGGACTCAGTGAGGTATTCAGCCTCATTGATGTCCCCTCATACCCCCCTGGCTCATTTAGGGAATAACCTCAACTTCCCCCCAGGAGAACAGAATAGACTAGCCTTTAAGTGGTGGCAGGATTGGGGCATATACAAGATAGAGGACCTACTCACGGTGAGGGACTTTTCAGGACCTGCAAGAGAAGTATGGTGTCCCCAGCAGGTAATACTTTCGCTATATTCAGTTAAGACACTGGATTCTGCCTCTGACAAAGCTGCATCCCCCCTTCCGGGTGAGGACCCCCTTTGAGGAGTTATGCACTTGTAACCCATTCCAGAGAGGGACAATCTCCTTACTATACTCAACATTAAATGTAGCCGGACCAGAGACTCATGGGTAAGTTGGTAGCTGGAAGAAAGACCTGGGCCCATGTCAGAGCGAGAGGGGATGGTCGGAGATATGGTCCAACTCCTCCAAATGCTCAATCAATGTCCTGACGACTGAGACGGCCTATAAAGTAATGCTCCGCTGGTACCTGGTGCCGAGTCGCCTGAGCAGGATGTTCTCGGGACAATCTAAAACGTGCTTTAGGGGCTGCAGTGCGGAAGGGGATTTCCTGCATACATGGTGGACTTGTCCCATGTTAGCCCACTTCTGGAACCAGGTATATAGGCTAGCCAATGGCATTTTCCAAACCAATATGAAAAACCCCTGGGTTGCCCTCCTGCACTGCAAGCCCCAAGAGCTCACCAGCAAACAGCACAGACTTTTTGTCTACCTCCTCCTGGCGGCTAAACAGGCCATAGCCAGAGCCTGGAAAAAGCAATTTACCCCAATCTCAGAGGTGTCGGCCAGAATGAACGGGTTCCTCATCAACGAAAGATTATCTAGTATCCTGACCGACACCCATGACAAATTCCTCTCGATATGGGAGCCCTGGATGTGATTTGCTTGGCCTGGTGAACCCCCATGGAGGCTGTAGCGGCTATGCACGTTGGCTGGTGGAGTGCGAGAGCTCCTCAATCCTTCTCCCCCCCGACCTCTCCTCCCCCTCCCTCCTCAACCTTCTTCCCCCCCCCCCAGTTCTTTATTTCTCCTCCCTTTAGACTACGATCCTAAAAGGTTTTCATTAACCCTTTCCCATCAGTGCGCTTGACCAAGTCTGCAAATCCTGCGGGCTCACTTGCGGCAGTGCGGACCGTGGGGGCCGGGACCCCGTGACCTGCACGGCCCCAGAATAGATATATAAACATGCCTCAGGTCAAGTAGGTCATGCGAAGATGTTAAATGTCCTTTACTTTGTCATTTACTTCCTCGCTCTGTATGCATTGCAGATTGTTAAAACATCAGCATGATCTATGTGTAACCTTATGCAATTTAGAATGTTAGTTTTTCCTTTCACCTCCCCTGCGCGGGATGGCGTTATAATGCATAAGCTTCAAATATCTGTAATGTTGAAAACTTAAAGCTTTAATAAAAATATTGAAACAAAAAAAAATAACCAACTATTCTTGTGGATAGCGTTTGTGTGTCTGGACCAACTAACAGATCAATAGGACTAATAGTCTAGTAATATATCAAAGGAGAAAAAGCATGATTTGCTATAATTTACATAGCAAATGAGTGTTGAGATAACAATAAAAGGGCAGGAATCGGCAAGTGAAGTGGGTAGAAAAGGAGGGCTAATAATCAGAGAGTGATAAGGGGTGGGTCATTAAAGCTCTCTCCAGCCATACTCCCCCCCCCTCCCCCACCCAAGATGATCTTGAACCTCTCCACATTGTTGTTAAAAAAAAAAGGCTGGTAGTTTTTCAAAAATCATGTCAGTGTTAATTCCAGTATAAATCTCAGAGAAAGGAATGTTTCTCGATTTCCAAGGCCAGGCTATAACTTGCTTTTCCACCGTGAATTATCCTGAGCGTGGTTGGAGACGTAATTATTGATCGCACCTTTGATCCTGGTCAGACATACCTCATCTTTGAGGAGGTTGTTGTTTAGATGCCAGCTCCACTGCTTTGGAACGGAGCCCGGTCTGTCAATAGACAAAAACACTGGTGTGTAGTCAGATCATAGGAGTGAGCCGATTCGGGTCTTCAAGGCCCATTGTAGGATGTGATAGTTAATGAATATGTAGTCTATACGACTGTAAGAATTGTGGGCTGATGAGAAGTAGGTCTAGTCCTTTAACTGCTGGTGCTCCAACCTCCAGACGTCCATCAACTGCAGGTTGTGGAACGCTTTCTCCAAGGACTGCAGTTGTCCGAGGGGTACAGAAGTTCGTCCGGTGAAAGTGCCCAATATCAGAATCCCTTCTGTAAAGTTATCTAATTTTCTGAGGTAACGCTTGAATTTTGATACTTGGTCATGATTTGGTAATAAAAATTTGCCACTGTATATGTTCTTTGGTGCATAGACAACTTAAGGTAGGAGTATTTCCCCTCTGGATCAGCCAATTGGACTAGTACTGTGTGGGGGGAGTAGACTTGTGTATTGCAATAGAAACTCCTCGGGACTTGCCCATTGGGTTTGTACTGTGGTACTATGAGGGATAGTACCTGTTGTGAAGGTTTGACACATGTCCCTCTTGAAAGTGGGTCTCCTGGAGGGGGGATGATGTTCACAACCTGTTTGTGGAGGTCATATCACCTTTAAGCATTTTTCAGAAATATTAAAGCCCTTGATGTTCAGGGAGCAGACTGTCAGCTTGGACATCTCGCCTGAGGGAAGTAAGACCGCAGGTAAACCCGCGGCCCATCTAAGCTGGGAACACAGGAAGCAGATAGGAGCTAGGGACGACAAGCAGAGGAGAAGAAAGGAGAAAAAAAAAAGAGGAGTGTAGAAGAGGGAGAATAGGATCGAGGAAGGAAAGAAGGAGAAGGTGTGGGAAAGATGTAAGGGGTGGAAATAAGATAAGAGGAGAGAAAGTGAAGCAAATGGGACAGAGGTGTATTGATGAGGAATAGGGAGGAGTTAAGGCTATGTCAGGGGTTAGGATGGAAATAATAATGGAGGCTGAAAAAAAGAACTCAAAAAGCAGGTCATGGAGGTGCAGTGAACCTGCTGTGGGAAGTAAAAGATGAGAACTGGCAGTGTGTGCAGCCTGCCGGTGCCTCTGTTTCCCTACTGTAGTCTACCCCAAGAATTTCGGGGTGGTGAGGTCACAGTTTGTTGATTTTTGGCCTCATGCTCTGTTGGCAAGGGGGGACTCCGGGCTCTGGGGCCCCACCCAACTGTCTAGGTGCACTGAGATCCTGCCGCCGCATGGGTCTCCCAGACGGCGGAGCCAAGGATGGGGCTTGCTAGTTTGGAACCTGAATCGGGTTGGACTCCAAAAAGGTGAACAGGGAAGGGAGCTGGTCAGCCTATTTAAAGGTAAAGAGTTACTGTTCCTATGATTGATGAGATGAAATGCGTAGCCCCAGTGATAAGTGGCCCCCTATCATTGAATAACCTTCAAAAGTGGCTTTAGGAGGCTTCTCATTTGGAGGGTCCGGCAGGGTCGTAATGGATGCATCCCCAAATTTGATAGGGCCCTCCTCCCACGCTCTTCTCAGCAATTTTTTTGTTTTGTAAAAATGGATCCTGCAAACAACATTTCTAGGTTGTTGAGGGGGGGGGGGGTCAATGGATCTGGGGCCCAGAGCTCAATGGATTCTGTCGATGATGATGTTTGTGGGAGGGGCTCCCAGGATTTTGTTGAAGATGGTTTTAGCTTCCCCCTCAAGATCAGATTGGTTACCGTCTCTGGTAGTCCCCTTGCGTTGTTGCTCCTCGATTTTCAATGTCATCCAGATGAAGATAAAGTGTAGAGAGGAGATGTCTATTGTCCTGCTGCTGTTCAAGAGCAGCCACTCTGCGCTAGCTGTGCCTGGTCGAGCTCCATTGTATCCACCCTGTGGGAGACATCCCAGACAGAATTCTTCTGGAGTGTGCTGAGCTCTCTGCGCAATGCATTTTCCATTTGTTTGAAGTAACCGTCAAGGACTGCCCACAAGGCGTCCGACATGTTAGATCTTACAACTTTCACCAGTAATGAAATTAAGGGTGAAACAGGGTTTGGGTCGCATGAAAAGCAGGTTGGGTGTGGATCGGCTCCCGTAGCGTGTAGGATAGTGCCCCGGCGGACGGTGGAGCAAGTATCTGGGCCGTGTTCACTCTGACCTTATCAACTTCAAATTTTTTGTGGCATGTTTCTGTTCTATTTGTTATGATTTCCTGTCACTGTATCCAGCACACAGTATCGCGACTCATGCCCACACAATTCTGGTTTCCATCTGGTGGAGCACAGCACATATCCGAGGTTTAGGCTGGTAGTCCACACATGCCCCTATGGATCCACACTATGGGAGCTTACTGAGAGTCCAGGTGTTGAGTACAGAGACAGATGCCCATGCTGAAAAAGTCCACAGAAGTCCTTATAGCTTCCTGTCTATACAACAAATCAGGAAGTGAGGTTAAATCACCATAATAGTGTTTCACAAACCCAAAAAGCAAGGTAAAATGGTTCTGAGTCGAACACATATTCATGAAAGATGAATTGCATTGAACTGGGCTTTAAAGAAGAGCAACCACCTTCCTAGAGTCTACAGGGTTGGTCGTCTCCCTCTTTATCGGGCATCCCAAATTGTTATGCTCCGCTGTGTGTATTGCCTGGTACACTCACCTTGCTAGCAATCACACATGGCATCCCTGTGCCACAACCACATCCACGCAATATCTGTAACCTTGGTGTGTACCTGCACCACGCATTTCTGAATGGCTGGTGTGGACACGCCCCACAGCTAGCGGCGTGTTGGGATGCATCTGGCAGTGAGCTCAGAGCGACACCGCCCAATAAGATCTGTAAAACAAGGATGACAAAATACATTAATGCAGAACTAAAGTGTTGGAGGGGTATGGCCTGGTAACAACCTGCTAGACTTTTTTATATGTATATTATATATGTATATTATGTATATGTATATATATTTTTTTAAATATGTATTTGTTCTGCATTTTACATGATTATGACATACAGATAGGACTTCCTATCTGACTTATATTCCAAGAAGAAGTTGACATAGTAGCTACGCTGGAGGAGACCGGCACCACCTACACTTACACACAGATCATCCAGTTGGTTGGACTCTGGGTGAGGACGTTTTGCCGACAACTATTCCCAAGTACAATCACAATAAGCAGGCCTGTGTTTAAAACAATAGCCCTGATTCAGAGCCTCTTTCACATGCACTTTTGCATGTGTCTGTGTAAGTTTTGTGAGTTTTCCCATGCTTTTTAGGAATTTTTGTTACTGTTTTCATGCGTATATGCATTTACGCTAGCGCGAATACGCACTTTCGATGGTCGTATGTTTATTGTAACATTTCCGTTACGTCGGGCAACTTACGTTATTGGTTTGGGCTTGAGCATGATTCAGAGCCTTGATTGTTGATTACAACCCGGCCAATAAAATGGGGTTGTTTTCGTTCAACTTACGGGGTCGTTTTGTAGGAGAAAGCTAGCTGTTGAGATCGGAGATGATGTTTGCTGAGTACGTGGAGGAGTACGAGCGCTTGCAGCTAAATGGCATGCTCTGCATCAGCATGGCCTAATCCAGATTGCACCGCGCACCTATGGACATCGATCGCATGTTCGAGCTCACCCAACTTAACCGCGTTTCCCTCTATAACTTGTATAGTGAGCTGCGGCCATGGTTAACCCGCACCACAAGGAAGGGGCGTGCAATTTCAGGTATGCTTGGCTGCCTGCAATTTTTGGTGAACGGCTCGTTCCAGAGGCTGGGTGCCCTCTCCGTGAGGATGTCCCAGCCTACGCTGAGCCGCATGCTTAACAAGTTTTTGGATGGCATGGCTACCCTGTGTCAAAAATACATATATTTCCCTGACAACATGGTATCCTGGAATGCTCTTAAGTTGGGCTTTTTTGATATGCCCAACGTCATGGGTGCAATTGATTGTACACATGTTGCGTTGGTGCCTCCAGCAGCTGACGAATATCTCTTTAGGTATGTGGTTTAGGTGAACATTATGACTTGTATTAACTCATTCAATCACAGTATGTTTTAATGTATATCTGAATCAATCATTTTCATTTAGACCTTAATTATTCCTTATCATGTAGACCTTAATTCTTCCTTATTATGTAGACCTTAATTATTCCTTATCATGTAGACCTTAATTATTCCTTATCATGTAGGCCTTAATTATTCCTTATCATGTAGGCCTTAGTTAATCATTTTCATGTAGACCTTAACTAATCATTTTCATGTAGACCCTAACTAATCATTTTCATGTAGACCTTAATTAAATCCAATAGGGCGACCAACAATTAATTATTGGTTGTGGTAATAATTATTATTTAGAAACAAACAATTTTAAACAATAAGGATTCCTTTTATTTTTGGTTTTGACTTGGTTATTTGCTGGATTGTTTTTGTGTACTAAATACCTGTATTTCTGCTCTTCCAGGAACCGGAAAATGGGCCACTCCATTAATGTGCAAGCTGTGGTTGGCCCGGACCTTCGGTTCCTAAGTGTCATGGAAGGGTTTCCCGGATCCACCCACGTATATCCTGAGGAATTCCAGCCTCTATGGTCGGTTTGAATCAGGAAACTTGTCTGGTGGTTGGCTTCTGGGTAAGTTTTTACAAATAGTGTCATTAGGGTTTCATTTTATGACTATGAATGTTTTTGGATAACCCTGTCTCAACATATGGATGTTCTTTCCCTCCGATGACATGATATACAATGTAACTAGGAAGTAGACACTAATTTTGTTTTATTATTTTCAGTGGATTTAGGTTATCCACTGCTGCCGTGGCTGATGACACCAATCCTGTGGCCTTAGACTCAGGTACAGGAGGGCTATAACCGTGCCCATAGGAAGACCCGGGCTGTGGTGGAGAGGGCCTTTGGCTTGCTGAAGAGCAGATTCAGATGCCTGGACCATACGGGGGGGGGCTGCAATATGGCCCGAGCAAGGTCATAAAGATAATTATTGCGTGCTGCATTTTGCATAATTTTGCAATAATGCAGAAGGTCCCCCGATGTCGACGTGTCCCCCTCTCCAGCAGTAATGGGCATTCTAGACGAATTATATGAGGGCACCCAGAGTGCTTCTGGGCAGTCAGTTCAGGCCCACCTTATTACCAATTTTTTTTCCTAAACTTTATTCATTTTGCTTAATTGTTGGTGTCATGATCCTTGTGATTGAACAAATTTCTATTATTTATACTTTGATTTGCTAATGGTTACAAACTAATACAAAAAACCTTTGGAACAGATTTGAGCTTAATGAATTTTTATTGACAAAAATTTCCTTTAACACTAATCTTTTTGTAACCAAACAGATCAAAAATGGCTAAAAATATTACAGAACAGAGAAACTTCTTTTAAATAATTTTCTGTTCCATAAAGAAATTAGGTGGGGAAGGGCACTCACAACCTACGAGGACATCCACTAGGCAAAGGAAGGATCCATTGGACCAGACTCCAGCCCCCTAAAAATTGGCACATCCAGGATGGCCAAGGAAACTTCCTCCAGCCAAAATGCTCCCCGTCCACCAACATCCAGACCCATAGGGAGCACTAGTATTAAGGGCAAGGGGAACAGTAGGGCATGAATCCATAGCCCACTAACAACACCCTCTCCTGCTCAAGGCCTATTTCAGCATTACAATGTAGCGAGCCCTGAATCAGCGGGCAGCTCATCGGCTGCAAGTTATTGGGCCAGCCAGCCTATGACACTCAGCCCTCAAGCAAGTCCAGCACAATCCTTTCAGAGCAAAAGTTGTTGCTATTAGTGGGGTGTTAGTCAGCCAAGAATGTCTCCAACTATTCCACTGACCCATGATGAGGCAGCCAGGATTTCATTAGGCCTAAACCTGCTGCGTGGGAGCTTGAGCGGGCACTTTTCTGAGCCCCAAACTATGGCATTTGCAAGTGGGGTTTCTGAGCACTATCACAAGCTGTATGGGAGAAATTCTAAAGCCACCAGCAAAGGCAAAAATACACAAATATGGGTGGAGATCACCAGACAGGTAAATAGTGTGGGGATGGAGAGGAAAGATGTGGAGCAAATACAACGCAAACTCTTAATATGGTGGATTCCCATAATAAGGCTGTTGTTGGCCTTGTAGGATGGCCAACACCTGTGCATGGGTGGCATTCATCATCTGCCACTGCTCCAGCATCTGCCTGTTGCTAGTACTAATTTCATCCAGCAGGGTGTGGAAGTTGGTATTGAAGTTTGGTAATTGTGCAGCCAGCTGTTCATTTAATCTTTGGGTTGCTTCCCTGAAGTTGCGCCTGTCATTTCTCCATGCTGTCTCTAGTATCTGCACACGCCTCACCTGGGTAACATGGCGACGTGGATGAGGGCATCCTCCACTTCCCCGAGTTTGGGCGCATGCAGATGATGGAGGTCTAGGCCTAGCAACAGGAGCAGATGGTGTAGGCAAATCCTCTGCAGCAGAGCTAGCATATGGGACAGCGGTCTGCCAGCAGAGGGCGTGATTGACTCTGCTGCAGAGGATTTGTGGGCGGCTGCTACTGGTGCAGTGGCAGATGATGATGATGGGTTGGCATTTGGGGGGGCATGGAAAGGTTCTCCTCCTCCTCCATATGGTGTATTGCTTCCATTATGGGTGGTGTCTGTAGGGACAGGGAAAAAAAATGTGTGAGATAGTTGCTCAAATATATGTTGGGGCAAGTAGTCATCTTCCTTCACATGCATCACCAGTTAGTGCACAGTACACTTACCAGATTGAGCTGTTCCTGTGTAGGATATGTTGTTAATGGCTGGCGGGACGTGGTGGCAGGGGGCAAAGGGGTGGAGGGTTGCACAGTAGCTTGAGTATTTGGAGGTGCTGGAATGTAAAAGGCAAGTTAACACATAAACATACCCATAGGAGTAGCTAGGCTTTAGGGCACCCGGGGCAAAGATTCAAAATGGACTCCCCCACTGGTTTTCAGGACCCCCTTTGGTGCCCCTCTGAACTGCTGCACCCTGGGAGTGTTGCCCCCCCCCCCTGCTCCCCCCTAGCTACGGCCCTGTGTGTACCTAGGCTTTTAATCTGCAATTTTGAAAGGCAAAGCAAAAGAACCATTCCTTAAAATACTAACCTTCTGGCATGACATTGCTCTCAGTGTCTATGGCCCTGGATAAGCCCTGTAGTGAAAAGGGGTGTATTTGTCCCAGGACAAGCTCCTCAGCTGCGCTGTTCTGGAGTTTAGATGGAAATTCACCTCCTGTTTGCAACCTTTAAAACAAAGAAAAAACATTACTTACAAGTTCATGCACAAGAACAACCTGGCCAACTCAAACACCCATCTGTACCCGTTCTGCCTGCGCTTATTTCTCTTCTGGCGGACGGCATATTTTAGGTCAGAGAATTTTTGCTGGACCTGCTCCAAATCTTTCCTCTCAGTCCCCGCACAATTCACCTGTCTGGTGATGTCCTCCCAGATTTGTGTATTGCGCACTTTGCTGGTGGCTTTAGAATTTCTCCCATACAGCTCATCATAGTGTTCAGATACCCCACTTGCCAATGCCATAGTTTGGGGCTCAGTAAAGCGCCCGCTCAAGGTCCCACGCCACAGGTTTCTGCCTAATGTTGTTCTGGCTGCCTCTTCCTGGGTGGGTGGAATATTTTGTGACATTCTTGGCTGACTTGCAGCCATGGAATAGCTAGACCTTTCGCTCACAAATGATTGGGCTGGACTTGCATGGGGGCTGGGTGTCATAGGCTGGCTGCCCAAAGAAGTTGCAGCCATTGAGCTGCCTGGTAACTCAGGGCTCTCCACGTTGGAATCATGACATTGGCCATGAGCAGGAGAGGGTGGTTTTAGGGGGCTTCTAGGCCTAGTTTTACCCTTGCCCTTGGTAGTAGTGCTTACTTGGGTTTTGGATGATGTGGGCATGAAGTTTTTTCATGCTGTTCGGCACGACGCTCATGGCGTTCATGGGACTTGGGGGTCTGGCGGCTACCTTTCTTGGCAGGCATAGAGATATCTGTAAAGACACTCAGCTGTGTGTTCAATTACCCTTTAAATATTTATGACTGTGAATGATGCTTACGCGTACACGTGCGTACGGACGTGCGCATCCCGGAAACCGATGGGGCGCAACACATCTGCTGATACTGTAATCCAAGATGGCACCTACGCTCTTCACATGCCAGCAACAGGAGACTCTTATGCTAGTAAGTGTTTGTGCAGGCCGTTGATTTGCACGCAAAATGCATGCATATGCGATTAGGCAGCGCAGCCAAAAACAGTGGGGGCGAAATTTGGTTTTAAATGCAGGGCCAAGCGAAAGTTAGTGCGCAACCCCAAAATTGCATCTAGAAGGATAGGTCAAGGATAGAAATGTTATGGCGAATGTAACTTATGAAACTGCTATCATTTACATTGTTATTTGTATGATGTTTGAATTAAGCAAATCTGTTCTTTTACCTTTTAGAAGATGATGACCAACAGGTACGACTTCCTGGCGAGTGACTTTCAAAAGAAGACTTTGGCACTGGAGATAGTTGCCAAAATAGCAGAAGACAGTGACACCACCTTCACTTACACCCAGATCATCCAACACTGGTCGGACCTGAAGCGAAGGAAGAGGCCCCTTTATGAATGCTATTCTCTTCTAGTGAGCGAATGGGATTACCGCATCCGACCCACCCGGAGGCGAGCAGTCCAGCCAGCGTGGGATCGATCTGGGCCAAGTGAAGGTGGTACGTCTCCAGTGCCAAGGTCTTCCCCCTCCTCTGTAGGTGGCGCTGACCAGCCACTGGACCTATCTACAGAGGAGGGGCATCAGCGGCTCGCCAGGGAGTCAGTACATATGGCGGAGCAGCAGCACTCCGGTATGCCTCTCAGACAGAAGCACACACATGTACATGCACTATAAACACACACTCATTTCCTGCTTCTATTCTTTTAGATGAGGATGTAGCGGGTGAAGAGCCTGGATTACATAGGGCAGAAGACCAAGCCCCTGAGGTGCATGGAGAAGGTGAGTGATGTCACACACACATTATAAAAAAAACTCTACTTATAATGTCAGATTTTTGAAAGCAACCATATTTTTGCTTTCTCAACAGACTCAGACCAGGAGCAGTGGCAGGCCCCAGAGAGGAGGCTGGTCCACCAAGATCATGCCGTCCACCAGCCTAGTAAGTTTGTAGTCTACTTAGTTGATTTTCAATAACATGGCTTCATCAACAGGTATTAAAAATCCATAGCCTATTAAATTAGCATAATATATGGCCTCATCCCTAGCCTATTAGATTAGCATAATATATGGCCTCATCCATAGCCTATTAAAGTAACATAATATATGGCCTCATCCCTAGCCTATTAGATTAGCATAATATATGGCCTCATCCCTAGCCTAGAACATTATTAATATTTCATTCAACAGGTATTAAAAATGTATATACAAAAAATTAAATGTTTATTTCTTTTAACAGCAACACCACAAGAGAGACTCCAAGTGTTGAGGCGACTGTCTATAGGCTGGTGGGCGACATCCAGGAAAAAAAATTCGAACATTTTATATGTTTTTATAAAAAAAAAAAAAATGTACATTTTGTATGTTTTTAAAAAAAACTTTTTGAACATTTTATATGTTTAAAAAAAAAAATTGTCCTAAAATTTAATATCAAACATGGTTTTAAAAATACAAAAATAATCCAAATAAATATATTTGAACTTAACCATGTTTCATGTTTCATTTCTGGAAACCACCAAAAATTTCATGCATGACCACATCCACTAAAAAACATCAGAAGCCATCAAGAAGTAATTGAAAAAAACTACATGCAGAACATTAAGGTAAGCATGAATGGTGGGAGAACTTCTAAACAGGAACCGCTAGTGAGTTAAGGTAAGCATAAATGGTGGGAGAACTTCTAAACATGAACCGCTAGTGAGTTAAGGTAAGCATGAATGGCGGGAGAACTTCTAAACAGGAACCACTAGTGAGTTAAGGTAAGCATGAATGGCGGGAGAACTTCTAAACAGGAACCGCTAGTGAGTTAAGGTAAGCATGAATGGCGGGAGAACTTCTAAACAGGAACCGCTAGTGAGTTAAAGTAAGCATGAATGGTGGGAGAACTTTTAAACAGGAACCGCTAGTGAGTTAAGGTAAGCATGAATGTCGGAAGAACTTCTAAACAGGAACCGCTAGTGAGTTCAGGTAAGCATTGGAGCAGAAATGAGTGAGAGAATAGTTGAGACGGGGGACATGAATGAGTTAAATAGCTGCGCGCATGCAAACATAGCAGCTTTCCGACAGATTTCCATCTGGACATATATTTAGAGAAAGATGGAAGCTGAATCTAGCGGGGAAATCTTTGTTGGAAGCTACGTTGGAAAACGCAGAAAAACGGTAGAATACGAGGTTTACTAAGTAACGTAAACGTAAACCTTGTCCTCTCGAGGACGCAACTAGAGACAGAAAATGACATTCTCGTTGGCGTACGCAGATACGAACAGTAAACGGAAGGCTTCCGATGGAGGCTCTGAATCATGCATACGCACCTACGCATATGGGAAAAAAGTGAAAAATGCACATAACGACACAAATACAACACGGTTTTGAGGAGTCTCAGAATCAGCCCTATTGCTATTCTCTTCTAGTGTCAGAGTGCTACCAAAGAGGAGGCGACGAGTCCGGCCAATGTTGGTCAGTCTTGTGGGCATGTAGGTGGTGTGGGTCAAGTGCCAACGTCCTCACTCTCCTCTGCAGGTGAGTCCCAAACTTACCTGGACCAACCTGCAGAGGAGGAGGCCCAGATGTCGGGCAGGAAGTCCCAAGAGTCAGGTATGAGCATCACACACAAACACACACTAAACACTCACACACATGTTTTCTAGTGTTGTATTTTGGGATATTTTATTCTAGATCAGCTGCAGGGCCACTTGGGTGAACAGCGAGGGGATGCAGAGTTTGGGATGCCCCAGCAAAATGAGGTGGGTGATGTCCCACACACACCACCAGCCATTTCACACCTCTAACACATTCACTAACAATTGTTTTTGTTTCCTTCTACAGACTCGTACTAAGAGGTGCGGCAGGTACCAGTGAGAAGGCTGGCTCCCCAACCCTGACTCCTTCACCAGCCTAGTGAGTTTTAAGACAAGTGACTATTTACTAACATTCCTTCTTCAACAGGTTTGCAGCAGGAAGCTGAGGCTAGACACTAATTTTTTTTTTTCTTTTACAGTCCACAGAGAAGATGCACAGCAGTGCCTGCAGGAGCTATCAGCTTACATTACATCCACGTGGACATCCCAAATATACAAATATAAAGGAGAATGAGCTTCACTGGAGAGAAGAAAGTGGTAAAAGTAAGCATTTGGAAGAAGAATGCATGCCAATCATGAAAGTGGTAAAGGTAAGCATTAGGAAGAACAAAAGAAGAATGGAATGGCATGGCATGCAAAGCAGAAGAGACTTGGCAAAGCAATAAGTAAGTATTGGAATAGTAGGACCAGGGAATGAGGAATGGCAAACACTAAAAACAGAGGCTCCCACATGCGTACAAGCCTGCGTATGCGTATACATTCTGGATAAACGTACAAAAAACGGAATATAGGGACTAAATAAAAGGGGGAAAACATTGTCTTTTCCAAAGGGAACTAGTAGGACCTCACTGGACAATGAAACTTTAAGTAGCAAGGTACGCTGACAAATGCCCTAAAAATGCTGGAGGACGGGTTGTTCGCTTCAACGTAAACTAAACTGTCGTTCATCACCTAAGCCGCGAAAGCCGCATCCACAGTGCGTTCGACACAACGTTATTATGTAAGGCTCTGAATCAACCCTATGTTTTTGTTTTAGGGGTATTGGTTGCCATTGTATGTTTGCGCAAGCATTTAACCCGTCCATGCAGTGAGCATGCACAACCAGTCGGCTGCCCTAATTATGGTGTCCAGGGAGCAGTTGGGGGGGTTCGGTGCCTTGCTCAAGAGCACTTCAGCCATGTCTCAGGAATTAAACCTGCAACACTCCGGTCACAATACTGCTTCCTTACCTGTGTTCCATGTATGTTGTCATGCATGTCACGTCATTTGGGTTGTAAAAGACACATCCATACAAGCCTTCAGACAATAGTAAACAGTTATGCCTACCCCACATGGTAATCACTCTTAAATGTTGTCCAGCTGCATTTTGAATTCCAAAATGTTATTACTCTTAAAGAGCGCTCTTATACACTTGATGCATTGCTTCATGTGTAACTGATGCCTCTTTGCCATTTGGAGAATTTTAGAAATAAAAAAATAATCTGCAATCTCTTTGTATTGGGCCTGTATACGTTTATTTATAATGTTATATATATTTTTTCTAAACTAAACTTGTTTATACAGACCGAAAATAAAAAATGACTTTAGGTCCATGTAGCCGCTCTCCCCTTTTGGATACCCCTCCATTTGAAAATAAATCCTTTTTACAGTGCGGGGCCTAACCTAAGCTGACCATTTTGTCAAAGGGACAAATTTGTGACGGTTAAATTGTGACAGCTTAACAAGTCGCTAGGTTAATTTCTGAAAGCGATGACATTTTTTTTATATGTGACCATATTTCTATCAAAAACTAACCCAAAAGCTATCACAATTTAACCATCCCAAATTTGTTGCTCTGAAAAATGATCAGTTTACCCAAACCCTAATTGGATATTCATGATAAGACTATACAAGTGAGTTATACAGGGCAATCAGCAGCTTTTTGAACTGCTGACTGACAGTGGGCACCGTGCTGCTTTTAAAATTGTTGATCAGTACAGCAAGGCTGATGTATCTTTTGACACTACACCTGCGCTGCATGTAATACACTTTAATATATATATATTTTTATATATTCAAATTCCATTTAAATGATGAATTACATTCAAAACACTCAATTTTCATATACATTACTGTTACATTTTTAAACGCATGGTGTAGGTTCTTGTTAAATGTGTCCAATTATCTATAATGCAATTTAAAGATTTTTTTTGCATTTAAGTGTACATATTCAGTAGTTGTCAGCTAAAGAATGCCTTCTTTTCCACTGTTGTAAAGGAATATAAATTGAATTTGGCAATCAGAAAGATTATTTATGTGATCAATCACAGCACATAAAACAGAATTTTGGACATTATATGCATGAGTTGGAGCAGCGGGCCCCAAAGGGATTAAATTCACCTACTAATTCTAGTACTTCCTACCACTGGTCGTAAGCAGGCGCGTTCATTGTATCCTGACAAAATCGCATAGGGATGTTTGAATAAAAGAAAGCCTAATGTGATTTAAATGCCATGGCAGAGTTATATTGACAGCGGAGACTGAAAATAGAGTGCAACATGGTCTTGAATAGAGATGTATTTCAGCAGAAGATCCTGCATCAGCCATCTGGCTCCTGTGCTCCGAGCACTATTCACATCGCCCAGTGGGAAATGCTCCTTTCTTATATAACCACCTCCTCTCACAAGTGGAACTTCAATGTACTCCTCCACAAAACCAGGAAGGGGCTGACACATCGCAAAATACGGTTTAAGCTGTGGAATATTCTGCCACTATGGTTATAAAGATGTTTATGATAACTGGGATGTGTCATTATAAAAAACAAAAATATACCATTACTAAGTTCAATGTATTGTTGAATTTATTAGATTAATTAAAGCCTGGGACTGAGAGACCAAAACGGTTTTGGCTGATTTCCATGAGGACATAAATCATTTGTTGAGCAGACGATTTCTGTTTGAAGGCAAAATATTTGTCTGCTAATTGTTGGAGTGATCAGCCATGAGATTGCTTGTGCTATTTGCCCCACATCCTGTTTGTGTTCATTTTGTGTTTCATCATGTCGATGGCCATGCGATGAGCTGAGAAAGTATGCAGCATGTGTGACCACTGTCTTGATGGGTTCGCTCACACTGCGAGCAATGAGGAACGGAGCAGCAGTGCGATCACATTTAGAAGTGATCATGGAGGAATGACATAGAATGGAGGGGCATATTTGGAGACCTGCTACAGTATCTACAGTGCACTGCAGGAAACAGAGGATTGGAATATGGGACAGGCTTCAGTTGCTGAAACTTATTACCATTGCCTACTTTATCCTTTTAACCTAAGAGGCATCCCAAATCAGTATGCCCCAGAGTCATTACTGAGAGGACTCGCTAGGAAACCCAATACTAGGGTATATTATGCACCTGTCTACACCCCACCTAACCAAATGGGGTTCCTGGTGTGGGAGATAGCTGCTATGCATGACGTGTGTATATGTCACCCTGCAAGTCCACAAGATGCAAGCCCAAGGAATTGCTCTTTCACAGCCACAGTATCCAAAGCCAGGTGTCTCACTGGGTTCTTTGACAGATATGTGTGCTGTGCTTTCTGAGGGCCAGATTTGGTGACAGGGTTATTTTAAAGTGGTCCTACTCCTACCTTAACACAAACTATTAAAGACCGTGAGACCTTGGTGAAAGAAGAAAATCTAATAAAAATGGATGACCAACTTTAAAGTGGACCAACCAGGCCCTATGGAAGGTTTAAATAAAAGAAAAACATGTATCAACTCCCTTTTGTGTCCTGGTAGTGAATTGGATAAAAATACTCACAAATGATTTGGGCTTCAAAGGAAAAAGTGGGGTAAAAATTAATGGAAAATGTAGTCTTCTTAATTTTGGTTCTTATCTTCCTTTGAGCACTATTTTAATAGGCTGTAATTGCTCTCAACATGAGAATTAGAGGAGGGGGGCTTAAACAGCTAGTTTAGAACAATAGTATCCTGTCAGAAACCAATGGCATAAAATGGCATAGCTGGGGAAAATGGAAATTAAAATCACTATAACAAGAATACCAAGCAGCACTGAGGGCAGAAAACATCCAACAGTGAATGTACCTGGGGTGGGAGAGCAAAATAGATAGAGTTTTATGGGTTTTGGTGCACTTTAAATTATATTGCCTTACAGAGTATGTTATTTTAGCCTCTACCAGGTGTATTGGTAAATTTAAAATGTAAAGTCATATTTTATTTTCTTAAAATACAAAAAGGTCAGCCTCAGGTACCGAGAGGACTCTTGATTTTCTCTGAATTTAAAGGGACCTTTATTCTAGGTTTGCTATTTACTATTCAGTTACATTTCCGGAAGGGAAAAGGGAACTGTTTCAGAAACAACCACAAATGAAAGAAGTCTGAAGAAGACATTTGTGTTTGAAGCATGTCTCTTTTCTTTATAATATTATTATATCTCGTTTTATGTTCTGCACAAAGTTATATTTTTCAGGTATTACATTATAACCTTAGTGCATTCTTATTTTTATTAGTATTTACCTTTCGTACGTTTATGTAGATTACAGAATAGGTGAAATAGATAAATGTTAGTTCTGTCAAACATTACAATTGATTTAAAAATGTCAAGTGAGGTCCGAGACCAGAGCTAGATGTAAAAAATTCCCTTAAGCTGCATTTGAAGGTACTCCTTTTCTTCCTCTCGTCTCCAGGGAAAGTAAAGATCTCCATTAAAGTAAAAATGCCATGGTAATGATCAGTCTCAGAACTGCTCTCCAAGGGCATGGTACAGTCACCTTCTCACCTCTGCTATAATAAACCCTAAGAGGTACCGTACTCATGAAGTGGTATAATTCAATGTAGTGTGGACACCAGACCCCCCAAAAATCCTACCTAGTCAATGGGCAGGTTCACAATAGGGAAGATTTAGCGCCGGGTGAGGAAATTGACTCCTTTTGTTAGGAGAGAAATCTGCTGTTCACTTTCATTGTCTTCCATGGGGCTGATTCAGCAACCGGATGAATTTTTTTCTGAATCAGCCCCACGGTAGACAGTTTAAGTGAATTTCAGTTTTCTCTCCTAAAAAAAAAGGAGTGAGTTTTCTCACCTGGTGCTGAATCTGCACTATTTTTGCTTTATGCTTGGCTAATGCAAGTTATTTTTTTTTTTTTTTTCACCTGGTTTTGAATGAACCCCTACTTAGACAATCAAAGGGAGTGACACTTTTAACTTCCTCTCCTGTCATCCCCAGCTTTCTCTAACCAGGAACTGGAAACCACAGCACCAATAGGCAGCATTGTGTGCTGAATTTTCAGGTCCCATTGTTGAGAAGGACCCATGGTTAAAATAGGAGGGGGTGCTAGGTGCCTAGGGAAAGCCCGCCCAACATCTAACTGGGTGTAAATCTTCCCGACAGTATTTATTGATATATTTGTGAAATATGACGTCTGTGTCATCTCTAATATTAACATACAAGACTGGGTTTGAAAACAACCAATAAACAGCAGCAATGGATAACAATACTAAAAGATTCTGTACATTATAATAGTGAAAGAGAATGTCTGGGGCTAGGTGTGCTCTCCCACTAGAAACCCCAGGAAAGTCAACATTTCTAATCTTATAAATATGCTTCAAATATAGCATATGTAAAAATAGCATCAACAATCAACTGGTGGAGGTCATGCTTATTATTTGTTAGTTTAACTTTGGGGTGCTTTTGACTGTGACCTGACACTTACATCTAAGTGAATTTTTTTTTTTACTTTAACACACAAAAAAATTAAAAAAATGTTTCCCAAAAAGTCACTGTACATTTGTTGGGTCAGTTACAGGTGAGATACCTAATTTTCCAGTGAGGTAAATATATTTTTTTGAAAGTTTGGTAACAGCACCTTATAGGCCAGAAAACGTGGTGAATTCTTTAGTGTATCCCATACAGTATAAGCTGGACCTCTGGATTGTGGTCTGCACACATGCAGTTTAATAGTTCCTAGAAGATCACATGTAAGTTTCCATGTTTACCCGAAGGACTTAAATATAGCCAGACCAAAGCATTCTAATCTTGAATAAATCTGCATGTTTTGGCCTGTGGCCTCCATAAAATAAATTTTTTGTACTGTTATTAAACAAAGGAGATAGATCACAACCTGGGAACTTAATACCAGTATTAGCAGTAGGGAGGCTTTCAAAAGACTGGCTGGGAAAAGCATATGCACATATGTTACTGACAAGAAGATCAGAAGAGGAATTCTGTATGGTCTTATGCAAAGTATGACTCGGCCTCCAGGCTTTATCTGACCTTGAGGTGGATGCTGTGAGCAGTGCTTGAAAGCTGGGAAACAAGTAATTGCTCTGGCACATATGCCACCTACATGTGGATCTATCAAGATAAATGTCTGCAGGTATTTATTAAGTGTCAAAACATACATGTGGTGCTTTAAATGGAATGTATTGTTCTTTTTTAGGATTTTTTATAAAGATGACCTCTTGGGAAATATCTGTTGGTGCCAGGAGTCACAGGAATGGAAACATTATGTTGGTTGTATATTACAACTTCTCGAAAACAGATAAGTAATATATTTCAAGGTTAGTTTTAATCCACAATATAGGAAAATGAAACTCTATATATATATGTATATATATATATATATATATATATATGTATATCTGGTTAATTGTGGCATCAGTAAACAAACCAATTCAATTCAAATAGGCTTTATTGGTAAGTCCAAAAAACATTTGGCATTTCCAAGGAAAAAGAGAATAACAAATCGGGGGGGTTATGTGGAAAATAGAGTGGGCTGTTGGGTTATAGGGGCAGTAAGGGGTTGGGGCAGGGTTAAGGGGCAGTATACAGGTATTAAATCCATGGATTCTTATTTTCCTATAGGGGGCAGTATAGAGGTGGGATATAGGGGCAGTATATGGGTATAAGAGTCCCTGGTGTGTTATGTTCCTCTCAGCTGGTGGCAGGTGGAGACATATTGGGTGGCTATTTGCAGGGTGAACTCTTCCCCCAGCAGGATGTGGAGTTTCCTCTCATCATCTATGGAAGTGAAATCTGGGATGAGGGTGGAGAGTCTCTGGAAGTAAGTACCAAACAAACGAAAGTGAGCTTTAGACAAGCAACATAAATCATGAAATGCATTTATTCTAATAGACAAACACCATCATAAGCAATGCTTGTCTGTGTGCACTATGCTATCCCAAAATTCTCGCCCTCCCAACAGGTGATTTGTCAAGGCCTTCCTTTAATATACCCCTTTTCTCTAAAAGCAATGACAACACAACCTTTGCTGTCTTAATTTGGTAGCAGTCACTTCCTTGTGCCATTTAAAATTTGCCATATACTATGCCTGTGGTCCAACCATACGCCGGAACTCAGCGCCCGGTTTATTTACCACTAGCGCCGAAAAGGCTCCATAGAACACAATAGGCTCGATTCATAGACACATTCGTCCGGACTTCCGTAGCTTCATTTTTCATTCGTACGAACCTTCGAGAATGCGCTTTCGATGAACGGAAGCAAATCGGAACATTTCCGTTAGTTCGGATCATTTTCCAAACAAAATCGGAAATTTTCCGTTCATTCAGATAACGTCCGTTGTTGGGATGGGTTTCTGTCTGATTCAGAGAGCTGATTTCCGACGGATCACCACCACCCTATAAATCCGTTTCGTTTCCGATCCACTTACGGGACCTTTGAGGGCTCGGATTGCTATTGTTGAACATGTTTTGCGGCTATGTGGAGGAGTCTGCGTGCCTTTTGCACCAAGGCATTGCATGTATCAGCATGGCCGAGGCCATAAATTGTATAGCAATGCATGCCTGAATCAATACATTTCATGTATGCCTTATAGATGCATTTTAATGCTGACCTAAATTAGTCCTTAGCATGTAAACCTTTATTTTCCCACACATCCATATAATTGCTATATTTTTTTAGACTTATGTCCTTTGTGAATTATATTTGGATTGTTGAACTTGAATCTTAATTTGTTGTAGGAGTTATTGTTTTAGTTGGTTATCTTTGCTTTGTGTAATTATTTTATATTTGGTTGCAGGAACTGCAAGATATGCCACTCGCCCTTGCTCCTGATGCCCGTTCTTTGCCTGCAGAATGCGGGCCAGGGGTTCTGTAATCGGGGAAGCTATGCAAATCCTGGCCCGTGGCGAGGGCCCTCTGGCTTTTGAAGTCCAGATTTAGGTGTTTGGACCATACGGGGGGGGGGGGGGGGGGGGGGGCACTGCAGCATGACCCCAACAAGGTTATACCAATATTTTAATTTACCTTTTTTAACAGGGACCACACGTGCCAGAGTGGCACAACTGAGTGTCAGGGTCCTTCACTTGGTGGGCGAGATGCAGGAGCTGCGCAACTCGTTGGGGACCACAGATGAAGAATAATGTTCAGTGGCCTGCCATTGCTATGTATTTTGTTTTTTATAGCAGTAAAAATGTGAAATTTTCAAAATGTTTTAAAATTTTATATTTTATGATGGAATAAAAAAAAATGTTACATTGTCATTTCATTTACAAAATACATTAACACAAAACTAATGGGCCCATAAATATTTAAAGATGAATATTCACATGACTAGGGGGCTAAAATGGAAGAAGAACCTAACCGAGAAGTGGTTTGGGTGAGCTTTAAGGGTCCAAAAGGGAAGATGGAGGACAGTGCTAAGTGATTTAGCTAAACATTGTAGTAGAAGTGGGGGTGGCAAATATGTAGGCGAGCACTTTAATGATTTAAGTTTGTAGTGCGCAGGCGCAAGATCGTAAGGATTTCCGTCTGGACGATTATTTATTGAAAAAGGGAAACAGAAACTAATGGGAAACGTAAAGGATTCGTTGGAGGATACGATGGGAAAAGAGCAAAAACTAAAGCCTACGTTGTAACATGTGAAAATGAAACTGAAAAGTCTGGATGGAAAATGACATTCTCGTATTCGTAATCTGCCGTACGAACGGATGGAAATTTTACAGAAGGTTTTCAATGCATGCATAGAATCGCTCGTACGCTCATACGAGAACGGAAACATTTCCAAAAAAAAAAAACGGATCGGAACTAAAACGGAAGTTTTTTTTGTCTCTCTGAATCAAGCCTATTGAGCAAGACAGGATTGAAGTGTTTAATGCTCAGAATTAACATTAAACACATTTATTTGTTCAGACCTTGCATTGGGACCATTTATCAGTTCAAAGTTAAAGTGAAACAAAAAAAACACACACAAGTTTTTTCAAAAATCACCACCGGGGAGTGGCTTTTAAACTAAGAGGCAGGGCCTCTTGGGAATCTCCATGATGTCATGTATGATGTCACAAAAGGGGAGGAGCCTAGAGAGGTGCATGAGAAAATCCCCTCGAGCCCCCGTATAACAAGTATAAAAGCCTCCTCCCCCAGCCCACACCTCAGTCCCTCGCTGGATAGTGAGGATGAAAGACTTTTGTTCCCCCTTCATCTAAATAGTGGTGCTTGACGGCCACTGCCACCACATGAAGACGCTGGATGGGGAACCGGAGAGCCCTGGAGACTGGAGGACACTCGCTGTGGGACTGAAGAAGGCCCACCAGACTGGAGGAAGGCGGTGTCCGGTAGGGTACAGAAGAAAGATGGGTACAGGTGAGGTAGTTAAATTAAGATTAATAGAATTAATTGTGTGGTGTCTTATTTGATTCGACTTTGGGTGAACTGGTAAGGGGACCCCCTATACCAGTTCACCAGGGTCAGGAGCCTGCCTGGCTTGGAGGGTGCCCTGATGGTAAAATGACACATGACCTATTTGAGACATCGTGGATGTGGAAGAGCCCAGCCCCATACCAAAGGGCATAAGGACTGGTAACTTGCATGGCCAGGTGCCACCAATAGCGCGGCCTCTTAGCCCTGGTCACTTTCCCTGCTTTAATGAATGCTGCATTCATTAAAAGAAGGATAAGTGATCAAAAAAAAAAATCTGACATTTTTTCCATAAATTAGATCTAACGAAAAATGCTTAACAAAATATAAAAAAGTAAACCTGCTATCCATTGCAATGTAAAATTACATGCCGGTAAAAGTGGCATGCAATAAAACACTGAAAACAGAAAAATAAAAAGTCAGGCTCTTTTTCATTAGATACAAATTTTATCTAATGAAAAATACCCAAAAAATGACCAAAGCCCCCCCCCCCCCCCCAAAAAAAAATAAGCCAGCGGAACAAATTAAAAACATGAGAAACTCATCTAAAGATGCAGGCAAAAAACTTATGCCAAGCATTCAGGAATTCAGGCCATGCGAGTTTCCTTTCGATGAAACACTACCCTTTACGTGGAGGCTCTGAATCACCCTTTATGACTTACCATCCGCCTAAAATGCTTAGCTTTGGCATTTACATATAAGCTCTGATTTACTAAAGCTATTCTGGGCTGCTCCAGTCCAACATAGGTGGGCATAGCATGGCACAGCAGACAAAGTAGTATTCACAAAGCATTTTGCCCCTTGATGTGCTCACACACTGAAGGGATTCCATATTTACTACTCTGAGTTTCGAGCCCAGGTCGAAGTTTACTAAGATTTTTAAACATAAATTGATTTTAAGTTATAAGACATTATTTTATGATGTGCAGATGTTTTTGTTATTGTAGAGAAACAGTATTTGTGTAACCCTGAGAATATTCACACTGCTATATAAGCATATAGAAACTTTAAAATGCTGTCTCACCTTCGTGGTCACATGGGCCGGCCCTGGCCAGTAGCCGGGAAAGTGACACTGGCCCATGTGACTGTGGGCTGCCAATAGCAGGATGGCATTTTGGTCAAGGTAAGGATTTCGGAGGTAGTGGGGGGCTCCAGCAAACTGAGACTGTCAGGATGCAGCCCCACACCCATTAGAAAGGAAATAGGTGTGGGACTGCTTTAACGTTCTCCGAATCTCATGGGAGAAAGGATGTAGGGAGAGAACAACATGACACATCAGCTCAAGCATTGTGATATATATATATATATAGAGAATTTATTTATAATTAACTAGATGGCAACTCCATCCCCCTGTACTGGCACATCTAGTAAATCAGGCCCATAATGTAAGAGCTCCAAGCAACAAATGTTATGTTCATTTTGATGCCCCAAATAGCCTTATTATGCTTTACAAGGGAGCTTCTATATTCGTTACAGTCACATAAGCATTGTTGCTTTTAAAATGAATCCTTGCCCAAGTGCCTCTGAAATATGTGGTCAACTTTAATGTTCAAAAAAGCATCTAAGAAATATTTTAGAATTTGCTTTTAGTGCATCTGATATCGAATCTGATGAGAATGTTTTATGTACACTAAAAAAAGTCTAGAGGCATTTATTTCTTTCATCTTTTATACAAAATAACCCAAAGTAATTGATGCACCAAAGGTCTCTTAATTCTGTTTGCATCTATTCCAATATTAAATGAAGTAAGGATTAACATCTGAAAGGGTAAGAAAATCTCCATCATATCTATTCTGTCTCTACTGAAAAAAGGCAGCTAATCCCTCTGTATGCCAAATCAGGCAGCCATTGTCCAGTCCAAATAGTCTTTGAGCTCCAATCAGCATCTCACTGAGGAATATGCAAACAGCTGTCTTGGGAGACCAGAAAGCAACTGCAAACAGAAAAATTTTAGCATCATCTGTGTAGAACAGAAGGTCATCCTTTCTGTTAATAATTGAGATAACACTGCATTGCCAGTCCCCAGAGTGTGTATGTAAGTGGATTAATGTAGAGGTTGAATAAAAACCAAGTCTAGAATACAACCTTGTTGAACCCTGTGAGTCAACATATCAGACCTGTCAATTAACTGATCCCATAACACCTGTCTTTGTGCTGTACATGCGCATCACAGTCAATCAGAAAGGGAGAATGCTCGCTTATACAAACGCCGCACCTCCCAAAATGGGCAAACAATACTACTTTGCAACATCAAGTTAAAAAGAAAAGATAAACAGATGAATGATACATTGTAATATTTATAATGGCAGACTTATTTGACTTTTCTGGTCACAGAACATTTGATCAAATCTATAGCAATAATCCTTCCTTCTCTTAGCCTCCATTATATAAACCACAAAAACACTTATGGGTTGGTGGGAGCTTTCTCACCTTAGAGACAGATGAATGTCCAATAATAAAAACAAATCTGATCAGGTGAACTTTAAAAGAAAAGTCAACTTTTGTGAAGTTATCCCAGACCCCAGACCAGGAGTACCCTATAGGGCATGAGGCTCACGGCATAGCTTACAATTGCTCCCATGTCACCAGTTGTTTCTCACAGCCCTGCTTTAATTGTAAGCTGCACCGCCAGATTCCATATAACTGGTGGGTATGGCCTGTGTATGCTGTGTATGAATCTCCTGTTATTTCCAATAGGAGCTCTGTACACCAGACATATGGGTTGATTCAAAGAAACATGTAACAGCTTGGATTTGGCTCACGATCATCCTATTTTTCACGTCCGCTCGTGCGTTCGTATGAACTTGCGAGTGATTCAATAAGCAAATACGTTTCTATCCTAAAAGATACGTCCGTTCGTATGATATCTCCCGAACTTGCCTCAGTCAGTTGGCAATCGTAAAAATCACGTTCATGTGTTTTTTCGGCTGCTTCCATCGTCAAGCTCTTCCAATTACTTGCGTTTGCCTCTGGTTTTCATTGGTTTTTGGCCTCTTAGATTCGTGCGTTCGTATGTTTATAAGATCTTGCGCATGCGCACCCTCAACCAGAAACTTACCTAAACCCCGTAGCGGCTGCATCCAACTTCATTTCTCGGTCCCTCAAACTTACCTAAACCCCTTAGCGCTTGCATCCAACTTCATTTCTCGGTCCCTCAAACTTACCTAAACCCCTTAGCGCTTGCATCCAACTTCATTTCTCGGTCCCTCAAACTTACCTAAACCCTTTAGCGGCTGCATCCAACTTCATTTCTCGGTCCCTCAAACTTACCTAAACCCCTTAGCGCTTGCATCCAACTTCATTTCTCGGTCCCTCAAACTTACCTAAACCCTTTAGCGGCTGCATCCAACTTCATTTCTCGGTCCCTCAAACTTACCTAAACCCCTTAGCGCTTGCATCCCACTTCATTTCTCGGTCCCTCAAACTTACCTAAACCCCTTAGCGCTTGCATCCAACTTCATTTCTCGGTCCCTCAAACTTACCTAAACCCCTTAGCGCTTGCATCCAACTTCATTTCTCGGTCCCTCAAACTTACCTAAACCCTTTAGCGGCTGCATCCAACTTCATTTCTCGGTCCCTCAAACTTACCTAAACCCCTTAGCGCTTGCATCCCACTTCATTTCTCGGTCCCTCAAACTTACCTAAACCCCGTAGCGGCTGCATCCAACTTCATTTCTCGGTCCCTCAAACTTACCTAAACCCTTTAGCGGCTGCATCCAACTTCATTTCTCGGTCCCTCAAACTTACCTAAACCCCTTAGCGCTTGCATCCAACTTCATTTCTCGGTCCCTCAAACTTACCTAAACCCTTTAGCGGCTGCATCCAACTTCATTTCTCGGTCCCTCAAACTTACCTAAACCCTTTAGCGGCTGCATCCAACTTCATTTCTCGGTCCCTCAAACTTACCTAAACCCCTTAGCGCTTGCATCCCACTTCATTTCTCGGTCCCTCAAACTTACCTAAACCCCTTAGCGCTTGCATCCAACTTCATTTCTCGGTCCCTCAAACTTACCTAAACCCCTTAGCGCTTGCATCCAACTTCATTTCTCGGTCCCTCAAACTTACCTAAACCCTTTAGCGGCTGCATCCAACTTCATTTCTCGGTCCCTCAAACTTACCTAAACCCCTTAGCGCTTGCATCCCACTTCATTTCTCGGTCCCTCAAACTTACCTAAACCCCGTAGCGGCTGCATCCCACTTCATTTCTCGGTCCATAAAACGTAAGAAAATCACATAATTTACATATGTCTATATGTTTCTAAGTGTGTTGTTTCTGGTTTGTGTAATTTTTTGGGTGTGTGCATATTAGAAAAGACACATTTAGGAAGGCTTAAAATCTAATTTATTTAAAATATTTTCTTTGTTTTGTTTTTAATAATTTTCAAAACTTTTTTTTTTTTTTGGTTTTTTTTTTTAAACCTTTTTTTTTTTTTTTTCTCGGTAAAACACATATAATTATTTAGTTTGTTTTTAACAGTAAAACACTTTTTTTTTTTTGGGGGGTTTTTTTTGTAAAAACATATTTTTTGGTTTTTTTAAAAAACAATAAAACACTTTATAAAATTTTTAAAACTTTAAAAACAAGTTAAAGAAAGGAGCCAGGACCAAGGGCACTATTCATCATCCTCTTCTTCATCTGTTGGCCCCAACGTCGCCTGTATGGCCAGCAGCTCGGCCACCAACTCCTTCATTCTTTTTTTTTTTCCCGCCAAGGTTTGGGGGATCATCCCTGTAACCAATAGAGAAAGAAACATAAATAGGAGTCCCAGACCGGTTTGTATGCTGGAAATAGATTTAGGGTTAATCAAATACATGTAAATGCATGACATATGTCCTTCTTCAAAGGGATACAGTTAATGCATTTCCCACAGGTAAGTGTTTAAACTCCTTAAACCGGACCTTCAACATTATTTAATGAAAACCAATAACTATTCACAAATGATTCTGCACCACCTCAAAGTTATTTAGGGTTTTTTGGGGATTACAGCGCCGCCATCTGGACTCTGAAGCATAACACTTAATGAGGAGTGGAGAGTTGGATAAAGTACAGGGGAGTAGGTTACAGTGGTGCGTTGGGAATCCCGAGCATAGCTGGGTTGAGGGAAAGGTCATCACTCACACAATGCATGGCAGCACCTTCCTTTTTACAATCTGTATCCCATGCTGCCTGTAAATATTGCGCATTCCATATTCCCCAATATTGGTTTTGTTCAGTCTAATAACATGCATTAGATGGGTGAAGGGTGTTTTTCCATGTTTCTAATCTGTAGGTACAGTGTGATGGCTAAGTCTTTGGTTCTTAATACTAGTTAGGGTCCTCTTTAAGCTAACGAAGTGCCCACATGAAAGTGTGAACTACACATTGGCTACGCCTTTAGTTATGTGTGTGTTATTAGCTAAGCAAACATTAATATGAATAATGGCATGGAGACTTACGGAGTTGGTGGCCGACAGATGGCTGGTTGGGGCCAACAGGCTGCCCTTGGTCCTGGCTCTGCTGTGAAGAAGTCCCTGGAGAAACATGTGACATTTGGTTAGTACTTGTATAGAGTCACTATTCCCAACATATCTGGCTCCCAGTCTGGCTGACATCACTCACCTTCGCCAGGATCGACTTCAAGCATCTCTGCTGCCTCCTCCTCCACTATCTCACCCGCTCCAGAAGCTTCTACAAATACATAATAAAGGATAACTTAGTTTTTGGCCTGCCATGTATATCTTTGTGCCTATACATGAAGAGTGACATACCAGAGCCTTCCCCATGCGTGGCCAGGTATGACTCCACGCCCACGCGCCTTGGCCCCTCCTCTGTGGTAAGGTCCAGGGGCTGGTCTGAGGAGGCCACAGAGGAGGGGTAGGTCCGTCGCCCGGGAGATCCACCACCTTCACTCACAGATGCAGAGTCATGCAGCACTGGTCGGCCTGTACGTCTCCGGGTGCGGCGAATTCTGAAATCCATTTCCAACACTACCAAAGAAAAGTCATTATAAATAAAGGCATAACTTATACATTTGGAACATATACCATGCTATTGCTTTGTACTTACTTGGGAAATGGATCCCAAAATACCTCCGCACCCGGGGCATGTGCAGACGTTTCAGGTCCGACCAATGCTGCATTATCTGGGTGTGAGTGAAGGTGGTGCTGGTCACACGGTGGATCTCCGCGATGATCTCCCGGGCGATGTCCCTTTTCTCGCACACATTGGGCGCGAAGTCATACCGGCGCTGAAGCATGATCTGAAAAACATAATGGACACAGAGCTTTTACTTTTACACACAGACCCATATGTGTTGCATCACAAGTTGAGAATTTAATGTCATTAACACACACATTTCGAGTGGCAGCCATTTTTGGGGAGTGCCTTAAAGAGGACGTTGACTGTGATTGACAGTCTGGTCTTATGTTATATGTATCACACACCATGTACATACAGATAATAGCCAACATCAAGAATCAGGCCACCTGCATCTATGGCATGTTAGGATGGTTTAAACATCCAAGATGTAGCCTAATGCTTAGGCTTTTGGACCACGTGTGTGGCTTCCCGTTGTGTTTTTATGGCTTAGGAAAACAGTGTTCCTCAAACATCCGCATCAAGGTCCGAGACAGGCCAGGTTTGCCAGCTCGCCCCGCTACTCCACAGGTTAATTAACTGTTGCTAAGCCGGAGCAATTGGCCGAATTAGGACATCAGCATAGACAGTTGAAAACGTGGCCAGGCTCGGCCCTTGAGGATGAAGTGTGAGGAGCCAGTGATTAAACATTAAGAGACCCCAAACTAGTTCCAAACGCATCATTTACATTTAGGCCATCATTGACTATTCGATTAAAATGCACAGGCAGCCACTTACCAGCATGAGGATCTCTTCCTGTTGACGGGTGAAGATAGTGGGCGCCATCTTTATGCTTCTTCCAGGCAGCAGATAAGTGAAACCCCAGCGGTTTCCTGGTTCCGCTCGAACGTACGTTCGTACGAGCGCGTAGTCGTGCGCATAGGCGTCACACGCTGGGCTCATTATTTAAAGGTCCCTGCACCCAAAGCTCATTCTCTTTGAGCATTTGTGTACGATGGCACCGAAAAAGGCGATGAGCAAGCGACCCCAGCCAAGCAAGACCGCGGAGGGCCCCACAACAAGGTCCCAGCAAGGTCGGCGAAAACTGAGAGGCAAGACTCCCACCTCGGCCCCACCAAGGGACCCTGGACCCTCAGGTACCAAAAAAAGGGGCCCCAAGCCCCGTGCCCCTGCAGCCAAAAAGCTGGCAACTGCAGCACCCACCACCTCTGCCCCCAGAACAGGCAGCACAAGTGAGCCCACACCGGCCATGCCTTCAAGTAGGGCAGTTCGGAAACCCATGCCCCGCAGCAGGGCCCGAAGCCCATCCAGGGCCCGAACCCCATCCAGGGCCCGAAGCCCAGCCAGAGGCCGAAGAACCCCATCCAGGGCCCGAACCCCATCCAGGGCCCGAACCCCATCCAGGGCCCGAACCCCATCCAGGGCCCGAAGCCCAGCCAGAGGCCGAAGAACCCAATCCAGGGCACAAAGCCCAGCCAGGGCCCGAACCCCATCCAGGGCCCTAACCCCATCCAGGGCCCGAAGCCCAGCCAGAGGCCGAAGAACCCAATCCAGGGCACAAAGCCCAGCCAGGGCCCGAACCCCATCCAGGGCACGAAGCCCAGCCAGAGGCCGCAGAAACCAATCCAGGGCCAGAAGCCCCTACAGGGCCCGCCGAACCCAATCCAGGGCACGAAGCCCAGCCAGAGGCCGCAGATCCCAATCCAGGGCCAGAAGCCCCTACAGGGCCCGCCGAACCCAATCCAGGGCACGAAGCCCAGCCAGAGGCCGCAGATCCCAATCCAGGGCCAGAAGCCCCTACAGGGCCCGCCGAACCCAATCCAGGGCCAGAAGCCCCTACAGGGCCCGAAGAACCCCATCCAGGGCCAGAAGCCCCTACAGGGCCCGCCGAACCCAATCCAGGGCCAGAAGCCCAGCCAGAGGCCGCAGATCCCAATCCAGGGCCAGAAGCCCCTACAGGGCCCGCCGAACCCAATCCAGGGCCAGAAGCCCCTACAGGGCCAGAAGAACCCCATCCAGGGCCAGAAGCCCCTACAGGGCCCGCCGAACCCAATCCAGGGCCAGAAGCCCCCGACCTGGCACCAGCCGGGAACAGAGCCCCCGACCTGGCACCAGCCGGGAACCTAGCCCCCCAAGAGGGCCCCGAATTGCAACCATGACCACATCTACACCTGGAAGTTCGGTGGCCAGCCACGCAAGAACACCCAGTCCCTTGGCCAGTCCAGTCCAGTCATTGGGAAGCCACCAATCCGGCCATTCCCCTACCCAGCCCCAGGCCATAATGTCACCACATGTGTCTGCACACATGGAGGAGCAGCCAAGCCAACCATCTGGCCGCACATTGCGCCGCGGCCAGTTGAGTGGGAGATTCTCCCATGACCAAAATATGGCATTGGCTAGTGGCCTTACATTATACTATGACGAGCTATATGGGAGCAAATCCAAACACACCACCAAGCAGCGCAAGATGGAATTGTTTGAAACCATCCTCCGACAAGTAAATGCAGCGGGGGAAGAGAGGAAAGATGTGTCCCAAATTCAGAAGAAAATCTCTGATCTGAAGTATGCTGTACGGCAAAAAGAAATTAAAAGGTATAATTACAGGTAAATAAATGTTTTCGCTAAATATAATGTTTTGGATGTACTGTATGCACCTTTTCTGAGTACCAAACGATTTTCTCTTTTCAGCATGAAAACTGGAGGTGGCTTTCCATCTAAATTGGAGTTTACCCCTGCTGAGGAGATTGTGCTTGGACTTCTCCATCCGGTCGCGGTCGGTGGACATGCTGGTCTAAGGGACACAGACTCACCGACCCGTACCCACGGTGAGTACTCTTAAATCTGCATGTTTGCCTGTTTGCTAAATAATCTACAGTTCACTAGTAACAAGATAACGGGATGCCCCTATGGTTTGCCTTGCTTGGCCTCGCACTACTGTGGCTGTTTGTGTCCTCTTTTTGTCCCTGAGAATCACACATTTAGGCCCACAGCCATTATGGCAAAGTTCAAATGTCCAGTTGGATTGTTAAAGTCATGAAGTTTCGCAAGATAAGTGAGATATTTGGAATCAATCACAAAACACACATCATTATGTATGGGTTGCCTTTTGGTTGTGTGAGTTGTGTTTGAGTTAACAATTTAATTAGCCACCCACAAACATATCTGACCTAGAGCAGCGAGACTCAACTGGCGGCCCGGGGTCCCAATGCGGACCTTGGCACCACATTCAAGGACCCCTGCCCAGACAGCCCTGCACTCAGTTACTTCTGTGTTGACGTGCTCAGAGCTGCCCCCTTGATCGGCGATGTAGTGGTTGGTCTCCTGCCCAATGTCATGGCTCCCTGAAACATAGCATTGCAATATGAAGTACTGCACAGGAAGTGGCATTGCAAGGTACACAGTAACTTTGTAAAAATTTATCTGGCCACAATCGTGTCCCGCTGCCCCTGCTCTGGCCCATCTGCCACAGTCCCCCCATGCCCCCCCCCACATAAGCCCCATACATTTGTAACAGATTGGCTCCATCCATCCCATCACCATCAATACGTTAACTCCCCCCTTTAGCCATCCAATCCCTGTCCCCTCAGCTCTGGCCCATCCAGCCCAGCAAGGGCAAGCAGCCTTTATTAGTTGGCACTTTGAAATCTCCAGCCCCTCCACCAGTGTATTTATTTTTAACTAGACACCCCCTGCGTCAGCACCATGGCCAGACATTCACCTCTCACCACATACCTTGAAATGGGCCTTTACAACAATTGTTTGAGTACCACGGACCTAGCGAATGGTAGGCTAAATCCAAAAATGTGCCTTGAAAGTTGTATGCTGACTGGGTACACTTCCTGACTTAGAACTGAGGTCAGTTAGCAGTTTTTCAGAGCCATTGCACCTATGTAAACTTGCGTGTGTTTGAACAAAGGTCACCATTGCTCTAGAGTTGAATAATATTACAAATAGAGCTATATTTGATTACCTATCCAAAAAAAGGTTATGTGTGTGTGTTTACGTGGTTTGTTTTTCTCTTCTTCAGCCCAGCATGATCCCTCAGCAAGGGTAAACTCACCCCCCAGTTTGGTTATGCCTACCAGGTCCGTACAGCATAGGAGCCCAGATCAGAGATTTTCGGTAAGTTAATTTAGTAGCATAAATACTAACAAGTGCTTAAGAATGTGTTAAACTGTTGAAATCCAAAATTTGGACGCAAACTTAGCCTTTTTTTTTTGATATGTCCCTACAGACCCGCACACTCATGGAAGAGATCCAGGACATGGAGGAAGATGATGATGTCTCCGTACAGGGCACGTCGGATGAACTCCCCCTGGGTCCCAATTTGGAACTGCTCCATAATGTTTCTCTGGCCAATCCTCAGCAGCAGAGTGAATCTCCATCCATTGTGCTTGCACATGGGGAGACTGACACTACAGTCCCCAGTGTTCACTCTGCTGCTGAGGATTTGCAAAGCAGGCCGGTTGCTGTTGAGGGTACGACACCACGCGGCAGGGCACGCCCAAGAGCCAGGGTAATTGTGCGGCGGACGCCATTATGCCGCCCCACAATTTCCCAGGGGAGGCAGAGTGCCCTGCTTCAATTATGGACCCAACAAAGGGACTCTTATGACGCCCAGCTCGTTACAGAGCGTGAGCAAAGGCATGCCGACATGGTCAACATCCATACCAGTCTACAGGGCATCCTCGCGGAGTTGCGTACCCTCAACAGCAACGTGGCCAATGCAAGTAATGGCATCCAGTCAGCCATGGCTGAGATGACCAATATGCAGAGAAACATTGTGGAGCAGTTTCAAATTCACAATGCTGCCATGGCCCAGGCTAGGTCCCATTCACATGGACCTCCACATGGACCTCCACCTGGGTATTATGGGCAGCCACCCTATTAAGCCATGGGTGTGTGGGACATCTTTTCTCTTAACCCCCACTGTATTTACTTGTCCTTTGAGGTTTCAAACAATCCATTTTGTGTTGCTCTGGCAGGTTGTGTTTTGTATTTGCTCCCATATAGCTCCTTAGAGTAATGCTTAAGGCCACTAGCCAATGCCATAGGTCTATGTGGAGTGTATCTGGCCACTTATGGCTTTACCTATGTATTTGGTTGGTGCTCCTCCTGTTTGCAGACATGTTTGTGTGACATTATGGCCATGCCCAAATATCCCTGGGCACAGGCAATATTAATGACTGGACTAGGCTGGCCTTTGGACTGGGTGTCCTTGTTTGGTTGTGCCACTCACTTCCAGGTGTAGATGTGCTCGATGTTTTTTTGTAATGTTATCCATTTGTAACCACAGATGTATGTGGAATGATTTCTGTTAAGCACTATAATTTTTCCTTTTCAAAGTAAAAAAAAAAAATCACTTACAATACTTGTGGCGTTTTTAGTGGGAAGACATTTTTAACAGCTTGGGCTAAACCAGATAATTTGGGTTTGAAGAGGTGTAACAATGCAAAGCTAAAGCTAAGGAAACTACATGAAATACATTAGGCAACAATTAAGGTCTAAATGTTTTACTTAGAGGTAATGCCACATTACGGCAAAACAACATATGTAACAAAAAGGATAACACAGACATACAGAATGGTGAGACAGGGAAAAAAGTTAAGTAAAATGCTGGCTGATCAGGTTGGCTCGAACAGATTGGCCAGACTCACTGGGGGGCCCCTCAAAATTCTCGACTTCATCCTCGACGGCTGAAGAGGGCAGGCTGTCCACATAACGTGGGACACGTTCCATGATGGCAAAATTGTGCAAAAAAGCACATGCCATTATAATGTCGATCACTTTCTTGGGATCATATTGCAGGGCCCCCCCAGTATGGTCAAGGCAACGAAAACGTGTCTTCAGCAGACCAAAGGCCCTCTCCACAACAGCCCGGGTCTTGCGATGCGCACGGTTATACGCTTCCTGAGAGGCATCCTGGGGCCGCAGCACAGGCGTCATGAGCCAGGGTAGAAGTGGGTACCCGGAATCACCTTAAACAGAGAATTAAATGTAATCAAAATTAAAAAGGCAACACAACCAACACCAAAAATTTCACAGATATCATAATGATGTAAGGTAAAGTGTTCCCCAAAAAAAACAGGGCACATTAGGGCCCCCAAAAATTGCACTAAGGTATAACCTAAATAAAAATTGCACTTCTATATACCAATTAATTAACAAACATCTGCACGGCCAAGGGTATTTGTATTTTACATATATTTGTAGTTTTCAGACATGTTACAATTAGGATGCTGCTGAGGGCCTATCCACATTTCTCTGGAAACTACAATGTATGCAGTTTAAGTCCACTTTGACATTTAAAGACCAATAGTACAAAAGGAGCCAAAGGTCAAAGATCCTTGGGTATAAACTCCAAACCAATATATTTAGGCACAAGGAACTTACAGACATCCTAACTAAAGGGAAAACATTCTGAAGGCCAAAGCGAGACAAGCATTTTTTTGGTAAGTTCCTAATATATGAGCCAAGAAAAAGGCAGTTGGACGCTTATGTAAAGTTTTCAAAAACAAACATATCAACAAATACAAGATTAATGCCACATTTAATAACACACAAATAGGACACACTTACCAAGCAGCCATGCGCCCGAAAATTCACCTGCCTCAAATCTCCGAAACAACCCAGATCGCCGGAGGATATAGGAGTCGTGGGACGATCCGGGGTAGCCGGCAAGGACACTCATAAACCGCATATCCGGACCAACCACGGCCTGGACATTAAGTGAGTGTCCCATTTTACGATTCCTTAAGGCAAAAACATACAAAAAGGGTAATTGATATTTGACCCAAACTAATAAATTAAACCACAAAACATGTCTGCACTCTATTGGGAAAGACTAATGAAAAGCCTAGATAAAGCAGCTACACAAATGAGGGATAAACAAATATGCTGCCGCAAAGGAAAACAGGTTACATGACACGTTGGGCAACATAATAACCAATCTCAATACCTATATATATACTCGTCGGCTGCCCTAGGTACGAGTGCCACATGTGTGCAGTCAATTGCACCAATAACGTTGGGCATGTCGGCCACATTATAAAACCCAAGCTTAATGGCGTTTCTGGCTGCCATATCATCAGGAAAATAAATATATTTTTGAGTTATGGCAGCCATGCCTTCCAAAAATTTAGACAGTGCGCGGCTCAGCGTAGGCTGTGACATCCCCACAGAGAGGGCACCCAGCCTCTGGAACGAGCCGTTCGCCAAAAATTGCAGGCAGCCAAGCATCTTGGTCATACCTGAAATTGCATGCCCCTTCCTTGTGGTGCGGGCTAACCATGGCCGCAGCTCACTATATAATTTATGGAGGGAAGCGCGATTAAGCCTGGTCAGCTCGAACAGCTCAACATCATTCATGCTATCGATGTTCATGCGACGACGCAGGGGCAATCTGCTCTCAGACATCTCGATCAACTCAATGCCAAAAAGCATAAGCCCTTGATGTGCCACAAACTCGCTCCGCTCCATCCTACTCCCGAGGCCAAATAGCTGCCGGCAAACATTTCGTAAAGCAGCTCTTTAATGGGCTTCAAAACAATTAGCAATCACCTCTCTGAATTGGGCGCAAGCCCATGTGAAGGACGTAAAAAATAGGATCGGACGCAAATAATACGATTTGGACGGGAAAAACACACGAACTAACGCAAATTATACGATTCTCGTACGAAATGCGTATGTTCATATACGTCTATGCGCGAACGATCGTGCGAATACGAAATGGCCAAAAAAACAAGAAAAAATGACAAACACCCACCCAAACTTACGATTCTCGATACGAAATCAATTAACTTTGGCTCTTTGAATCGAGGGGATAAACAGGGCATGTCCACTCACCAGCAGGAACTCAGAGGCATGACTCAAGGCTTTGCATACCGGGGCTGCAGGAGACTGATCAGCTGTGTGAGAGAGCTAACATGAGCAGGGAACCTTAAGCCATATAGGGCACTCCTGGTCCATGGACTGAGAAAAGTCATTGAAAGTAGACTTTTTCTTTAACTGGAGGGGCATCTCAAATTGGCCAGGGGGTGATTGGTAAAAGGGACTTAATTATTTACTTTAGGTCCATTTTAACTTCCACATTGAAAAAAGCCTGAGCCCTCTTTGGCTATTACAGATTGTGACAGCAAATCGGAACCTAGTATGGTTAAGTTATGGAGACATAGAAACTTATAGGGAAAGATGAATTAGGTGGGGAGCCCCCTGCAATAGAGGCAGGGCTGGATTATGAGGTGGGTCCAAGGGGCACGCGCCCCAGGGACGCCACCATTTGCCCTGCAAAGGGGCCTCCACCAACATTTGAGTTAGGATCTGGTCCAGGAGGCTTTTCAGTCTTTGGTCTGACGGGCTGTGAAGCCAGAAACAAAGCTTTCGGCGGCAGTGGGGGCCCCCTGTGCCTGGGCAAGCCTTTTTTTGTTTTTCTAAACCTGCAGCCAAAGCCACTAAAGTGCAGAGTGGAGAGTCTAGAGCAGCAAAGCCACCGCCAGCAATGCTACAGTGATGGTGGGTGCAGAGCTGTTAATCGGCAGCTGATCACTGCACATAAGCCACCAAGCACAGCCGCTGGCAGCTCAATGCAGGGAACTGTTTTCTGCTGGACCAGCTGGGTGACTACACCACCCTCCACCCAGAATGGCAAAGCAGGAGTTCCCGAGCAGCACACCCCCACAAAAAGGGTGGCACCAGGGACTCAATCTGACTTTCCAGTAAGTAGGCACGTGTCAGACAACCACCAATATGTTACTTGGCTAGACTATTATTTTAAAGAAAAAAAAATACTGTATCTGGGGCCCCCACCAGAATTTGTGCCCAGGGCCTCCACCACACTTAATCTGGCCCTGTATAGAGGCCACCTACTTAAGAAGCATTGCTGATTTCTTTTGGGGTCTTATCAAAGAGGTGTTTTATGCACCATATTCCCCAAGCCCATACCATTTATGGAAGTGGTATTATCACAGAGAGAGTGGTGATGATGATAGACACAATGCTTGACTGACTGTATAAGGCTTTAATAATTGTCGTTTGACCCTCCAGGCATAAATAAAACTTTACCCTACATATTAACAGATTACTTCTGATAGATCATGTTTCCTGTAGTTGTAAATTATCTATAAATGTAACCACATGCATAATATGGCAGCTTTTTCTATAATCAGTGCCCAAGTGTGCAATGAGCAGCCAGAGAACCGTCTATCCAGAAGCTTTTTATGGGTATTTTTCAGACCGTCATTTATATGGAATATGACAACCAAATAACCACCAATTCCTTTTCGATAGTATTGTGAAAGGGACTGCACTCAGCTTTGATAAAGTTCTCCACTGTAGATTATCTTTTAAACAACAACTTCAGGATGCTGCAAGACTGGCCAGAAGACAAGGAGATTGGGGCATACTTACATAAACCTGTTGTCAGTGCATGACCCACTAATAATCTCACTCATAGGATATTTTTAATCCTTCATTGCTTCTTTTTACATACTGTAATGCTACATCAGAATCTTTAAACATTATAGTACTGTATACGTTAACAGCAACATCTAGTGTTCCTTGCTGTGGTAGGTGCAATGGTGGCAGCCAGGTGCTGGGCAGGTCCCACCAATTGTAGCTGGTACTGATCAGCAGTTTAAGAAGTGGGCAGACAATGTGACTGGTAGGCTGGGGTTAGTATTCATGGCATGGTTAAACATAGCTAAGACATGGCTAACAATTGGCAAAAGGACAAGGCACTTCAGAATACGTGACTTGCACGGTGGCAGACACAGTAAAGGAGTGCTTCCTATGTCTCCACTGGCCTCCAGTTGACCTTGATCAAGCAATGAACGAGAATTCCCTTGTTGGTTGAGTGTTGTATCATTTTGACTAGCATAAATGTATTGTTTGCCGAGTTGTGGAAACAGAAATCAACCCACCCACACTGCCTCAATTTCCTATCGTGAAAAATCTGAATAATGATCGCTATAATGAATGATTAGCCGCCAAGTTGTCCACGTCCGAACGCAAGTCTTCTGGTCACACAGGATTTGCATGCTCTCTTTAGCAACTTTTCACCTGCAAATCGTGCTGCGGAAATAACTTCACAAGCCCTCACATAGCTGTATCTTTGACTTTCTAACTACATACATATAGTGGACCAACCACCATACATGTTGGCCCAGGAGTCTAAAAGCCCATTCAGGCAATGAGAAAGTGAGGTATCCCAAATTTTGTGAAACACCCTGATCACCTGACAAACCTTTCACCTGTCTTGGGCTCCCACACCATGCTTAGTGGGCATGGCTGCATCTTCTGCAGCCCTGTAGCTAAGATGTGCTTTCACATCCAGCCATTGAGAGGTTAGAGTCGGGAGCGCACCTCATTCTGCAAAGAGGCCAGGGGTGCAGCCTTTCTGGCTCCCTTTGCCGCAGCTTTGGTCTAAACAGCTCTTTGTGGCACACAATAATATGCAAGCCCGTGCATGTGCTGTGGGAAAATCTGGAAAAGGTATCAATTGTGACCTGGGGGGGTTTACACAAAGGGGAATACCAAATCGGGAGGCAAGATCCAAAACCCAGCATATTCCATGAATTGTGGTCCACTTTAAGGCCTCAGTTAAGGTCCTACGGTTCCTAAAGTCCTACTGATGGCTTCATGAGTTATAAGACTTGTTATTCAATACTTACTATTACTTATTTACTGATTCCAAGGTGTTAAAACATCTAAAAAGCAGTTTTGATGAGCAGTGAAACATTACTACTTAAAAAAATAAAAAATAAAATATATATATATATATATATATATATATATATATATATATATATACTGGCAAAGTGGCGAGTGGACCACGCAACGCATCGGTGAGATAATTGGGGAAGAGGGTGGCTGTTCATTATTTAGTCTTATATGCTGACTTATGCCATTGCGGACTAAATGGACAGAGGCTCATGGATAACTGGCACATTTAGAGGCACTTTATAGATTGGCTAATTTTACACAAGGCACACTGCACTTTAGTGACTGCCTATATTAGGATTATTAAATTTTATAGCTGCGGTATTTATTTTTACACTAATTTGGTAGTCACTTCTATAATTATTTATTGAATCTATATACTGTTTGTACTGGCAGTTTTTCCTTTTCTCCTTTTTCCCTGTGCTTTTGTCCAGGCGGATTGCATCAGAGATTGTTAATTAGGATAACCAATTATTCAATATGAATTTGTAAATTATTAGCCCCAGAATTCATCCTCACTAAGCTTTTTTGGTTTTAAATTGTTGTATGTGTTTGTCATTCTGTATGTTTTTTTGCATTGCCGGTAGTATCTATCTATGTAAATAAATTCTATCTATGTAAATAAATTTATTTGATTTGACTAGTGTGTGTGCGGCCATTTGTGTGGGAATTGGGGTGGGCCAGCTCTAGGGGCCCACTGCCCTGGGGTGTTTAAGTGTTATTATTTTCCTCCCTTGGCCTGCACCTGTTTATTGAATTTAGAGGCTGTGCATATTCGGTTGCTGTGTAATTGTATTAGGTAAGTGACTGTTTATCTTGAATAGTCATCTATGAAAGTCACTATGTTCCTGTTGCCTCCAGGTGTAGGTGAGTTTAGGGGACCACACATTTCACTGTGAACTAGGTAAAGTGGTCTTGTAGCTCTATTCTTGTTGACTTTAGGAAGTGTTGCTCTAGTAGCTTTGGATTTGATGCAACATTCTTACTTAAAGTGGGCCAACACCCAGGGGTGATCGGCCTGGGAATCTTATAGATCACCTTCCGATCACCTCACACACCGCGGGACATCCGAGATCGGGATGTCCCGCGGAGTGTAACCCCCCCAAAACCCCCGAAAAACCTTACCTCTCCAGACGCTGCTTCTGCCGCCGCCTCACTCGCGCTCCTCCAGACGTGCGCGCGCCGGCCGTCTCTGAGTGACGCGCGGGAGGCGGCGGCGGGCGCGATCCCTTGTCCGCCGGCGGGCATTGGACAGCGCAGTCACGTGGGAGCGTGGAGAGGGGAGTTTTCGGGGTGTTTGGGGGGGTTTTAGGCAGCGGGGCACCCCCGATCGGGGTGCCCCAGGGAAGTGGACCAATACCCAGGATAGTCAAAATCCTGGGTGTTGGTCCACTTTAACAGTAACTGGACAAGGGGGGTACTGTTATATAGCTTTATATGTCAAATTCCTCTTTTGTAGTTTGATTGCATTCTGGGAGTCTCCTGGGATTTTTCTTCACTGTGTTGAGGTGTTCATCCGGCTTGGCACTCGCTATGGTCTGTTTGCCGTCCAAGATAGAGCACTTGTCACTTTTAAATTTTACAGTGAGTCCTTTGGCTGTCAGATGCTTCACAGGTAAGAAGTTCTCTTTCTAGGTCAGGAACATAAAGCACTGGTATGGCTATATTGTGTCCTGCATCATTGGGGCATACAGGGGTTCCATGCCCATATCCCTCTGTATGTATTTTACTTATTATATAGTATTTTTTGATGTGTCTCTGTTTTTGCCATCTAAAGCACACCCTGGTTTTCTTCCTGTGTAACCTTGTGCTTGTAGCTGTAAGAGGTCTTCTGGTGCTAGCTTCTGTGGAGTCATGCGCAAGCTCTTTTCTTTGCTCATCTTTACAAATGCTAATGTCAGATCTGTCTCAGGCCTTGTCTCCACCACATTGATCAGTGCAGTGTATGTATCGGGTAAGCTGCACAGCAGCATGGCTAAAGCGCGGCAACTCTCATTGGTTAAGAGCCCACACATGTACTATTGGAGCTTGGCGAGGTGAGTTATTTCTGGCTTCCTGGGGGATTTTACACAGCGAGGCATCCTGCTACGCAGGCACAGAACAAAACCTGAGAAAGTCAAATTCCTGGGTTTTGTTCTGCTTTAATGAGAAAAGGAGGTGTGCGTTTAGATGCCGTAAATGTGCTCGCTCATACGATTGCTTGTGCAGTGCGCTGACTGGGATGAGCAAGTGTTTTTGGTCAGCCAAAACTATACGACAGCTGACCGATGAACCAATTCTTGTTCATCATTTGATCACCGCTGCCCTTTTCACGGAGAGACTATAGCTTGATTGTGGTCGCTTTAGCGATTTCTCATTCGATATTTGCTCTGTGTAAACCAACCATGACATATTCTATTTTTTCTCTTTTCAGTAAATGCTAACAATAAAGACAAATCAGCATTGTCTTGTCTTGTATAGCAGCAAATCATTCCTCCAAACAAACAGCTTTTTAGTTTTCTACTGGTTTTATCGATTCTCTATTTGAATGTACAACTACAGGACAAATTGTCAGCATTAGATTGCAATACTTCAAAGGGAGGAAGAATATTGTTATCAAGATGTAATGATGTAGCCATTGTTACCAAAATAACTGATATCTCTGTTGTTTAGTGGCTGCAGCATGGCTGTCCTATTCTCACTAACTAATCTGAGTTGTGCCATCACTTCCAGCATGACATTTATATGCTCCTGCATGTCCTGCTCTTGCTAAGCCTCATTTTGTAAAGTTTCCTCGGCATAAACAACTTACTGTTTAAACTGGATCTCTCATGCAGTTCTTGCAGTACATCCCACTTGCCTTTCACTTTTTTTACTGCGTATGTGAATATGCTGATTGTCTTCTAATAATAAGCTTAAGGTGTCCTGTGCCTGTGTGTTTTTCCTTTCCCAGTCCTGATTATTGTCCTGTGCCCTCCCTGTAGTGATAAACTCCCACAAGTCTTCTCTGGATAATAGCATTTCCAATTTAAAGTTTCATAGCTGATAATTGTCATTGTTAAGCTTGGCCACTGAGAGTTTAAGCTCTAAGCTGCTGGCTATTCTTCCTACTTTATATATAAGAACAGCCTTACTTGTATACAGGAGATGTCTTTGGAAAGCTTCTTTATGTTAATCTCTGCATCGGCTGCGCAGGGCTGCATCTTGTCATGGGTCTTTATCTGGTCTCTGGTGCCTTCTTCGGTCACTAGGCCCCTAACCTGTTGCAGAGTGTGAGTGCTGGGTGCAGCGTAGTCAAATGCAGATAGACATTTGTGGTGTAATGGTAACTGGCTTTACTGGAACATGAGTGCAGTAAGAGAAGGTAACCTTACATGGTGGATAACATGGTCAGTAAAAAAAATAAGTCATAGAGATCACCTCAATGTACAGGGAACACAACACACAGTGCCATCTACGGTCATAAACAGTGCAACACTGGTACAAACAGGAAGGAGACTCATTCATTTGTGTCCCAGCCATTTACTGAACATGAATTAGTTGACATTATAGCCACCTATCCAGCCAGCAAATGAATTACAGCTTAACAGAGTAAAGTGGGTGGATGATAAACCTGGCAGATGGCACAGAAGTAAGCTACAAGTGGTACCCTCACAGCCCCAGTATACAATGGAAGTGCATGTACTTTAAAGCGGGGCAAAGCCCTGCAGCAGATGTCCTGAAATGTAAAAGATTCCAGGGCCTCCGCTGGCTTTTCCCTGGGGGGAATGCCCCGCTGTGTGAAACCCCCCCAGGTTGCCCATAAAAACTAATCTTTCCCCTCTCCAGCGGCGCATGTGCAGGCTTTCCTCCAGTGAGAGCTGCCTGCTATGACTACATCATTCAGATCTCATTGTTATTGCATGTTGCCGCATTCCCTGCATTCTTGGCATTGAGTGCAGCTTCAACCCCAGCCATTCAGATAGGGGATGCAAACAGTGTGCACTCCCCATTATAGTAATTGAGAGCTGTCTGCCGAATTATGTAGTGATTTCAGGCAACTCTCATTGGTTAAGAGCCCACACATGTGCTATTGGAGCTTGGCGGGGTGAGTTGTTTCTGGCTTCCTGGGGGATTTCACACAGCGGGGGTCCCGCCACGCAGGCACAGAACAAAACCTGAGAAAGTCACATTTCTGGGTTTTGTTCTGCTTTAATGAGAAAAGGAGGTGTACGTTTAGATGCCGTAAATTTGGTGTTTTTGGTCAGCCAAAACTATACAACAGCTGACCAATGAACCATTTCTTGTTCATCATTTGATCGCCACTGCCCTTTTCACGGAGAGACTATAGCTTAATTGTGATCGCTTTAGCGATTTCTCATTCGATAATTACTCTGTGTAAACCAACCATGACATATTAGTTCTATTTTTTCTCTTTTCAGTAAAGGCTAACAATAAAGACAAATCAGCATCTTGTATAGCAGCAAATCATTCCCCTAAACAAACAGCTTTTTAGTTTTCTACTGGTTTTATTGATTCTCTATTTGAATGTACAACTACAGGACAAATTGTCAGCATTAGATTGCAATACTTCAAAGGGGGGAAGAGTATTGTTATCAAGATGTAATGATGTAGCCATTGTTACACAAAGAACTGATATCTCTGTTGTTTAGTGACTACTTAAATTCTGCTGAGCTTACTGAAAAACATCAAAAAGGAGGAGTGTAATCAGATGTTCTAATGTCACATCTCTGCATAAAGGAACTTTCAGAGCTGAATCAAGCCTTTGTTATGTATATGTCTCAGCAGCTATTGTCTTGTACACTGTTGTTGAATGGCCTTGTATGGAACATTTAAGGGTAAGATGGGATTTGTCTCTTGAGCTGTGAGTTGTTTTGTCGGTGGTAATAACAGATCATTTAAAGGTGATTTTATTGTCACATACCTCATATTTTTAGCCCATCTACTAAACACTGGGGCTTCATAGCTGGCATTTGGGATTTGTCGTCTTAAGAACTGTGAAATTGTACTCCTATTGCTGATATCCTCGTCAATTGTTACTCAACACCTTTTCTGTTAGAATCAATTGCAATGGGAATAATCCTCTGAGTGTCTGTGGAATTGGTATTGATGGGGTTAAAAAAAAAAGAACTACAATATAAGTAAGTATGAATGATGTTTTAACGAAAATGCTTTTCAAATCCAGGGTAGCTGAAAAAGTTTTTCCCACAAAGGACATATACATATCAGGATATTGGGGGGGGGGGGGGGGGGGGGTAGATCTGTATGGGATGCAGGGCTGCCATGGGAAATTTTGGGGTCCGATATAATGGGCTCATTGATCCTCCTGAGCAATGCTGGATTAGGAGAATTAGGAAAAATACTCACCTTGTCGATACACTTTTTTCTGGTGTGGTTGGGGGTAGCAGAGATTCAAGGAGGATTGCAGGATTTAGGTGCAATTTTTATCCAATTATGAAAAACGGGTGTTGCTGAGATGGAATGACCAGGGTGGCTAGCAGCACTGGGTCCCCCTCCCCTACTTCACTCTCTCCACCAGCCCAAATCATTAAATTAATATTACCCACTGCATTTACAAAATGACCTTCCCCACCAGCATTAAATAACTAACTGACCAAATATAATTAAATAACCCAGTTAACTACAGTATAACCCCCCTAACAACTTACCCGCTCAGCCAGAAAGAATCATTTTGGCAATTTCAAGGCACTGGTCATTGGCATTGAAATGAAATGAAGGGTAGAAAACTTGATGGACTGACAGAAAGAAAGGCTCTTTCTAACTTAGAGTTGCCCTTTAGGATGCATCAGATACATTTGGGGAACAACAGGAATATGCAGAGTTTGGTTGGGAGCTTTTTGGAGGGAAAATGGCAGACAACAATGTAGAGAGCAGAGGTATTACAAGGAGAGGCCAGAGGGATAGACAGGGAGATCGTCCATAACCATGCTAAGGGGTAGACTAGTGTAGCCTCCCACGTAAGAGGTCTGGTGGGGCTACTACAGAGAAAAAAGCCAGGGTGCAGTTGGAAGTGAGTGAGAAGAGGTGGCTGTAGTACAGCAGATCTGCACTGAAGTGACGAGGGAGAGCTGTGGTCTATCTAGTGAAGGTTTGGGTCCATGCAGAAAGAAACCCAGTCAGGTCCTGGTGTGGATGTGACAAAGAAGGCGCACTTTAGGAGAAGGGACGATCCAAAGGGGCTGACAGTCCACATGGTGAAAGCTGATGTGCCTGAGACTTTGGAAAGGTGTGGCATCCCCTATCTCAGAACTCTCCCCAGTAGTGACTGTTGTGTGAGGGAGAAGCCTGCATGTTGGGGGGATGCCTGGTGAGGAGAGGTTCCCCGTGTTATACTTGTTGGCAGCCTGAAAATCCCTCTGTTGATGCTGAGCAATTCCTCATCCCAGTCTGGGATACTCCATAGACGGTCTCCACTATGAAGAGGTGCTCGGCTCAAAGTGGGGTGGTGGCTGCTCAAATCCCCCTATGGGGATTACATTTGACTGGTAAAAACAGAATAGTACTGCCTAGCCCCTATGCTGAAACGTTCTGACAAGCAAGAGTACCTGTGTTCAGTTCTTGTTGGACACAAGCCTATGTAACCCTTTCACTGAAATGTTCTAGTACCTGTATCCTACCTGAAAGACACAAGACAATTTAACCCTTACACTGAAATGTCCTTATGAAACAATTGTGCCTGTGTTTGCTTTCTACAAGCTATGCGAGTTTATTGGCCTGTTAATTGTGAACTGTGTATTTGACCGTGATGTGGAGTATAGCATTAAAGAGGAACATCTGAGGCACTGGAGTCTAAAAGACTCTAAAATCAGCACACTAGCTCTCAGCTCGAGCCTCCACCATGGGATTGACTGGAAGGTGAGTGGATCGGGTGACCTGGAGGGATACACACAGTGAGGATGCCTCCTATTTAAAACTTTCTTTTCCTGACCATGCAACAATAAAAAAAATATGATTCTTTCATTTATTCTGCTTTCCGTTCGGTATCTGTTTGCTGAGATCCCATCTTGTTATGTCCCCATTATTCTGTTTTATTAACCCTTACCCTCTGCTACCAAACCTGTGTGCTGTGACATTGGCTGAGATAAGTTGATACTGTAACATACTTTGGATTACAATTAAAGATTACTGTGATTACTGCTGTCACACTTCTACACAAGACCAGTCATTCAAGGTCCCAGCTTCAGCTCCCAGGCAGATTGTCCCCAGTGAATTTGTTTTTATGTTATAACGCAAATTGAACTTAGCACACGTGGAGGGACAGGGGTGCACCTGTAATATGAGGCCACGTAAGGCAGCCGCGAATGTGGGGGCGACTCCTGGCCCTGTTTTTTGACTTTTTTTTTTACTTGTATACTGTTATCTTATTATTGTTTCAGTAGAGTAGTGGTGAAGGGGGGGGGGGGGGGGGGGCGCCGCCACATGCTGTTCATGTTCTTACAGTCAATCATTGGTGGCCTCCTACCCCACAATGAATCAGCACCATTCTCATCATAGGAAGGAGCTAGGCGGAGGAGTGGAGAGCACGTCTATATTTCGCTTCAGACAGCAAAAAGAATAGGTTCCCCCTTGGGGAGGGGTGGGTGTAGTGTTACAAAATGCTTGGACTTTCTTTTTTACATGAAAATTGTGCAAATTCACAATACAATAGATGGGCACTGTAGTGGTCAGAAGCTCTGAACAGTGGCAGATTTTACTAGGAAACAGGGAAGATGGTTTGTATATTTCTTGTGGATTTCACTGGGCCTGCTGAGAAGATAATAATCCTAAAATGCTGGCTGTGTAGTTGGGTTGCATCATTGGTTACTGTTGAACAAGTGAAATACTGATATTGCATGGAGGCAGCTGATTAAGCAAGCTTTAAAATACACTCAGGAGGACAGTAATGTGCTATGACTAATTAGAAGAATCAAAAATGTGTGAAAATCTTTTTCCTTAAGGACGGTTCTCTTATGACCCAAACATCATATTGTTTGCTACTGCAGCTCAGTGACACTTGGCAGCTCACCATAGTTGAAGTTCTGATAATTCACATGTGAGAACGTATCATGAAGGAAGAAATATTTTTAAGCATTCTATGAAGAAGAATCCTGTATTTTTTTGTGTTTTAGTATGTTTAAAAAAGCTAGTTAAAGATGATTGGACTGATTGGACTCCTGAAGTTTCTTTCATTTGATGTCTTCTTTCTTCATGTAACTACTTTGCATATTTAAGTCTCTTTATGTCTCCAAGCAATCCGAGGCTCTTAGAAATGCTAAGGGTGCAATGCTAAGGATTAGCTTTAAGTTTACACAGCCAAACACAACTAGTGGACACGTGTTTCAAGCTTTAGGCTCTCATCAACTCAAGGACAGATGTTTCTGGCTTTATGGGGAGTAAGACTTACCATAACAGAGTCACAAGCCATTATGTGGAAAGACCCATGTTAGGCTTAATACTGTATAGGGCAAAAGAGACCAAAAAACCCTCTACTTAAAGGAAGCATTGATGATGATTCGCATAGGTCCTCCTTCTGCAAGGATTGATGGGAAATGCTATTTTTCCTTCTGTTGGGTACTGTGAAAATACTTTCCATTTTAGGAAAGCACCTTTTTTTTTGAAGGATTAGCTGGGAGGAGGCATCTTAGAGGCCCAGATTTAGTTTAGTCTTCAGCCCTCTTTAACAGTGCTGAGACGTAAGTTGCAGACTTTCTCTATTGATCTCACTGAGTTCACTGGGCAATTATTAGGCTATATACTTAATCTCAATGTCAGTTTTCAGGGTTGACAACAACTGCACACTTTTTCCGAAGGTAAATATTTCCCAAACTTTGCTAACTGCTTTCTACCATCAGAGTCCCCAGGTATCCATTTCCAAAATATCTACCTACACTACTGTATTTGTATCATGTAAAAACACTTTAAAGCCATCTTCCTCCCGGTCCCCAGAAGCTTTTTTGAGGATCTGAGGCGTCTTTGTCCTTGACTGGGTGCAAGTATGCAGCAAGTTTCTCTTCAGGGGAACACAAGCCCCTCCTCTATGATGTCTGGCTTTCTAGAAAAATGATTTTTACCACCTTGGGAGAGGCTTTTATGCATGAGGTGCGCTGTTTTTTAATTATTTTTTTTAAATGGCATGTTATCCCACCTCTCCAGAAAAAACAACCCCAGCACCAGCTATGGGGGCCAGTAGACCAGGAAGCAGAGGGCTAGTGGCCATCCCCCAGCCCTGAATGCTACCAGCCTGCATAGCCCACATGGGCACTGGGCTCTTCAGCCGGAAGTAATCAGCGGAAGCTGGAAGTAGAGCAGAGAATCAATGCCTCATACCCCACACCTGGCCGCTTACACCGGCTTCGGCTTTGACTCTTGCTGCACAGCATATTATAGGGGTCTGTACAACCTGCACCCACTGCGCATCATCTTATAGGGGTTTCTAAAAACCACACTCAAAGCATCTTAAAGGGGATTCGCTGTAAGTAGTGTAGGGAGAGGCATTGCATAGGGCTCTGTACAGCCAGTACCAACTGCATAGCATCTTATAGGGGTCTGTACAGCCAGTGACCACTACATAGCATCTTATAGGGGTCTATAGAACCAGTAACCACTGCACAACATCTTATAGGGGTCTGTACAACCAACAACCACAGCAGAGTATCTTATAGGGGTCTGTACAACCAGCAACCACTGCCCAACATCTTATAGGGGTATGTACAACCAGCATCCACTTCACAACATCTTACAGGGCCTTTAGCAGGCAATATTAACATGTATGGTGGTTCCTCGGCTACTGTGGGGTGCAGAGACACCGTCAGGCTGCTGTAGGTTGGGGGGTTGTTATGGGAGCTTATTTCTCAGGATAGGTGTGTGTTCCAGAGGTGGGACACACAGTTATAAAACATTGGTGACATATCCTAGTGATATGCTATAAATGAACCCCCTAGCCCTTACTACAACCATTTTACAGGAACTTTACACCACAACAGTTTGGGCCCCATTGATTTCTATGGTGTTCAGGGTCAAGTTCGGATCCCCAACTGAACTATTAACTAAAGTTAGACCAAGCCTGGGAAACCCGAGCATACGTGGGTCCACTCATATCCACTTATTGCATACAAATTTGGGCCAACTACTAGTCTTGACCTTATAGATTGTAAGCACACAAGGGCAGGGCTGTCACTCCTACTGCTTCCTGCTATATATGTGTATTTTCACAGAGGCACCGTGGTGTTTGGTGGTGCAGCTTTTGTATACGTCTGCAGATGTGTGTGGACCAAGACCTATGTTTTTAACTAGATTTAGAGACAGATTATAGGTTTGGTTGCTAGCCAACAGGGTTGAGTGCAATGACCTCTTTATGACTTGTGTATTTTCTGCTGTTCTGTCAGATCTTGCTTGTAATACCCTGTCGTATAAAGATTGGTCAAATGTTTTCCCTCATCTGTAATTTTTACCAGCTCCACTGAAAATGATGATGGCTCATAAACCATGTTATTATTCATAATGATAATAATATAATAAAAATTAAAAAGCAACATGCTACCGAATGTTTAAATCTATCCCTGGCGTGAATGACTATTTTTATGTTTTCATTCTTAAAATAGCAAAAGTGCCTGATCTCTCGTTCCTGTCTAGGGATCAGTTAGAATGAGGATGATATATAAGTGTTAGAGAAAGCTCTGTGGATTTTCACAGTTGTTTTTGTAACCTAAAGTGTCCATGTATGGGGAGGATACAGTACCTAGTACCACGTCTCATTATAATGACATTACTTTGAACTGATTAGCTTTGCTTTCTACCAATTGCCCTCATTGTTGTTCTCTGGGATATATATGACTATGGAAGAATTACTTTATTATCCTTCAAAGTGTGGTGGTTTTTTAAAGGCATTAATCTGCTAACTGGATTGGGAACCACAAGTGGTCTTTCTGTTCATGAATTGGACTAGAAATCTGCTTCCTTTCAATAACCCTTCGGTGAAGCAGTCAAGCGTAATATCCTATAGGCTGCCTGGTAGGGCCTTGCCTCTAATACTGGAGCAAAGATGAAATACTCATATAATTAAATGAACTCAGCTTTTTTAATGTAGCTTTTTGAAGGCCGACATACTAAAATTCTGTTCTATAGCACGTTACTGTATGATAAATCACATCTGATGATGATTTTAACATCACAAGGGAAGAGAAGGAACCTGCACTCTCTCTGCATCTTAAGTTTTAGCTCCTGGGGAGTTCCCTGCTTACTCTGTTGAGAATTATGTTATGTCATTTATATGCAGGTGCAGGTGAATGTAAAAATGCCTGAACAGGGCCTTTGAGCCAACCAAAACTTTTTAGTCCTGGCCATTGGCATGCATCAGTTGGAGGGCAGCAACTGGACGCAAGGGCATACATACCATTGAGGTAGTAAAGGCAGGTTCCCCTGGGCCCTTGGAACAATTAGGCACAGCACAAGCTACCTACACCACCTTATGCCTCCCTTGCCACCTGCACCTCCAGCATATATGTACTGGAGTCGGTTGGTGAATGTCTGTCCCGGGGGGCTGTGCTGGTGTGGGCCCTTCTATGGGGCCCCATTGGGTCTATGTACACCCCTGCCTGGGGGATTTGACCAGCATTCCATTCATTCCGAATGCCTGGCCTGGGTGATGCAATCAGTTGGAGGGAAGCACTCAGCAGGAGGTGTCCAGCATTCCATTCTGAATAGATTGTGCAGTGACTAAATCTATTCTGATTGGCTGGCATCACCCATCTATTCTGAATGGAGGAAGAATAAGGGAACTTGGGGGTTTCACACACATGGGGACATCCGTACACAGGATGCCCCATTAGAGCGGCTCAAAATCCAGATGAGTGACTCCTGGGTTTTGGTCCACTTTAACAAGCAGAGTGAGCCAGAGAATCCCCATGTCTACAAAACATTATGCAGAATGTGCCTCCCTAACTTGCCCCCCTAATTTATGGATAACCCAGCCCCAAAGAGGTTAAATGGCAGACAGGCCAATATATTCTATTATTGTGCAGCAATAACAACCTCAAGCAGGGAACTGGGACTGTTGCATATACACTTGAGCGACGCAGTAGCACCCCCCTGGTGCTCTCCTGCTATGATTCATTCAGTTACAAACAAAACGGCCACTTGAGGTGTATATAGCAGTTTAGCTTGTAGTGTTTTCAGATTTATTGCAGTTATCATAACTGATAAGGCTGACCCTTAATGCTGATCTGTGTGTAACTAATGTATCATCCCTGGAAAGTAACAGGGGGCGCTGCTGCAGGGCCAGGGAGCCATACACCTACCATCTGAACATCAGCCTGCATCTAGTTTTTAATTTTGGACATAGGCTTTAGTAAAAATGAAGCACAGACTGTTTTGGACCCTGGGCTAGGGATAGAAGGTGATGACATAAATTTACTTTCTGGGGTGGCATCCTTATTTGGGAAGCCCAGTGGTGAAGCATACAGGCCTTGATGAACACTATGGGTCATTAAGTTGTAGTTCTGCTTTAAAGGAACATCCATGAGGGTGATGTAGACTGATATGTAGTGGCAAGCACAATATATGGGGGTTCAGTTGTTATACATCCCTGAATCTTTGTTACACTTGCGACTACTCTGTTAAATGAGTTTCTTGGGTTTCAATGTCATGGAAGTATTTGTGGTCATGGAATGATTTTGTCTGTACATGTGGCTATTGTATTGCAGATGTAACACAGTCACAGTGCTACATTAGAATTGATAACAGTCTATGGTTATTTTTAGGACGAGAAACTACATTTTTTTCATCTTCAATACACGCAATGTCAGTCTTGGCATGTAGGTACATGCATGTGTTTCCACACCTCCAGAATAAGAGACGAATACAGGTCATATTTTAACAGTGCAGTGGTTCTTGTTTCTCCAAATTTTGAGACAAGATCAGCTTGCTTCGGGAGACCAATGAAATGTTCATGTGCTGAGAGTGTTAAGAAGCTAAGCAATTTGTAGCAATGTGTATGGTTTGTTTTAGAACATCCGAGCTCACAGAAATCAATAGGCTTCTATTATCGGGTCCAGCTGGGTCACTATGCTGTCAATGAGCTGTTGTAATTGCAGCACAAGGGTGACTCTGACCAGTCAATTGTCGCTGACAAGAGAGAGGCGTGCTGCCAGGCATGAGAACATGTCCGAGCACAGATCTGAGCTTCCCACATCCTTTCCTGAGTGATCCCGAACAAGACCATTTGCAACAAGTAGGGGCTCACAGCAGGAGGGCACCAAAGGCCTCCCTTCATTTTCTGGGTGTGATCAACGGTAGAGACATTTGTAAAGAAAAACCTGGTGACTCTACAATGCTGGGCTTTATTTAGTGACCACTTACGTTGTCATCACTATTAAAATAAATTACGTGTCAGTTTTCTTTTATTACTAGAACTACTATTACACAAAAAAAACAGTGCCAAGGGAGGATATAGGTGAATCTTTTTTTTTTTTTTTTTTTTTTTTAACCACGACACCTGACAAACCTTCTCAATTAAGCTTAAAAACAATAGAGCTACCTTCTGTAGACTTTTTGTTCAAACTCAGTTAAAAGCAGACCCCCAGTCAAGAAAGCAAAATCTGCTAGCATCCCTCCTGTGTGGAGCATCTGCATTTGGAATACTGAACAGTGGCACTTACTAACTTCCATGTTCCCTTGCTAGTTGGCGCACATGTGACTGTCTGTGGCCAGTTGGGTTTAAGGGACAGAATTACACAGCCCTGTGGTCCTGTCTGCCCAGAAAACCCAAGCACACGACGACGGACACATAGGACTTGTGATCTGGAGAGAACACAGAAGTACTTACCACTGCCCAGTATCAGGTTTTGCTGTGGGTGTTTCCGATGAGCCTCACATGGCTGACTTGCACAACCCTGTGCTCCTGAATGCCTGGCCAACTACAGCACTACCCAACAGGCACATAGAGGTTGTGATCTGGATCCGGCATCAAGGGAATACAGTAGGTGCCACTGACTAGTAATGGACTTGCAGTGGGGGTATGCCCATCAAGCCACAATGTTCCCATAGATGTCTCTGACCATAGCAGGCCGCACTCCAGACTCATAAATCTGCACCATGACAGGTCATTCCCAATTCAGCCGTGACCCAGAACTTGAAGCAAAGAAATACGTTTTGCTGAGAATATACAGAAGTATTTACTGTATTTTTGACCCATAAGACGCACCCAGGATTTGGAGGAGGGAAATAAGAAAAAAAAATATTCTGAACCAAATGATGTGCTAAAATCCCCGCTCCCAATTACCTCATTACATACAGTGTGCAGAATCACCCTATTAGACCTCTCACATTATAGGCAGTGAGTTGCATCTCACATTACAGGCAGTGTGTGTGTGGCACCCAAAATACAGACAGTGTTTGTGGCATCCCAAATACAGGCAGCGTGTGTGGCTTCCCAAATACAGGCAGGGTGTGTGGCATCCTAAATGCAAGCAGTGTTTGTGGCATCCCAAATACAGGCAGTGTGTGTTACATTCCCAATACAGGTAGTGTGAGGCATCCCAAATACAGGCAGTGTGTTTCGCATCCCAAATACAGGCAGTGTGTTTCGCATCCCAAATACAGGCAGCATGTGTGGCATCCCAAATACAGGCAGCGTGTGTCGCATCCCAAATACAGGTAGTGTGTTTGGCATCCCAAATGCAGACAGAGTGTGAGGCATCCCAAATACAGGCAGCTTGTGTGACATCCCAAATGCAGGCAGCGTGTGTGGCATCCCAAATGCAGACAGCGTGTGAGGCATCCCAAATGCAGGCAGCTTGTGTGACATCCTAAATACAGGCAGCGTGTGTGGTATCTCAAATGCAGGCAGCATGTGTGGCATCCCAAATTCAGGCAGCGTGTGTGGCATCCCAAATATAGGTAGTGTGTGGGGCATCCCAAATGCAGACAGCGTGTGAGGCATCCCAAATACAGGCAGCTTGTGTGACATCCCAAATACAGGCAGCGTGTGTGGCATCCCAAATACAGGCAGCGCGTGTGGCATCCCAAATACAGGCAGCGCGTGTGGCATCCCAAATGCAGACAGCGCGTGTGGCATCCCAAATACAGGCAGCGTGTGTGGCATCCCAAATGCAGACAGCATGTGAGGCATCCCAAATACAGGCAGCTTGTGTGACATCCCAAATACAGGCAGCGTGTGTGGCATCCCAAATACAGGCAGCGTGTGTGGCATCCCAAATACAGGCAGCGTGTGTGGCATCCCAAATACAGGTAGTGTGTGTGGCATCCCAAATGCAGACAGTGTGTGAGGCATCCCAAATACAGGAAGCGTGTGTGGCATTCCAAATACAGGTAGTGTGTGTGGCATCCCAAATGCAGACAGCGTGAGAGGCATCCCAAATGCAGACAGCGTGTGTGGCATCCCAAATACAGGCAGCGTGTGTGGCATCCCAAATACAGGTAGTGTGTGTGGCATCCCAAATGCATACAGCGCGTGTGGCTTCCCAAACAGGTAGTGTGTGTGGCATCCCAAATGCAGACAGTGTTTGTGGCATCCCAAATACAGGCAGCGTGTGTGGCTTCCCAAATACAGGCAGCGTGTGTTACATTCCCAATACAGGCAGTGTGAGGCATCACAAATACAGGCAGCTTGCGTGACATCCAAAATACAGGCAGCGTGTGTCGCATCCCAAATACAGGCAGCGTGTGAGGCATCCCAAATACAGGCAGCTTTTGTGACATCCAAAATACAGGTAGCGTGTGTGGCATCTCAAATGCAGGCAGCATGTGTGTCATCCCAAATACAGGTAGCGTGTGTGGCATCCCAAATACAGGCAGCTTGTGTGACATCCCAAATACAGGAAGTGTGTGTGGCATCCCAAATGCAGAGAGCGTGTGAGGCATCCCAAATACAGGCAGCGTGTGTGGCATCCCAAATACAGGTAGTGTGTTTGGCATCCCAAATGCAGACAGCGTGTGAGGCATCCCAAATACAGGCAGCGTGTGTGGCATCCCAAATGCAGACAGCGTGTGAGGCATCCCAAATACAGGCAGCTTGTGTGACATCCAAAATACAGGTAGCGTGTGTGGCATCTCAAATGCAGGCAGCATGTGTGTCATCCCAAATACAGGTAGCGTCTGTGGTATCTCAAATGCAGGCAGCATGTGTGGCATGTCAAATGCAGACAGCGTGTAAGGCATCCCAAATACAGGCAGCTTGTGTGACATCCCAAATACAGGAAGTGTGTGTGGCATCCCAAATGCAGAGAGCGTGTGAGGCATCCCAAATACAGGCAGCGTTTGTGGCATCCTAAATACAGGCAGCAAGTGTGGCATCCCAAATACAGGTAGAGTGTGTGGCATCCCAAATGCAGACGTGTGAGGCATCCCAAATACAGACAGTGTGTGTGGCATCCCAAATACAGGTAGTGTGTGTGGCATCCCAAATGCAGACAGCGTGTGAGGCATCCCAAATACAGGCAGCTTGTGTGACATCCCAAATACAGGCAGCGTGTGTGGCATCCCAAATACAGGTAGTGTGTGTGGCATCCCAAATGCAGACAGCGTGTGTGGCTTCCCAAATACAGGTAGTGTGTGTGGCATCCCAAATACAGGTAGTGTGTGTGGCATCCCAAATGCAGACAGTGTTTGTGGCATCCCAAATACAGGCAGCGTGTGGGGCTTCCCAAATACAGGCAGCGTGTGTGGCATCCTAAATTCAAGCAGTGTTTGTGGCATCCCAAATACAGGCAGTGTATGTTACATTCCCAATACAGGTAGTGTGAGGCATCCCAAATACATTCAGCTTGTGTGACATCCCAAATACAGGCAGCGTGTGTGGCATCCCAAATAGAGGCAGCGTGTGTGGCATCCCAAATACAGGCAGCGTGTGTGGCATCCCAAAAACATGTAGTGTGTTTGGCATCCCAAATGCAGACAGCGTGTGAGGCATCCCAAATACAGGCAGCTTGTGTGACATCCCAAATACAGGCAGCGTGTGTGGCATCCCAAATGCAGACAGCGTGTGAGGCATCACAAATACAGGCAGCTTGTGTGACATCCTAAATACAGGTAGCGTGTGTGGCATCTCAAATGCAGGCAGCATGTGTGTCATCCCAAATACTGGTAGCGTGTGTGGCATCTCAAATGCAGGCAGCATGTGTGGCATCCCAAATACAGGCAGCGTGTGTGGCATCCCAAATACAGGCAGCATGTGTGGCATCCCAAATACAGGCAGCGTGTGAGGCATCCCAAATACAGGCAGCGTGTGTGGCATCCCAAATGCAGACAGCGTGTGAGGCATCCCAAATACAGGCAGCTTGTGTGACATCCAAAATACAGGTAGCGTGTGTGGCATCTCAAATGCAGGCAGCATGTGTGTCATCCCAAATACAGGTAGCGTGTGTGGCATCTCAAATGCAGGCAGCATGTGGGGCATGTCAAATGCAGACAGCGTGTAAGGCATCCCAAATACAGGCAGCTTGTGTGACATCCCAAATACAGGAAGTGTGTGTGGCATCCCAAATGCAGAGAGCGTGTGAGGCATCCCAAATACAGGCAGCGTTTGTGGCATCCCAAATACAGGCAGCAAGTGTGGCATCCCAAATACAGGTAGAGTGTGTGGCATCCCAAATGCAGACGTGTGAGGCATCCCAAATACAGACAGTGTGTGTGGCATCCCAAATACAGGTAGTGTGTGTGGCATCCCAAATGCAGACAGCGTGTGAGGCATCCCAAATACAGGCAGCTTGTGTGACATCCCAAATACAGGCAGCGTGTGTGGCATCCCAAATACAGGTAGTGTGTGTGGCATCCCAAATGCAGACAGCGTGTGTGGCTTCCCAAATACAGGTAGTGTGTGTGGCATCCCAAATACAGGTAGTGTGTGTGGCATCCCAAATGCAGACAGTGTTTGTGGCATCCCAAATACAGGCAGCGTGTGTGGCTTCCCAAATACAGGCAGCGTGTGTGGCATCCTAAATTCAAGCAGTGTTTGTGGCATCCCAAATACAGGCAGTGTATGTTACATTCCCAATACAGGTAGTGTGAGGCATCCCAAATACATTCAGCTTGTGTGACATCCCAAATACAGGCAGCGTGTGTGGCATCCCAAATAGAGGCAGCGTGTGTGGCATCCCAAATACAGGCAGCGTGTGTGGCATCCCAAAAACATGTAGTGTGTTTGGCATCCCAAATGCAGACAGCGTGTGGGGCATCCCAAATACAGGCAGCTTGTGTGACATCCCAAATACAGGCAGCGTGTGTGGCATCCCAAATGCAGACAGCGTGTGAGGCATCACAAATACAGGCAGCTTGTGTGACATCCTAAATACAGGTAGCGTGTGTGGCATCTCAAATGCAGGCAGCATGTGTGTCATCCCAAATACTGGTAGCGTGTGTGGCATCTCAAATGCAGGCAGCATGTGTGGCATCCCAAATACAGGCAGCGTGTGTGGCATCCCAAATACAGGCAGCATGTGTGGCATCCCAAATACAGGCAGCGTGTGAGGCATCCCAAATACAGGCAGCGTGTGTGGCATCCCAAATGCAGACAGCATGTGTGGCATCCCAAATACAGGTAGTGTGTGTGGCATCCCAAATTCAGGTAGTGTGTGTGGCATCCCAAATGCAGACAACGTGTGAGGCATCCCAAATACAGACAGTGTGTGTGGCATCCCAAATACAGGTAGTGTGTGTGGCATCCCAAATGCAGACAGCGTGTGAGGCATCCCAAATACAGACAGCGTGTGAGGCATCCCAAATACAGGCAGCTTGTGTGACATCCCAAATACAGGCAGCGTGTGTGGCATCCCAAATGCAGGTAGTGTGTGTGGCATCCCAAATGCAGACAGCGTGTGTGGCATCCCAAATACAGGTTAGTGTGTGTGACGTCCCAAATGCAGACAGTGTTTGTGGCATCCCAAATACAGGCAGCGTGTGTGGCTTCCCAAATACAGGCAGCGTGTGTGGCATCCTAAATACAAGCAGTGTTTGTGGCATCCCAAATACAGGCAGTGTGTGTTATATTCCCAATACAGGTAGTGTGAGGCATCCCAAATACAGGCAGCGTGTGTGGTATCCCAAATACAGGCAGCGTGTGTGGCATCCCAAATACAGGCAGCGTGTGTGGCATCCCAAATACAGGTAGTGTGTGTGGCATCCCAAATGCAGACAGCGTGTATGGCATCCCAAATACAGGCAGCTTGTGTGGCATCCCAAATACAGGTAGTGTGTGTGGCATCCCAAATGCAGACAACGTGTGAGGCATCCCAAATACAGACAGTGTGTGTGGCATCCCAAATACAGGTAGTGTGTGTGGCATCCCAAATGCAGACAGCGTGTGAGGCATCCCAAATACAGGCAGCTTCTGTGACATCCCAAATACAGGCAGCGTGTGTGGCATCCCAAATATAGGCAGCGTGTGTGGCATCCCAAATACTGGCAGCGCGTGTGGCATCCCAAATACAGGCAGCGTGTGTGGCATCCCAAATACAGGTAGTGTGTGTGGCATCCCAAATGCAGACAGCGTGTATGGCATCCCAAATACAGGCAGCTTGTGTGACATCCTAAATACAGGTAGCATGTGTGGCATCTCAAATGCAGGCAGCATGTGTGGCATCCCAAATACAGGTAGCGTGTGTGGCATCCCAAATATAGGTAGTGTGTGTGGCATCCCAAATACAGGCAGCGTGTGAGGCATCCCAAATACAGGCAGCTTGTGTGACATCCCAAATACAGGCAGCGTGTGTGGCATCCCAAATACAGGCAGCGCGTGTGGCATCCCAAATACAGGAAGCGTGTGTGGCATCCCAAATACAGTCAGCGTGTGTGGCATCCCAAGTACAGGTAGTGTGTGTGGCATCCCAAATGCAGACAGCATGTGAGGCATCCCAAATACAAGCAGCGTGTGTGGTATCCCAAATACAGGTAGTGTGTGTGGCATCCCAAATGCAGACAGCGTGTGAGGCATCCCAAATGCAGACAGCATGTGAGGCATCCCAAATACAGGCAGCTTGTGTGACATCCCAAATACAGGCAGTGTGTGAGGCATCCCAAATACAGGTAGTGTGTGTGGCATCCCAAATGCAGACAGCGTGTGAGGCATCCCAAATACAGGCAGCTTGTGTGACATCCCAAATACAGGCAGCGTGTGTGGCATCCCAAATAAAGGCAGTGTGTATGGCTTCCCAAATACAGGCAGCGTGTGGGGCATCCCAAATGCAGACAGCGTGTATGGCATCCCAAATACAGGCAGCGTGTGTGGCATCCCACATACAGGCAGCGTTTGAGGCATCCCAAATACAGGCAGCGTGTGAGGCATCCCAAATACAGGCAGCGTGTGTGACATCCCAAATACAGGCAGCGTGTGTGGCATCCCAAATACAGGCAGTGTCTGGGGCATCCCAAATGCAGACAGCGTGTATGGCATCCCAAATGCAGACAGCGTGTGTGGCATCCCAAATACAGGCAGTGTATGTGACATACCAAATACAGGCAGCGTGTGTGGCATCCCAAATACAGACAGTGTGTGTGACATCCCAAATACAGGCAGCGTGTGTGGCATCCCAAATACAGGCAGTTTCTGAGGCATCCCAAATGCAGACAGAGTGTATGGCATCCCAAATGCAGGCAGCGTGTGAGGCATCCCAAATACAGGCAGCTTGTGTGACATCCCAAATACAGGCAGCGTGTGTGGCATCCCAAATACAGACAGTGTGTGTGACATCCCAAATACAGGCAGCGTGTGTGGCATCCCAAATACAGGCAGCTTATGTGACATCCCAAATACAGGTAGCTTATGTGACATCCCAAATACAGGCAGCTTATGTGACATCCCAAATACAGGCAGCGTGTGTGGCATCCCAAATACAGACAGTGTGTGTGACATCCCAAATGCAGGCAGCATCTGAGGCATCCCAAATGCAGACAGCGTGTATGGCATCCCAAATGCAGGCAGCGTGTGAGGCATCCCAAATACAGGCAGTGTGTGTGGCATCCCAAATACAGGCAGCTTATGTGACATCCCAAATACAGGCAGCTTGTGTGGCATCCCAAATGCAGACAGCGTGTGAGGCATCCCGAATATAGGCAGCGTGTGAGGCATCCCGAATATAGGCAGCGTGTGAGGCATCCCAAATACAGGCAGCGTGTGTGGCATCCCAAATACAGGCAGTGTGTGTGGCATCCCAAACGCAGGCAGCATGTGTGGCATCCCAAATACAGGCAGTGTTTGTGGCATCCCAAATACAGGCAGTGTGTGAGGCATCCCAAATACAGGCAGCTTGTGTGACATCCCAAATACAGGCAGCATGTGTGGCATCCCAAATACAGGCAGCGCGTGTGGCATCCCAAATACAGGAAGCGTGTGTGGCATCCCAAATACAGTCAGCGTGTGTGGCATCCCAAGTACAGGTAGTGTGTGTGGCATCCCAAATGCAGACAGCATGTGAGGCATCCCAAATACAAGCAGCGTGTGTGGCATCCCAAATACAGGTAGTGTGTGTGGCATCCCAAATGCAGACAGCGTGTGAGGCATCCCAAATGCAGACAGCATGTGAGGCATCCCAAATACAGGCAGCTTGTGTGACATCCCAAATACAGGCAGTGTGTGAGGCATCCCAAATACAGGTAGTGAGTGTGGCATCCCAAATGCAGACAGCGTGTGAGGCATCCCAAATACAGGCAGCTTGTGTGACATCCCAAATACAGGCAGCGTGTGTGGCATCCCAAATACAGGTAGTGTGTGTGGCATTCCAAATGCAGACAGCGTGTGCGGCTTCCCAAATACAGGTAGTGTGTGTGGCATCCCAAATACAGGTAGCGTGTGTGGCATCCCAAATGCAGACAGCGTGTGAGGCATCCCAAATATAGGCAGCGTATGTGGCATCCCAAATGCAGACAGCGGGTGAGGCATCCCGAATGCAGGCAGCGTGTGAGGCATTCCAAATACAGGCAGCGTGTGTGGCATCCCAAATACAGGCAGTGTGTATGGCTTCCCAAACACAGGCAGCATGCGTGGCATCCCAAATGCAGACAGCGTGTGTGGCATCCCAAATAAAGGCAGTGTGTATGGCTTCCCAAATACAGGCAGCGTGTGGGGCATCCCAAATGCAGACAGCGTGTATGGCATCCCAAATACAGGCAGCGTGTGTGGCATCCCACATACAGGCAGCGTTTGAGGCATCCCAAATACAGGCAGCGTGTGAGGCATCCCAAATACAGGCAGCGTGTGTGACATCCCAAATACAGGCAGCGTGTGTGGCATCCCAAATACAGGCAGTGTCTGGGGCATCCCAAATGCAGACAGCGTGTATGGCATCCCAAATGCAGACAGCGTGTGTGGCATCCCAAATGCAGACAGCGTGTGTGGCATCCCAAATGCAGACAGCGTGTATGGCATCCCAAATACAGGCAGTGTATGTGACATACCAAATGCAGGCAGCGTGTGTGGCATCCCAAATACAGACAGTGTGTGTGACATCCCAAATACAGGCAGCGTGTGTGGCATCCCAAATACAGGCAGTTTCTGAGGCATCCCAAATGCAGACAGAGTGTATGGCATCCCAAATGCAGGCAGCGTGTGAGGCATCCCAAATACAGGCAGCTTGTGTGACATCCCAAATACAGGCAGCGTGTGTGGCATCCCAAATACAGACAGTGTGTGTGACATCCCAAATACAGGCAGCGTGTGTGGCATCCCAAATACAGGCAGCTTATGTGACATCCCAAATACAGGTAGCTTATGTGACATCCCAAATACAGGCAGCTTATGTGACATCCCAAATACAGGCAGCGTGTGTGGCATCCCAAATACAGACAGTGTGTGTGACATCCCAAATGCAGGCAGCGTCTGAGGCATCCCAAATGCAGACAGCGTGTATGGCATCCCAAATGCAGGCAGCGTGTGAGGCATCCCAAATACAGGCAGTGTGTGTGGCATCCCAAATACAGGCAGCTTATGTGACATCCCAAATACAGGCAGCTTGTGTGGCATCCCAAATGCAGACAGCGTGTGAGGCATCCCGAATATAGGCAGCGTGTGAGGCATCCCGAATATAGGCAGCGTGTGAGGCATCCCAAATACAGGCAGCGTGTGTGGCATCCCAAATACAGGCAGTGTGTGTGGCATCCCAAACGCAGGCAGCATGTGTGGCATCCCAAATACAGGCAGTGTTTGTGGCATCCCAAATACAGGCAGTGTGCAGTATGTCCCCTCCCCCCCAAAAACATACATTTTTGCGTTCCCACATCAGAACACATACATACACATTGGTGGGAGGCGGTTGCTGCAGCGCAGGAGTGTAATTTTTTTTCGTTTTTTTTATTCGCCTGTTAAGACGCACTGACATTTTCAGGTATTTTCAGGTACTTTGAAATGGCTCTTTTTATACTGTTTCTAAGGGGGAGAAGGTGGAAAATGTTAGTATGTTGCCGGACAGGGACTTTAATGGAATGTTCATGTTTTTTCTTGGGTTCTTTTCAGAACCCCCTATACATTGGTAGGCACGGCTGAAACAGGAAATCACATGACACCAGAGAACCTGGACAATTGCTGCACAGTGTCGGCACACGCCGCACAACACCATTGGCTGCTGGTGGTCATGTGGAGGTGCATAGGCTGGGTGAGTAGTCCACCCTACTTTGGGGCTTCCTACTGATCTTTCATATATACTGTAGGTGTGTGCTACAGCATTAGATTGTAAGCTCCTTTGAGCAACAGGAACTATATGCAAATAGATTTTATTTGCAAATCGCAGCAGGAATATTAACAAGGCTGATATTAGTCTCATAAACATTTTTTCATCAAACATTTTGTTTTATGTTATGATTTAATTAGACATCATATGTACGTTTCGAGGAGGGATAATATCTCCGGAGGGTTCTCAAAGGCAAATGAATCTCTAACAAATAAACAGTCCTAAGAAGTCAGAAAGAAAAGGGAAAGCTCTTTTCGCATACAAAAGCAAATAGTCATTGGCTCCTAATTAAGCGCAACAGTCTGGTGACTTGGAGCACTCGATGTGTCAATTCTTTTATAGCATTAATTAAAAGGCATGTATTTTTTTGCTTTAATAAATGACTGCATGTTTTAGCCTCTGCAGCTCTGCCAAACGCGACTCGGCACGCTGATTGGAATTCAGGTTAATATGCTGACACACTTACAACGTGGGGTCATGTTGCGCGCCACGCTTGACTGGGTAGGTAGAGTACACCCCCTGACAGGTCCTAATCATCCTCTGCCCCGGAGGCAGACGCAAAGACAGCATTTTAATTACTTAACTAGACAAGAGTTTGCCAGCCTTAAATTGAGACATAATTAGGCTTCCCAATTTTAATAATTGTCTTAGTTAATTGGCGAGACATGGACATTCTACGGCGTGTCATCATTAGATAATTAGTACAGCAAAAATGGCAAAATGATGCTCTTGATTACAAATGATAAACTGGGGGGAGTCTTTCTACAAGCTTCTAAGGAGTTTAGTAATGTTGATAATTTGAAGTCCATTAGGAACCAGAGTTCAGCTAGGTAACCCCGTTGATGGCTGTTTTCTCCTTGTAGCTTCTATTGTTCTGCAGTTGAGTAATTTTACATTGAGTGCTCTCTGCTTTAATTGTTCACAATTAGCCTGGAAAATTATATTTTCTATACATTAACTTGCCACTTACAGTGGAACATTGCGACTGTGTTTTCCTTTATTGTGAGGGGTTTACCATGCTTGGCTTTTTACCCAATTACAAGGTGCTAAATGGTAAACCAATTGGTGGGGATTTAATTGCCATTGTTTTTGCAGGCTTTATTTTTGCTGTGATATATATAATTGGTTTACAATAGTGTTTTATGTAATAGACTGGGCTCATTCCAGTGTGCACCAACATTAAAATGAGCCCAAGAAAGAGAAACGACGGTCTTGTTAATCTCACACCTCACCGGAGGCTTCCTCGCCTTTTATCTCCGGGTGAGCCTTATGTCTGCGCCAAATATTCTGAAGCACAGCAGATGGACAAACCTCCAGGCAAAACTTTGTATAGTGTGTATGTATAGAAAATGAGCCATCTTTATTCAATTCTTAGACTCTGGTTCCCATCTCAAAGGCAAAACATTTAAGTATATCTTTTTTATGATTATATATTTGTGGGAATTGTGTAGGTATGTATTTTTTAACAATTTCTAAATAATATTTTTGGTCTACGGTGTATATATATATATCTTTATATTTATATACAGTATTATTTAGCAAGTCCTTCAATAAAGAACTGAACTGAAAAGTTGGAAATGTTTTACATACTGTATGTGAATAAGAGCTTATTTCAGTCGGTTTGTTTATTACATGCTTTTTTTAATTATATTATATTATTAGACATAGATAGTGCTGCCATATAGTGCATAGAAGCATTTGAATGCCTCTGTTCACTGATTTACAGTCTAATGTCTGACACACCCAACACTACACATTTTGTAGAAGGGTAACCCTGCCAGTATATATATATATATATATTTTTTTTTTTACAATAGTTAAACAGGGTTTCTTTCGCTAAAATGTATTATTTGTTTAAAGTGGACCAACACCCAGGATTTTGACTATCCTGGGTTTTGGCCCGCTGTGTGAAACCCCCCAGAAAGCCCCGAAAACTCACCTCTCCCCGCTCCCATGCGACCGCTGCAGCCAATCCCCGCCGCCGGACAAATAGAGCGCGTCCGCCGCCCCCTCCCGCGCGTCCCTCTTACAGGGAGCGCACCCGCGCCGGGCATTCACAAACGGCCAGCGCAGGAGCGCGCCCTGCTAGAGGGACGCGCGGGAGGCGGCGGATGCGCATGCGCCGCTGGAACGTGGAAAAGGTAGGATTGTGGGCTTCCTGGGGGTTTTCATCCCGCGGGACATCCCGATTTCGGATGCCCCGCGGGAAGGGATCTGATCTGCCGGGGAATCTTATAGATTCCCGGGCCGATCCCCCCTGGGTGTTGGTCCGCTTTAAAGCAGACCATTAAAATGCATTGTTTTGTTGAAGAGAACAACTAGCATTGACAGCAGATTATTTGCTTCAGTTTCTGCTTAAATACATTTGTCTAAAGCAGACCTGGTTAACTAGCACAATGTTTCTCAGACATTTGGAGGTCTTCCCATTTGCAGGCATTTGGCTGCTTTAGTTGCTTTCTAGACACCAGCACAACCACAATTTTCTCTGAATGGAGACGGAAATCACCCCAGGCACCAAATTTTCAGAAACATTTTGGGGAACTGCATTGGAGCCAAACATTGGCATCGAATCAAGCTGCACTAGTGCTGACACTTTTTTATTAATGCTTGGATTAAAGAAGAGCTATGGTGTAAAAACTGCATAAAGGATCACATGGAAAATCTGAAGGTGTTTTGAGTGGTTAAAAGTAACACCCACGCATTGTGGGTGTGTGTGATAGACAGCACCATTTTCAATGCCGCATGCAAAATCTTCATTTTACACCAGAACCTGTTGGCATGAAATTAATGAAAGCAAGGCCAGCATGAACCCGATCAAAATATTTTAATAAATTAAATGTAATAGTACTTAGGGCTCTGCATCATCCTACTTGCCCCCGGATGTCCTCCTGACAAGTCCGCTGCGTCCTGTGGCCATCTATTCTGACGTCTGTACCTGTTGTATTCTTACCCTGCCTATCACCCTCTGGGCCTTTGGTGGCCGGTCCCTTGCCTAGCTGGTTGGCTTGAGGCGGGTGGGCACCTTGTTTTATTTAATTGTAAAAAAATTCTGCATTTAATTGAAGAACACCTGTGCCGCTTACTTTTTACACCTGCTTTTGGCCGTACAATCATAGGCTAGTAAAAAAAAGTCTTAAAATACAACACTTTTAGAGTATTTTTGCAGGTATGCATTTCAATTAGCACAAAATATGTGCAAAATAAAAACGGCTGAAAATAAAAATAGGAAGAAGTGCATTTTTACTGTAGAAATTGCATAAATGGACAGATTACATTTTATATTGAATCAAGCCCTATGTCTACAATTCTAAATCCTGGTTTGTAGCATTTAAAAAATATATTTCTGCACTTTTTTATTAATGTGTTGAGATGGTGAGCTTATAAATCCAAGACAAGTGAGACATCAAGCTTCTCCACCCATAGTAAAAAATGACTGTTGGGCCACTTAGGTTACAGTGTGGGGGGGGGGGGGGATAATCTGACCTTGCATATACCCCTTGCAAGCCCAATACTAAGCCATCCCATTAACCTTCATCTACATTCCCTTGGCCTTGACCGCTGGGTCACAGTTCCATGTGGCAGGCTATGCCGGCCTCTTCCTGTAAACCCGATTGGCTAGCAGTGTTCATGTTGGGCTGGACCAGCAGGGGACTGTGGAGGAACCTGCTTGGGGGGGTTATGTATGGTGGGGCATCACTGTATGACTACACTGCTCTGCAAATATTTGCTCCATGTTTTTGGCAGGATAAACATTAAATGCTTAGCCCTGGCCAAAGTATGTAAGTGCAGTGGCTCTTATTGGGCTTGTGAGGGAGGAGGTGTATGCACGCGGCACATCTCAAATCACTGCACAGCTCCACTGCCCAATAATTATTTGATCCATTTATTTGATGCAGTTTGATGAGTAACCATTTTTGGCAAGAAAAACAATGGATGCTTAACCCTGGTTAAAACGTTTCATTTAAGGTAGAGTGGGGCAAAGTTAGAACTAATTAACCCCCCAAGTGTTGTGGCCTAGCATGTCAGCAGAAAACTTTACTGTCTGTAAAGTCAAGGTGGGAAAGACTGACGAGGCAGCGGCAGCTGGATCTGTGGTTGTGGGCAACTGCTGTGGATCATGAAGTGAAGGCTTAGCTGCCAAGATGGCACTGCTCCTCCTCCTGCCCAGCCACTGTGATGCCACTCCTCCCCCCAGCCAACCACCGTGACGCTACTCCTCCCCCCAGCCAACCACCGTGATGCCACTGCCCGCTGCAGCTGCTACCTCTTTACTGACCCTATCCATCTACCTACTGACCTAGCTACTTGCCCACCTACCTGCCAACTCAACCACCTACCTGCCCATCCAACCACCTACCTATCCCCCAGCCACCTACAAGCCTGACCACCCAGACACCCATCTGCCCATCCACCTACCTGCCTGCAAGCCCACCTACCTGCCTGATAGCCCAGTGACCTACCTGCCCGCCTGTCCACCTACTTGCCTACCAAGCCACCTATCAAGCTGTCCACTCACCTACTTGCCTGCCAAACCACCATCAAGCTGTCCACTCTGCCTGCCCACCTACATGCATGACTACACAGCCACCCAGCTGGCTGCCCAACCACCTACCCCTGCCCACCTACCTGCCCAGCTGCCTGCACACCTACATACCTACCTGCCCACCTACCGTCTTTACCCCCCAACCACCTACCCATCCATCTTGCCCTACTACCTAACCACTGGCCTACCTGCTTGCCCACCCACCTACCTGACCTCCAAGCAACCTACCCATCCTCCCGTCCACTGCAGAGCTGCCTGACCATACATCCACCCATCTGCCCATCCTGCAACCCATCTGTCCACCTGCTTGCCCTCCTACCTATGGCCAGCATAATGCTGCAACACAAAAGGGTTGATTCAGCTCCATGCGTGAATGCATTCTTGTATGGTTTCTAGTGTGAGAACCTTACTTTTGTGCCTTTCGTGATTCAGCAGGCTTCTCTTTGCAGGCATGTTTTTTCTTAAGTGTTCTCATTATAAGGTTGCCTACGTGCAAAAAATTTCGCCAATGTATTTGCAAGATTCAGGATTACAATGCGTGATTCAGTAGCACAATTAACATTAGAGATGGGCTATTGAGGCGAAAAATTGGTTTGAGAATTTCCTCCATCTTTTTGCTGGAGAGAATGGTGATTTTTGTGTGTTTTTGTACCCTTTTTGGAGTGATTATAGAGGCCTTTTAAAAAATATTTTACCAAAGTTTTTAGTTTAAAGTTTCTGTCCAGGCAAACACAAATTTTCTCCATTTGGGAACATTAAATAATGAACCATTTCAAAGCTGAAAATCTCTGTATGTATGTAAATTGTAAATTGTAATTGTATGTAAATAATACCTTACGTATTCTAGGTGAAACTGATATATTTGCTTCAATTTCTAACTGGGAGGGGCATGTCATGGTGCAGCTCTATGAGTCTTGAGCATATGCCAGGCTCGTTTACACTGAGAGCACCAAGGGACAAGGTGGCTGTAGAACCACTTTTTTACATACAGTATTTTATGGGAAATCGTGACAACTGAAAGAAATATGAAATTAGAACCTACAATATAATTACTTTTGAAGTCTATTGCAGGTATATAGCAAATGATTTAAAGTGGGTTAGCAGGGAGAGATGGATGGAGGTTGTTCAGTTACAGTTGTTAAATAGGTCTCCTGCAAGGCAGAAGCCAATATGTAATTACCCCTAAAATGGTGACTTGCCTCTTACTACCTTACTACCTCAATGTCTTCAGGGGACTTGTTCATATTATACAGATTATAGCTGGAGCGGGACTGGAAGCCGCGTTCATTGAACCCTGTGAGCAGAGCACCCAAGGGCGTCATGACCTCTTTACTGATTTGGCTGTGGAAAGCAGAGCACAACCTCTTCTATTAACATATGACATCATAGTAGTAAAACATTTCTATGTTAATGAATTGCTTTACATCTTGTAACCCATGCTTACGATTATGTTTAGCCATCATTTTATTAGCGTTCTTTTTTTTTTTTCAGGCTGCCTGTAAAATATAAAGTTATAATTAAATAATGTTAGCCAAATTGTCATTGTTTATTCCAATCTATGACTAATTGCCGTCTCCTTCATTTGCGTGTTTATTGTCAGTTTTCACATACTGTCAGCCTCCCAGAGTCCTTCGCTGGCAGACTGGGGGGACAGAGTTGGTGTCAACTTCATCTAAGTTGTGGTGTTGAAGTGCTATTTGAAATCATCAAAATGCTAATTATGTGCCGAGTCCCAGTCAGCTTGTAATGTGCTGGAAACGGGTGTTGCTCCTCCAGCAATGCCATTATTTTGCAATAATGACTCATTTAAGGAGGCCAAGAAAAAAAGGAGAAGAAAAAAAAAAGCGTAAGGTGTGACCGAGAGCTGGTCAGCAAACAGCTGCCCCGTCTTGCCTTTCCACCCCCGAGGCCCCGGCTGACCTCCTTTTTCATCCCGCTTGCTCTGCTTTTGTTCTGCTCTCTGTGTTATCCTGCATTTTACCATCTCATCATCTTCCTTCTTCCAATTCAGATGTCATTTCAATTTTCTCCCCATATCTGCTGCCGTTCAAGCCTGTTACTTTAACTATGCATCTGGATTTCAAGGATCCGTGCTAATCCCGAATAGGAAGACATGACACGGCACGGATGGGGCAACATGGCTTTTGTCACCGCACAGGAAAAACTCTTTACAATACTGTCAGGGGTTTAAACCAATGGAGGGTACAATGTTTCTGCATTCCCCATAGCAACCAGTTAGATAGTCCAAGAAACTCTATGATGAAAATACTCTCTGAAACTCTATGGTCTGTGAAATGTTGCTAGATGGTAAGATATAAATATGACCAGCATAAAATAAAAAAAAAAAGTTGCAAAAATAGTTTATTTCTTTTACTGAATGAAAGATGCGTTTTTGAATGCACCATTCTGCTTTTCCAATAGAGAGCTGCTCAACACTAATGACCTGTCCCCTGATTTCTATTGTAGTTTTTCTGATATGTGTAGATGTTTTCAGGCAATGCACTGGGGAGATATTAGAGTAGTTATTGCTACTATTTGCTATAGGCTGGCTCAGAGGACAGACAGCTCACTAAGAGGCTGATTCATTAATAGCGCCAGGTATCGGCATATGAGAGTCTGTATAACGGCGCTTAGAGCGACCACTAGTAGACGCTGTAAACCGGTATCGGGCACTGTAACAGAGCGCCTCAGTGGCTGTAGTTACCTGGTCGGCATTGATGAATAGGATGTATGTTAGTCGCTCTAACACCAGTACAGCGCTGCAGGGAGCGAGAGGTAGCGCCAGCTCAGTGCGACCGACCCTCAGCGACCTACATCATACTTCAAAAACTACACGCACACAGTGTTGGCGCTTTAAATCTGGTCGCTATAGCATAGAGCGCAAGATGCTGAGTGATTTTCGCAGTAACATAGCTAAAAAGAGAATTGTTGGGATGATTTATTCTCTCATGTCTTTCTGTTTCTGAAAAGCAGGCTCAGATTGCTCCAAGTGTCTTTGAAGAAAGCGGTGCCTCTTTTTCGTCATGTCTGTGTAATTTATACTACTGAAAAGCGGGTTTAATTAATTTGTGGTTGAAACTTTGCAGTGTAGAAAAAAATCTGAGAAAAGACAGATGAGAAAGTAGCAGCTATTCCCCCAGCAGACAAACAAGATGTGCGTTTCACATAGTCAGATGAGTCTTGGAGATATGTTTACCGCTTAGGGTGCAAAAAATGTTGGCCATGCATAAATAAAAGTTACAATAAAAGTTAAACCCTCTAGAGAGGTTAGGAAACTGTTTTGTCTGAATCGGAATTCGCTCAGAATTTCAGGAACAAATTGTATCGGCACAAATTCGAATTTCCTTGTTATTTGTGCTGACCAATTTTTTTCCTGAAATCCTTAAAAATAAATGCAAAACGTACAGCTCTCTCGCTGTCCCACGCAAGATAATGGCTTAATTCCCCACAGCAGTCTGTCCATAGCTGCTCTGAAGCTAGCCCATCCACCAGTGCTCCCTGCCGCAGGGAGGGGCTTTTTATACCAGCAGAGTGAGCTGACATCAACCAACTAGTGAGCTTAAATTCACATAGTTGCTTCTTCTATGTGAATTTCATGTGCCTGGCGTTTCCCCAGTTTACGGGCCAGAATATAAAAAATAAAGCTCACCTTCATCCAGGATTCAGCGCCTAGGTTTTCCTCCCCCCGGGGGGAACACTTGTTTCCTGGACTGCGCAGCAGCTTCTGACATCTTTCTTAGGCCACAGGAAGGGGCCTTTTTGTGATGCAAGTGATGTCACATAACTCAGCCGTCAGCAGGGGTAAGAGCAGAAGCCGGAGTCATCGGCCAAAGCGGGGTGCTCATATTAGTTGTATATTATTACATAAATCACTTTCTTGAGGAAATTTAGTGAATCAGTAGCATCCACATTTGGGAAGCACATTAGCTGCAGCAATGGAGCTCGGGTTGTGATTATCTAGCTGGGCTGGGACCCGGACTTGGTCAGCAAGTCTTTTTAACCTTAAGATCTGCTTTGGAAATAGAAAAGAATGTAAGGAGATGCTCATGGCCTTTACCTATATACATCTGGCTAGTGATGGAAAAATATACTTCTACTCTAGTACACTTCTGCTGAATAATTTGCATTATGCATCATTCAAGGCCATGGATTTGCATTATGCATGATGATCATCAGCAAGGCCATGGAGGGGCAGTCATGTCCTAGTGGTTAGGGAACCAATATTGTGACTCTTGTGGTTAGGGAACCAATATTGTGACTCTTGTGGTTAGGGAACCCATATTGTGACTCTTGTGGTTGGGGAACCCATATTGTGACTCTTGTGGTTGGGGAACCCATATTGTGACTCTTGTGGTTAGGGAACCAATATTGTGACTCTTGTGGTTAGGGAACCCATATTGTGACTCTTGTGGTTAGGGAACCCATATTGTGACTCTTGTGGTTAGGGAACCCATATTGTGACTCTTGTGGTTAGGGAACCAATATTGTGACTCTTGTGGTTAGGGAACCCATATTGTGACTCTTGTGGTTAGGGAACCCATATTGTGACTCTTGTGGTTAGGGAACCCATATTGTGACTCTTGTGGTTAGGGAACCCATATTGTGACTCTTGTGGTTAGGGAACCCATATTGTGACTCTTGTGGTTAGAGAACCCATATTGTGACTCTTGTGGTTAGGGAACCCATATTGTGACTCTTGTGGTTAGGGAACCCATATTGGTTCACATGTGTGTGTTGTAACTGTATGGGTGGGATAAATACACTGTAGAAATTCCTATGTTTACTCAATCATACATTGGGAATATAAACACATTACTTTACAGTACCCCAAATCCGAATCCCACTAAAGTCTATGGGGAGAATTTCAGATGTGTTTTGGGGTATCTGGAAAGCAGGCAGCCAAATTACACAAATCTGGGAATTTTGCTCTAATTAAAAACAAAAAACAGCAGAGGCCCCTGACAATTTTAGTAAAATAAGGTATTTTTTGGGGTAGGTAAAGGATCTCTTCTAGAATCTCACATTTGTATGTAAACAGAATAAATGAACAATCCCCCTTTAAAGTGGAACAAAACTATCCCGGATTTTGTCCTGTGCCTCAGGGGCATCCCAAACTGCAATTTCCTATAGCAGGGCATCCCATTTTTTTATGCCCTAGGGGGAGGCCAGTGGCTAGCCCTGGAATCTTTTTTGTCTTGCTTTAAAGGCTACTTCTTTATACCTTCCGGATGGGATGAAGGTGCACACAGTAATAATGTAAGTGGCTCACTGTGTCTAACGCAAAACTAACAGGAGGAGGGAGGACACGTCGCACCGTTCTCATTCCTTTTCTTTTATTGTTATTAGCGGTGAGCAAGCTAGTTCATCAGAACCCAAGTTTGTTACAAATTTCAGGAAAAATTAGATTCAGCACGAAACGAAATTTTTGGGGGTTCACGCTGACCGAATTCTTCCTGAAATTCACTGGGCAAAAAAAAAAAAAACTCACCACAATCCTCGTCCCAGCGGCGCGCTTGGATCCAGTGTGCGCGGCAGAAGTCAGCTTACACAGATGACAGTGCAGTGTCAGCTGTGCAAGCTGGATTCCGCCGGGGAGGCTGTCTGCGCTGTCAGCTGTGTAGTGGCTTCCCCCGCTCCCACCATGCGGTGTGTAGCTTACCTACATGCTGGCACGGTGGGAATGGAGGTGGCCGGCTACGCTGTCAGCTGTGTAGTGGCTTCCCCCGCTCCCACCATGCGGTGTGTAGCTTACCTACATGCTGGCACGGTGGGAATGGAGGTGGCCGGCTACGCTGTCAGCTGTGTAGTGGCTTCCCCCGCTCCCACCATGTGGTGTGTAGCTTACCTACATGCTGGCACGGTGGGAATGGAGATGGCCGGCTACGCTGTCAGCTGTGTAGTGGCTTCCCCCGCTCCCACCATGCGGTGTGTAGCTTACCTACATGCTGGCACGATGGGAACGGAGGAGGCTGGCTACGCTGTCAGCTGTGTAGTGGCTTCCCCCACTCCCACCATGCGGTGTGTAGCTTACCTACATGCTGGCACGGTGGGAATGGAGGAGGCTGGCTACACTGTCAGCTGTGTAGTGGCTTCCCCCGCTCCCACCATGCGGTGTATAGCTTACCTACATGCTGGCACGGTGGGAATGGAGATGGCCGGCTACGCTGTCAGCTGTGTAGCTGGCTTCCCCCGCTCCCACCATGTGGTGTGTAGCTTACCTACATGCTGGCACGGAGGGAACGGAGGAGGCCGGCTACGCTGTCAGCTGTGCCAGCATCTGGGAAAGCTACACACCACACGGTGGGAGCGGGGCAGGCCACTTAGAGGTGAGCCATTCTCAAAAATTCGATTCGGACAAACCCGAATTTCTTGGAGAAATTCGGCGAATTGCCCGAACCGAATCTTTAGGAAGTTCGCTCATCTCTAATTGTTAGATGATGTCACACTGCACAATTTATTTTACGTGTATACTTTTCCCTTTATTGAAAACTCAATAAAAATAATTTGTAAAGAAAAGCTTCTTCTTTTCATGATACAACCAAACACTTAATGATGAAACATAACACATAGGGCTTGATTCAGCACCAGCCATTAAATGCTCACTGCAGGTCACTCATGGGATCACCTGTGTAAAAAGTACAATTATTCAGTAACATACCAGCACAGAGGGAACTCTGCATACAAACTTTCTACCCTCTCCCGGCATAGTGTCTATTAGGTTTAGTTCAATGCAGAACCTATTTTTAAAAATGTTTTTACTAAAAATATATTTTTAAAAACCCTCAGCCTTCCTCCCCATGGGGCAACCAGCCCTACTCACCACACATACAGGATGTTTACCAAGGGTCCGGTCTCCAGCCCTACTGATATACCAGCCTTATGCCTTTCGGCTTAGGTCCAGTGCTTCACCAGGGTTGCCGGGGGAACCCTTATAAGAACAGAGGGCCTATACCAATGGTTAAACCGGACCTTCACCATGATTTAATGAAAAGCCCAAACTCTTAAAAAACGGTTCCCCAGCATCTAAAATTAATATATTTTACGTTTTTAGTCACTAACTTATTATTCTTTCCCCCACTGGGCTGCAACTCTTTTCAGGAATTTAGGATACGGGCGCCGCCATCTTGACTCAGAAGCATCACATTTACTGAGGAGAGGAGAGTGGGATAAGGTACAGGGGGGTGGGTTATAGCTGTGCTCTGCTCAGACAGAGCAGAGCTGGGGTCAGGTAACGGTCAGCAGTCCTAGAATGCAGAGCAGCACAGTCAGGAGGCACTTCCTGTTTGCAGGCTGCCTGATAAGATGGCGGCTTCCATAAGCCGCCATCTTGGATGTTTAAAGGCTCATAACATGCAGTAGATGCAGGTGGGATGATTTTTAATGTGAGCAATCTGTATGTACAGGGTGTGGGAAACATATAAGATAGACTCTTATTCAGAGTGAAGGTCCGCATTAAGGGGCTCTTAGCTGGTGAAGGTGTGGGTAATCAGGCAGGACGTATCGACAAGCCACCCATTGGCATGTCGGACAAATGGCTTTGAATTGGTAATGGGGTTCTTAGGGTAGAGGTCCCCATCCTTCTCTGGCATCCTGCCAAAAGAATTACCCTGCTCCTGTAGTGAGGGAGTATTATACACTACAGCCACGGTCTCTGGTGTTTCCCCAGTGATGCAGTTTGGTTGCACAAAAGATAGTCTGTAGCCAGGGCTGGTAGTGATCATGCAAGAGGTGGAGCAAGGGGGTACATTTCTTGCCACCAATGGGTTATCCCAGGCTTGGCCATCCAGTCATGTCGTATCTCAGCTGCATCATCAGCTGGAAATTGCTGACCAATTCATTATTATGTACTAATTAGTATATATTAGTATTTAGTATATATATTCGGTAGATGGGTAATAGTCTTTAGGAATTTTGCATGCTATAAATTGATCCTATAGCCTGAAAGGAAGTTTATGTCATCACCTTCTATCCCCAGCCCAGTGCCCCAAAACAGCCTGCATTTTGTTTTTTTACAAAAGCCTTTGCCCAATATACAACATAAAAACTGTAACCGGATGCTGTCTGCTGCCCAAATGGCAGCCATATGGCTCCCTGGCCATGCAGCAGCACCACCTGGTGCTCTTCTGCTATGATTCATTCAGTAAACTGCCACATGAAGGGTATGTGGCAGTTTAGCTTGTAGTTATTTCAGATTTATTGCAGTTATTATTATTGATAAAGGCTGACCTCAATGCTGACCTGTGTGTAACTGAATTAATCATTCCAGGAAATCACCAGGGGGTGCTGATGCATGGACAGGGAGTGGTACTGCCATTATTCGAACAACAGACAGCATCCGGTTAGTGTTTATATGAATATTGGGCAAAGGTTTAACTAAAAAAAGAAACACAGGCTTTTTTCCGGGCACTGGCCTGGGGATAGAATGTAACATAAACTTCCTTTCTGGTTATAGTGTCACTTTAAAGTGGACCAAAACCCACCCTGGAGTCTATTGCACAAAAATGTACCTTCCCAGTCCAACGGTGCATGCATGAGCAGGGCCACATCCCTGCTAGCCCAAATGCCTGGTGCAGGCAGGCTCCCTGTTAAAGCGGTCCTTCACCCTGAATAACAGTCTTATATGTTCCCCACACCCTGTACATACAGATTGGTCACATTAAAAATCATCCTACATGCATCTACTGCATGTTATGAGCCTTTAAACATCCAAGATGGCGGCTCATGGGGCAACAGGCAGCCTGCAAACAGGAAGTGACTTCTGACTGTGTCACTCTGCATTCTGGGATTGCTGACCTTTTCCTGACCCCAGCTCTGTTCTGTCTGTGCAAAGCACAGCTATAACCTTGCCCCCTGTACTTTATCCTGCTCTCCTCTCCTCAGTATATGTGAAGCTTCTGAGTCAAGATGGCGGCGCCCGTATCCTAGAATCCTGAACAGAGTTGCAGCCCAGTGGGGGAAAGAATAATAATTAACGACTAAAAACCTAAAATATATTCATTTTAGATGCTGGGGAATAGTTCTTTTAAGGGTTTGGGCTTTTCATTAAATCATGCTGAAGGTCCGGTTTAAAGGGTAGTGAGGGATGCGGCCGCCAGTGTGCTCAGATCACTTTAGACAAGCTCTTGATCGAAGGGGTGGGAGCTTATCCAGGCGCGCTGACTGGACGAGAGGCTGTGCAAGCACTGTAGGACCAAGGAAGGGTGAGTGTGATTGTGCGACCTGGGGGGGGGGGGGGGGTCACACAGCGTGGCACCCCCGTTCGAGGTGCACAAGGGACAAAGGCCAAAACCCAGGATAGTCAAAATCCTGGGTTTTGGTCCACTTTAAGACTTAAAGGGACAGTCTATGCTAAAAAAAAAGTAAAACCTTTGCTCTGACACAGCTGCTTCATTCAGGTTCCAGGCTCAAGAACATACATAATATCAGTGGTGTAACTAGATGTGACAGGGCCCATTAAATGGGACCCTTTAATGTCCCATTAATGGCTCATACAGGAAACTTTTTCTGTCTTACAACTCAGTTGGATGCAGCTAGACAGCTAAAGAGTTAAACAGCAAAGAGCTTCCTCTCTACATGATATCAGGACCCCCTGACCTCCTGGGCCTTGGTGAGGTCGCACCCCCTCAAATTACGCCCCTGCCTTATACTAAGATTGAGTTCCATGGTGTGCACACCCCTAGGATTTCTTGCAGATTTGGACTGGGATGTCAGGTCCACCAGCAGAACTCACTCTGAGGACCCACCCCATCACTGGCTTATATTCCTGGTCCATGCACAGAAACAATATGTCAGACTGGATTGTCTCTGTGTGTGCACTTGGGATGTCACAAAATAAGCTATACATGGTTCAGGTTTTGGTGATGAAGGGCAGGGTCCATGAGCCCGCCAGAGATTCCTGGGGCAAGTCCAAGCCTGATTCCTTGGGTGACCATCCACCAGCACTGGTGAAATGAGGGATATGGCCTCATTCTTGGGTTACAGTGACTGGAACATGTCCAACTACATTCACTGCAACACAGGAAAGTGGAGGCGGTGGGAGTGTGGCAGGCCTCCAGGGGCCCAATTCCTGGCTTCCAAGATATGTGCAACTTATGGGGATTCCAAATGGTGGAGGTGGTAGCGATCTTTCCATCATTTTGGCCTGAAGGTCTGCTTTGAAAGAATTAAAGAGACACTAAAGTAACAACCATAGAGGCTCCCAGCTCACATAGCTGCTGGTTCAGCAACTTGAATGAATGCCAACGTGTGTACAGTGAGGATGCAGCCTGGATGCTGGGACTAGATGAGTACATTTTTTATATTATTTTAACCCCACACTGACTGGCCTGGGGGGAAGGGATGTCTGCGACTTTAGTGTCTCTTTAATTATTGTACACATTATACTTAAAAGGTTAAAGTGTAACTATGAGGGTTTATACATGTGCTACTTTTTTAGAGGAGCCAATTAATTAACCAACATACTTTAAAATTACAGGCAATAAAAAAACATAAATAATAATAATAACAATACTAATTATCATCATCATCATTAATAATCTATGTGATGGAAAATCCGAAACATATTCTTTTTCCCATAATGACACTCTCTAGACATTCAGCCATTATATTTTTATGATTTTTAGGTTCTACAACGTGTAAAGAAATTTGTTTACAACTGATATCTCAACACCTTGTTGATTCTGATTGCTGGTAGCACCCTTATAAATACATGATGACCACCGAGCAGTGGAGAGTGTGGCCAAACAGATAACTGTTTATTAGTTCAAGGACTGTAGTATGAATTAATAAGATGATTAAAACCCCACTTCTATTTAAAATAATTCTTTTTAGTCAACTCATAGCTTAGAAGACACCTATACAACAATGTCAGTTAGCATTTTGTGCCAGCATTGTCTTTCTTGTCTTTCAACAAAAATGTAAGACCTGAAACAACCACCAGAGGACTCTGTTCTTGCATATTCCAGAGGTAAAATGTTCATCTGAATGTTTTACAATGAGAGATCATGCAGAATCCGGAGAACTGAGAAGATTGAAGGTGTTTGAGCAGATCTTACAAATGAAAAGGCGCTGTAGTAGAATATCATAAATATTGCAGGGTTTACAGGCACCCAATTATAGAACAAATTAAAAGTTGTTAATACAAAATTAGGAGACGACATTCAAAACAAAAGCTATTTTCATCTAATTTTCTAACAAAATGTACATAAAACCCTGGGGAAAGCCTTTTACAGCTTTGGTGAGCCTCTCTAACCGCAAGTTCATAACAGAAACAGCTTTAAATCTTCTGCATCTGATTGGGTGTTTGTAATGTGCACATAGCAACATTTTTCCATTAACATAGTTTTGTAATTTTTAGGTTCAAAACTGATATCTATCCATGAAGTGGATGAATGAAAAAAGAGGCTCACAGTGTGCTTCAACTTGCTTATTAAAGAAAAATGATCCTTACCAAATCCCTAAAATCGATCAGATATATTCCCACAAAGAGCTCTGCTTTCAACAAAGGGACAGACCAAGTCAAATGAGTGTATCTCTTTACCAGTTACATAATGCTAAAGGGCCAAAATAACAAGAAGATAACAAGAACATTGTTGGGATTACACATTTTTTATATACTGAATTTTTCTCCATATAAGACCCATAAGACACACCCAGGATTTGGAGGAGAAAAGTAAGAAAAAATATTCTGAACCACATGGTGCTCTAAAATACCCCCTCCTTATCACCCCATACGAGGCAGTGTGCAGAAACACCCCAATCACACCATTACAGACCCCACATTACAGGCAGTGAGCGGTATCCCACATTAAAGGCAGTGAGGGGCTTCCCACGTTACAGGCAGTAAGTCGTATCCTACATTACAGGCAGTGAGTGGTATCCCACATTACAGGCAGTGAGTAGTATCCCACATTACAGGCAGTGAGTAGTATCCCACATTACAGGCAGTGAGTAGTATCCCACATTACAGGCAGTAAAAAGGAAGGTAGGATGTGCTCATCCAGTCAATATATAGCAGTCAAGAGGTGCTAGAGGGGTGTGACCACACACACTAAGCAAAAAAGAAAGTTAACCCTCTGCACACTCATACTAAAAACTGAAAAACCTAGATAACACTTGTTTAGAACATGGACTGTTAGTTAACATAGATTGCAATGAATGTAAAAGTGAGGTAGCCACGTCAAGGCCGTCCAATTGTTACCCCGTCCCTAACATTACTAAGTTTAAAAGTTTGTGCTAACATTGCTACTTCTTTACTTGTGTGTGCACTGGCAATGCACAACATGAATCAGCCTGTCTAAAGACAGTGCAATAACTTAACTTGCTTGCTCACACACACACAATGAAAAAATACTTTACTTGCCTGCACAGTGCTACAGTTCAAAAAGAATCAGCCTGTCTAAAGACAGTGCAATAACTTAACTTACAGTTCAGTCCAATTGGCCTCTACCTAAACTCTCTTTTTGAACTGTAGCACTGTGCAGGCAAGTAAAGTATTTTTTCATTGTGTGTGTGTGAGCAAGCAAGTTAAGTTATTGCACTGTCTTTAGACAGGCTGATTCATGTTGTGCATTGCCAGTGCACACACAAGTAAAGAAGTAGCAATGTTAGCACAAACTTTTAAACTTAGTAATGTTAGGGACGGGGTAACAATTGGACGGCCTTGACGTGGCTACCTCACTTTTACATTCATTGCAATCTATGTTAACTAACAGTCCATGTTCTAAACAAGTGTTATCTAGGTTTTTCAGTTTTTAGTATGAGTGTGCAGAGGGTTAACTTTCTTTTTTGCTTAGTGTGTGTGGTCACACCCCTCTAGCACCTCTTGACTGCTATATATTGACTGGATGAGCACATCCTACCTTCCTTTTTGCTGTTGCATTTGCAGGTCAGTGGCCAGATCTGCTGGATTGTAGCTCTCCCAATGTAACAGGGAGTCCAATTGGCCTCTACCTAAACTCTCTTTTTGAACTGTAGCACTGTGCAGGCAAGTAAAGTATTTTTTCATTGTGTGTGTGTGAGCAAGCAAGTTAAGTTATTGCACTGTCTTTAGACAGGCTGATTCATGTTGTGCATTGCCAGTGCACACACAAGTAAAGAAGTAGCAATGTTAGCACAAACTTTTAAACTTAGTAATGTTAGGGACGGGGTAACAATTGGACGGCCTTGACGTGGCTACCTCGCTTTTACATTCATTGCAATCTATGTTAACTAACAGTCCATGTTCTAAACAAGTGTTATCTAGGTTTTTCAGTTTTTAGTATGAGTGTGCAGAGGGTTAACTTTCTTTTTTGCTTAGTGTGTGTGGTCACACCCCTCTAGCACCTCTTGACTGCTATATATTGACTGGATGAGCACATCCTACCTTCCTTTTTGCTGTTGCATTTGCAGGTCAGTGGCCAGATCTGCTGGATTGTAGCTCTCCCAATGTAACAGGGAGTCCAATTGGCCTCTACCTAAACTCTCTTTTTGAACTGTAGCACTGTGCAGGCAAGTAAAGTATTTTTTCATTGTGTGTGTGTGAGCAAGCAAGTTAAGTTATTGCACTGTCTTTAGACAGGCTGATTCATGTTGTGCATTGCCAGTGCACACACAAGTAAAGAAGTAGCAATGTTAGCACAAACTTTTAAACTTAGTAATGTTAGGGACGGGGTAACAATTGGACGGCCTTGACGTGGCTACCTCGCTTTTACATTCATTGCAATCTATGTTAACTAACAGTCCATGTTCTAAACAAGTGTTATCTAGGTTTTTCAGTTTTTAGTATGAGTGTGCAGAGGGTTAACTTTCTTTTTTGCTTAGTGTGTGTGGTCACACCCCTCTAGCACCTCTTGACTGCTATATATTGACTGGATGAGCACATCCTACCTTCCTTTTTGCTGTTGCATTTGCAGGTCAGTGGCCAGATCTGCTGGATTGTAGCTCTCCCAATGTAACAGGGAGTCCAATTGGCCTCTACCTAAACTCTCTTTTTGAACTGTAGCACTGTGCAGGCAAGTAAAGTATTTTTTCATTGTGTGTGTGTGAGCAAGCAAGTTAAGTTATTGCACTGTCTTTAGACAGGCTGATTCATGTTGTGCATTGCCAGTGCACACACAAGTAAAGAAGTAGCAATGTTAGCACAAACTTTTAAACTTAGTAATGTTAGGGACGGGGTAACAATTGGACGGCCTTGACGTGGCTACCTCGCTTTTACATTCATTGCAATCTATGTTAACTAACAGTCCATGTTCTAAACAAGTGTTATCTAGGTTTTTCAGTTTTTAGTATGAGTGTGCAGAGGGTTAACTTTCTACATTACAGGCAGTGAGTAGTATCCCACATTAAAGGCAGTGAGTAGTATCCCACATTACAGGCAGTGAGCGGAATCCCACATTAAAGGCAGTGAGGGGCTTCCCACGTTACAGGCAGTAAGTCGTATCCCACATTACAGGCAGTGAGTGGTATCCCACATTACAGGCAGTGAGTAGTATCCCACATTACAGGCAATGAGTAGTATCCCACATTACAGGCAATGAGTAGTATCCCACATTACAGGCAGTGAGTAGTATCCCACTTAACAGGCAGTTAGTGGTATCCCACATTACAGGCAGTGAGCGCTATACCACATTAAAGGCAGTGAGAGACATGCCACATTACAGGCAGTGAGAGACATCCCACATTACAGGCAGTGAGAGACATCCCACATCACAGGCAGTATGTGGTATCCAACATTAAAGACAGTGAGCGTGGCATCCCAGTTACAGGGGGTGCGTGTGGCATTAAATTTACAGGCAATGTGCAGGTATTCCAATTACAGGCAGTGTGTGGGCATCCCAATTACAGGTGGTGTGTGTGGTATACCAACTACAGGCAATGTGCGGTAATACCAACTACAGGCAGTGGACGGACATCCCAAATACAGGCAGTGTGCAGACATAGGAACAACACAAAGAAATAAGAAAAAATTCAATAATTACATAATTTTGCACAAAAATGGTCAGGACAAATTTACTGGTACCCTCAACTTCAAGTGGTCCCACACCTGTTTTCTAACTAACAAGTGTGGATCGCCATCCTTAACTTGATTCTTACCTACACAGTGTCCTCCTGGTGAAATCCAATGCTTTGCTCAGACCAAAGCTCATTTTGGACAATCCTCTTCCCGATAGTGGGGTAAAGACCACAGGACCGCAGGAGGCCAATGGTGAGACTTGATTTTGGAAGGGAGCAAGGAAAAGGGAAAAAAAATGAAAAAATTGGGTTTGCAGGAGGTTAATGCGCAGGGGTGGGGGGGGGGGGGACTGGGGAGCATTTCGCTTTTCAGCTCAGAGAACAACACATGTTTTGTGAAAAATGGGTGTTTTCTGGTTAAATATGGCTTTACCACAACCAAAAGATTTTTTTTAGTTTGGGATAGACTAGGTCACAGTTGGGTCCAATTTATAACACAGTGTTCAAAATTGTTATACAGATTATAGTTTATTTTGCTTTTCCCAAATAATCGATGCAAATTACAGTCAGTATAATTTTACATCATCAATCGTCAAATCAAATACAAATCTCCTGATAATATCAGTATTCTTTCCCAAAATCAAATACTCAGAATGAACTGTTCTACATTTGTATGCAACATAGTTTCTGTAACGCCCTGTGGGACTTCGTCCTTCCGTGAGCTGACAACCCCCAATCTCCTCTGCCGCTTCCTCTGGTTGCCTGGAGGCTTTATTCACGTTCCCTATTTAAGGGGTGACCGACCAATGGTAATCAGCAGAGGGGCTGAAAGGTGATTGGTGCTATTTTGATCCCTGGTTGGATTGGCTATTTGATTTCCCAGGGGTTGGTTAGCTCTGGTCAGTAAGGCTGACCAGCCCCTGATACAAGTCAGATGTGGAGGAGTGTAGGAGGCGTGTGAGTTTTGGTAGAGTTTCTGCTGTAAATTATTTGCAGGATGGCAGAATAGCTTTGAAGTAAACTGCCTCCCACCCTTCTAAATTTTCAGCTTGTTGATACTCAATAGGGTTCAGATCTGGCGGAGGATGGTGGTCGCGCCATGAGTTCCTTTCCTTTAATGTCCAATGCAGCCAATGACTAATTCTTTGCAGTGCAACATGGTACATTGTCATACATAAAGAGAATTTTACTGATCTTTTACAAATCTTTTAAGATCTGTCTTTTCTTTATTTATCATGGAAGAAAGTGGTCAGGCAGAAACTCTATAAATGTTGTTAAAGTCATTTTCACACCTTCAAGGATCCTGAAAGGGACCATTTCATTCCCCATGATTCTGTCCAAAAACAGGGTGGGCATTTACCAACCATCCAGTACTTCACCTATCTGGACCATCCATGATTGCAAGGCACTTATCAGCAGACAAGGCTGCTTGAAAACTAGTCTTCATGTATGTCTGGGCCCACTGCAACTGTTAGCTCTGGTTAGGGGTGGCTGAATAGTAGATTTTTGGGACAACTCCAAGCCTCTGGAGGAACCCAAACCTTGAGTTCCAAGAATTATCAAAGGTAATAGCAGTGCCAAATACCTGTTTGCTGCATTGTAATTGCATTTTTTCAGCTGCTCTATTTAATGAATTTTATCTGCAGAAACCATTATGCCTTGATATGCAAACCCATCTGTGTCTGAATCAGCCACAAATCTTTTCACAGTACAATGATCACACTTACATTTTTGTGAATTATCTGATATTTTTATGCCTTGTCCAAGACATTGCACTAGTTGATGTTGTGGTCTGAGGTCTCCTTAAAATCCCTGTCCAGGCAAATACTAACTCCTTCCCAGATTATGTCCCATGGAAACTGTGTAAAATGACCATGGCCATTTCAAGGCATCTCAAGAAGGGCAAAATGTAAAGCTCTGATCCAACTTCTACCCTGCGCTGCCAGGGTCCACATGGGACAGACTTCAAGTGAGCTGCTTGCTGCCTTATTATTGTCATTAGGTTTATTGTCCTATAAGTTAAATATAACTTATTTATAAGTTAAATATTTATTTTTCACTCATTTTGGTAATGTTAACACATATATATTTGCAATGTTTGCTGATAAAGAAGATCTCTGCCATGACCGACACATGGATTACTGGCATTCCTTTTTTAAAAATAGAGTTAGACTAATTTTACCTAAACATTGTCAATATTCAGTTGGATTGATCTGAATCGAATTAGGAAATGTTAGGTTGAATTTAACTTTAAACTAAATCTGAACTGCAACACTATTACATACTTTAACAGTGTTATCACGGGTAAGTGGTTTTCTAGGAGGATGCTCCTATGTACTTACCCTTTCTGGTGGTTTTGGTGTGTAGAGAATAAGTTCTACAGAATGCTTGGTTTTAAGCAAATGGCTGCACAAGTCAGTAGCATTTTATAATTTTAGTTTTACAAAGGCACCAAAACATTTAACATCCATGAAATAAATGATTATGCATTCAATGGAATCACTGCTGGGACACATAGATGGCTTCATAGCATGTTGCTTTTAATTAACATGACTTGTAATAAGGTGATAATTTCCTTTTAACACAGTGATAGTGATGATCTGGGTGAAGACTTTTCACATCCTTATTTCTGTGAATCACTCAACATGATCTGTGCCAGTACCAAGCCAAATGTTACATTTAAAACACATTAGGTTTCCATGGAAATGATAGCATGCAAAGTTGTAGGTGAGTATTCTGTAAGATACTTATTATAACCAATTAGTACATCTAATTTTGGTCCCAGACAACTTGCCTGGAAATCTCTGGTGACTTATGACTTGCTTGCGGGCTGTACCCCATGTAACCTTCAGGCTCTGGAGTGTCCAATGGCAATTCCGGGGGGGGGGGGATCCCCTCTTTTTCATCATTTGGCATGACATCTCTTTTGTGATACCAAAGACCAGCACCCAGAAAGCAAGTTAAATGTCCCTGGTGAGCTTCAGACCAGTCCCTGATGGTTTTCTCCAGTGGGAGGATCTGGAAGCTTGCTTGAAGATCTCCAGTGCAAGTCAAGCAAGTCAAAAGCCACTGAGGACCTCTTACACTGGTAAAATGTCCAAAATACCCCCATACCAGTTTAAATATTATCGGCACTGGATGCAGTTGGTGGCTTGTCAATACCCCTGCCTGGTTACCTACACCCTCTGCTGGGCACCAGGGTGCGAAAGAACCCAGTGCCTATTGGCATGGGCCAAGTGTTCTTCAGGATAGGATAGGAAATTATATGCTGCTATGGACGAGACCTTGGAGGTCTTGAAGATAGCAGCTTCTATGTCTAGTGTGCCAGACTAGTAACCCAGCTGGGAGGGGGCAAATGAAAAAATGAACAAAGGATGAACAATGTGATCCAATTATTGCACATATTTGGACCTGGTGGAGCTGAAGTGAACAAGCCATATTCAGACCCAAAGTTCCATCACTAACCGGTACAAAAATGTGTTTCTGTGCCAGTGATACTTCTTTGGCGCCTACGATAATTATGTTCTGTGCGAAGAACTGTTTAATAACTGCATATGAGACAGGATGATAAATCATAGCCATACAACGAACCCTAAAGGGACACTCCAGTCAAAGAGTTAAATTATCTTGCTTACAACCATGCAGGTTGTCAGAGGTGGCATTTTTTATTCCCCAGCACTTTGGATTTCTTGATAAACCCTACTGAACCTTCTTTATGCTGACTCAAGGGAAGCAGGGTTCCCTGTTTGAATTCACAGTCCCAGAGATACATGCAGAGCCGATGACTCATCCTAGTAGGGGTGTGAATAGGCAAGAATCTGGCGATACGATACATATCGTGATACACGTATGACGATACAATATATCCCGATATATCCCGATACTGTCTCAAAGATGATATATCGCGTTTTTTTTATTGAATTTTTTTTATTAAAAGAAAATTGACATAGGGTCCCCCTTCCCGGGAATTTTAAGGGTTACAAACCCTTAAAAACTTAAATAAAAATGACATGGGTCCCCACTAACCAGCATAACCAGCCCGGGACCAGCTATGCAGCACTTAGTAGAACAGGACGCAGCGGTCAGCTTTGGGGATGCCAGGGGTTAATGGCAAGTCACCTGCCAGTCCCCAGCCATGTTAACTGGTAAAGGGGTCTCATGGACCCGTTACCAGTTAAAAAAAAAATCTCACCTCCGATTGTCCCTTGCCGATCTGATGACTGATGTGGTGATTGCTGGATGGGGAGAGAGGAGATCAGAGGATCTCCTGCACCCCTTCTGCAGTCCCCAGCAAACATTGTATCTGAGAGCTGAGCCACCCGGAGCCGGGATGATGCCGCTTGGTTACACCATTAGCCCCGCCCCCATAGGCGCCCATTGGGAAAGGAGGGGGAGAGGGCCTGTCAGGCTCTTTCCTAAAGACTGAAGAGCCCCGGGGGGGGGGAGGGGGAATCGGAGGCCCCCCGGGTGAAGAGGAGAGCCGGCAGGATCGAACAAGGGGCCAGGTGAGTGTTTTTTTTTTACTTTTCTTTTTACTGTAGTAGGGGGCAGAGTCAGAATCCATACTAGGGAGGAAAGAATTGAATCAGTATCGTCGAATGAAATATTGCGATACTTGAGTGAATCGATTTTTTCTGACTCCCCTGTGGCCCAGCTCAAGGAAAAGTTCACTTGGGCTTTCTAGTAAATATAAAGCATTCTAAATGAAAGATGCAGCTCATCACAGCCAGCAAGAAGAGAGCCGAAAACAGGATAAATTAACATTTTGCCTGGAATATCCTTTCACACCCAAGTGTAGGCAAAACATTGGTATTAAGGTACAAATATTTGTGACAGGTCTCAAAATGCAGCTGGGTGTGATCTGCTGGAAGGTGTGAAGCAATAAATACAATGGTTATACATTGCTTCACATGCATGACAATCTGTTTTGAAGGGACAGTCCAGGCAATGGCAATATTAAGGCAGCAAAGTGCTCATCTGAAGCCTTTCCTTAGTTCTTCAACTCTATTTACTACAGCTTCGCTCAATGCTCCCAGCATGATTGAACATGGGAAGTCTGACCACTGTGACTTGCTGGGCTCTCTTACACAGGAAACGCTAAAGAAAAGGGACGGCCACATATGAAGTTGGTCACGGAGGAATGGGATGGAAATGCAAAAAGGCAAACTTTGGAGGCTTGGTACAGCATCTACAAATATAAGGTGTAGTGTATTAATGAAAGCGTTGTCTTCCCTGTAAGTGTCCATGAGTTTGTGTTGTACACTGTGTTAGTTTTATAGTAGGGAGGCAAAGACACACTCCATGGAGAAGAGTAATGAGCTTTCTGAAGGTTACCCTGCTCACAGACTTACTACTGGAGCCTTCAGTGCTGCAGGTTGTATGAGCCCTCTGATGTTGTATAGCAATAAAGGAAGGGAAAGTGGTGGATCAGGGTCGGTTTATGTGGGCCCTTGGGCGGCATGGTCTCAGTGTGCCCCTTTGTGTTGAAGAGTCGCATAATATCACTGAGGGACGTCCCAGGTCTGGAAGCCCCCTGGATGCACCGCCACCTTGGTCATTGCTGGCTCACCGCAAGGTCAAGCACCATCACACATCTCAAAGGCCAACCCTGTCAGTGGGTCCTCCTGGAGGCCAGAGGCCACCCTGCCGGGTGCTGACAGCGGCCCTGTGGTGGATACACTGCAAACGTGTCTCAGCATATAGGAGCGTTCATGTTTCTGGCAGGGCAAGCAATTCAGAGTGCTGGCACCTGCACAATAGCTTCGATTCAAAGACACATTCGTCCGGACTTCCGTAGCTGTCTGTGAAAGTTTGGGTGGGTGTTTTTTTGCTTTTTTTGGTTAATTTTTCATTCATACGAACGTTCTGGAAAATGCGTATATATGCTTTTTCGATGAACGGAAGCAAATCGGAACATTTCCGTTACTTCGGATCATTTTCCAAACAAAATCTGATATTTTTCGTTCGTTCAGATAACTTCCGTTGTTGGGATGGGTTTCCGTCTGATTCAGAGAGCTGATTTCTGACGGGCCACCACCCTATAAATCCGTTTCATTTCCGATCCACTTTCGGGACCTTTGAGGGCTCGGATTGCTATTGTTGAACATGTTTTGCGGCTATGTGGAGGAGTCTGCGCGCCTTTAGCTCCAAGGCATTTGCATGTATCAGCATGGCCGAGACCATAAATTGTATAGCAATGCATACCTGAATCAATACATTTCATGTATGCCTTATAGAAGCATTTTAATACTTACCTAAATTAGTCCTTAGCATGTAAACATTTATTTTCCCACACATCCATATAATTGCTAGATTTTAGTAGACTTATGTCCTTTGTGAATTATATTTGAATTGTTGAACTTGAATCTTAATTTGTTGTAGGAGTTATTGTTTTAGTCGGTTACCTTTGCTTTGTGTAATTATTTTATATTTGGTTGCAGGAACCGCAAAATGGGCCACTCACTGAATGTCCAAGCAGTGGTGGCCCAGGACCTCAGGCGGTTCCTTAGCGTCCTCGCAGGCTACCCAGGCTCATCCCATGACGCCTACATCCTTAGAACATCTGGATTGTTCCGTCGGTTTGAGTCTGGGGAATTTCCCGGTGCATGGCTCCTTGGTAAGTTGAGTCCAATAACGTAATTTTCTTTTCTAGGTATGGCTATGATTTTTGTTTGGTTCCACTTTCTTAAACTATGCCTTTTTCCTCACCTTGGTAAAAAGGGAAACACGACTGTACCCATGACATTAGAAAAACAACAAAGCCTGGCAAAATGTTTGTCCTGAATTGTTAAAACTCTAAAGAGTAATTTTAGCCAAATTAGTAATCAGTCTTCCCCACACTTTTCTGGAAATCTGTTCTTGACTTTATCATAGGGTCTGTGCCATCTTTGCTTAGATGCATTACACTTACTGAGTAGAGGAGAGCTGGATAAAGTGCAGGGTCCGGCTTAGACCTGTTTTGGACTCAGACAAAGAAGAAAATGGGTCATGCAAACTTAACCCATCCAAGATTGCTGAGCAGCACAGACCTAAACCAATAGGTCTTAACAGTCTGGCTGATTGGCCAGCATCCGCAATATTAGTTCGCTAATTTGGGCCACCATCTATTAGATATGTTTCTTTGTCGATTTGCCCTGTGCAATATGTATGCTCATGCTTTTTTGACAATGTCACCTAGCCTCTTATTCAGGTATTTTGTGCATTTTTGTGCTGAAATGTATGCATTAATCTTTATATGTTTTTTCCTTAAATTCTTCAAGGAGATTCTGGATATCCACTCCTCCCGAGGCTGTTGACGCCTGTACTACACCCACAGAATGCCGCCCAAGAGGCCTATAATAGGGCGCACCGCAAAACCAGGGCAGTGGTGGAGAGGGCCTTTGGCCTACTGAAGCCCAGATTTAGATGTTTGGACCATACCGGGGGATCCCTTCAGTATGACCCAAAAAAGGTCATGGATATCATCATGGCCTGTGCTGCGCTGCATAATTTTGCTATCTTGCAGCGGGTCCCCCGGTATGTGGACTTGCCACCCTCTACACTCGCCGATGAGCCAGAGGATGCCTATGTTGGGCAGCACAGTGCGTCTGGCCAAGCCGTCCGTGAGAATTTACTAGCAACACATTTTGCTTAATTGTTTTCTCCTTTTTTTTGTTTGTTTTGACATTGTTTGTTGTGATTGCTTTGTGCCATTTGTTTTTTTATTTGGGTTTGATTAAGAACAAAACAGTAATGAATTAATTACCCAAACCAGCAACAATGTATTTATTCTCTTTTTAGAATATTTGTGTGTGTTTGTTTTTGGGGCTACTTTCATATTTATTAACCAAAAACCAACAGACAGTAAACACGTTTGCCCACATTTGCCACAGGCACAGGTTGAAAGCAGACATACCTATGCCACATCTACACCTGTTACTCAGTGGCCCACCCAAACAAGAACACCCAGTCCCAATCCAAGTACAGTAAAATCTCAGCCAGGGTCCAAGGTCTTAGTTTGAATGTCACACAATCATGCCTACAAACAGGAGGAGCCACAACCAATGTAATTATGGGCAAGGCTGCAGCGCAACAGCTTTAGTGGCCGCTTCAGTGAGGCTTGTCCTCTGGCATTGGCTAGTGGCCTACCTCAGGACTTTAATGAGCTATATGGGGGCAAATCCAAAACATACAAGCAAAGCCATATCAAAATGCTATATTGGTAGGGCTCACCAGACAAGTCAATACAGTGGGGATGTAGAGCAAAGATGTAGAACAGATTCAGGCCAAATACACCTTAATGCCCATAGAACCCAGGTTGTGGCCCTTGGGCCTGTGTGGCATTCAGAATCTGCAACTGTTCCAAAATGTTGGACCTGAATTCTGTGGTCAAGTTGGCCATGTGGCTGTTATGGGTCTTAAATTCAGTCAGCATGGCACTTAAGGTATTATTGAGGTTATCTAATTGGCCAATAATATTCTCGTGGTTTTGTTGATTTTAGGAGGAAGACCACACCTCCCAAAAGGTATAATAGACAAAGTAGCACCACCCCACTGTATGTATAGTAAGCAAGATCACAGTTTATTACATAATGAGCTACAATTAAAATCACATGTAAACAATTACAATTACATTACAAACACAAAACAACAGAGGGCGCCAAAGGTCCTAATTCTAATACATAGTGAATAAATTCATTCCAAAGATTAATTACATTCAATATTTTCCTGTTAACTCCACAATCAAATGTGCAAAAACGCTATATAAGTGCTAAGTGCAAATCATAAATATTAAACTGATGCAATATATTCCAATGGATAATTCAAACATTTGCCCTGAGGAAGTAGTGTGGGTACACTACGATACGCGTTGGCGACGGTCTGTGGGGGTGCCCTTGGTCGATTTGTACATTCACTGTTTCTTTCTCTTGTGCCCACTCAGATGCGCCGTCTTGCACCTGGCTGGGACTTGTGTGGTAGATGTTTGAATTATCCATTGGAATATATTGCATCAGTTTAATATTTATGATTTGCACTTAGCACTTATATAGCGTTTTTGCACATTTGATTGTGGGGTTAACAGGATAATATAGAATGTAATTAATCTTTGGAATGAATTTATTCACTATGTATTAGAATTAGGACCTTTGGCGCCCTCTGTTGTTTTGTGTTTGTATGTAATTGTAATTGTTTACATGTGATTTTAATTGTAGCTCATTATGTAATAAACTGTGATCTTGCTTACTATACATACAGTGGGGTGGTGCTACTTTGTCTATTATACCTTTTGGGAGGTGTGGTCTTCCTCCTGTATTCTTGTTCTTTGATCCATATGGTTTTTAGATTGGTGTGCACACCTCAAATTATAATTATATTTTTTTTTGAATTGGTTACTCTGGGCAGATAGTTTGGTGCGGCCCCTCTTTTTTGTTTGTTTGCCTGGTTTTGTTGATTTTGGTGCCGAAATAGCCGCCTCTCATGGTGCCATGCTGACTCCATCATCTGCACGCCCCTCCCCTGGGAAACTGGGCGACGTTGCTGAGTACGCCTCCCAATTCCCTGGGTTGTGGGGCGTGCAGATGATGTTGCTCTAGGACCCCCAACAGCCATAGGTATGCTGGGCAAATCCTCAACAGCAGATTTTAAACTGGGGACTGGAGGATCAGTCTCTGCATGCTGCCCACGATGTGCAGGCAGCATGCAGCCAGCTTCCCTCTGCTGCTGAGGTTTTATCGGAGAAACATTTTGGGACAGTTGCAGATTCTGGCCCCGGGGGAGATCTTCATAAGGTCCAAGGAAGGTTCCATCCTCCTCCAGCTCCTGGATTTCCTCCATCAGTGTGTGGCTCTGTTGGAACATGTAAATCAAAAAGGTTCAGTGTGGGGAATACATATGTAATTCATGCCAAAGAAACATGGCAAGCCACATGCATACGCCACATCATCAAAAAACACTTACCATAGATATTGGATCCTGGGTCCGAGGCAGCACGGAAGTAGACGACATAGTTAATATGGCAGAGGATTCCCCACTAGCTGAGGGATGAGGCTAGGCTGCATTAGAAGAAAACAAACAATGTAAACACACAACTATGCATTGGTGATGGTTAATAACACATATGCTTAAATCAAACACGTGGCGAAGCTGGAATGGCCACTCCCACAACGGTGCAACTTGACCTTCACTATGAATGCCATTATATTGAAAATGGATTATGAAACAAGAACAGACACATTGGTCATGTGAAGCCAAACAAACATGCAAGTACTGGCTGTTGTGTGTGTTTAAACATCCCTTATAACCCATTTAGTTAACACACTCAGCTGGCAAATAGCAGTTACAATATGATTCTGGTGGTTACCATTGTATCTATAAAAACATTGCAATCACACCATCTTAAGCCATTGGGCCCCAAGCACAGCTGAAACCCAAGTGGCCAACAGAAAAAAATGTAAGTGTTGCATGCGATTGAATAGAAATACATAGCACGCAGTCCTTTGCTAATCTCAATACTTTACTACTCTTCCTAAGTGTTCCTAAACGTCATGTATGGTCCTGCTAATTTGCACATTACCTGTCGACACACATGACACACCCTGGTCAAATTGATCACTCCACTACAAGGCACACCCTAGGGGCATGTGTTTAGATATGCCTTGCTGGCTAATTTGACAGTTTGGTCCATTTTGAGGGAAATTCACACATTACTAACCTGCTGAAATTGGCGGGTTGTCCGTGTTCTGTTGTGCCGAATGTCCCTCTAACGCAACAGGATGTAGCAGGCCCAGCACCATCTCCTCAGCCTGGGTAAATTTCAATTTAGTAAGCTGAAAAACCCAGTCCAAACAAGAACACCCAGTCCCAATCCAAGTACAGTAAAATCTCAGCCAGGGTCCAAGGTCTTAGTTTGAATGTCACACAATCATGCCTACAAACAGGAGGAGCCACAACCAATGTAATTATGGGCAAGGCTGCAGCGCAACAGCTTTAGTGGCCGCTTCAGTGAGGCTTGTCCTCTGGCATTGGCTAGTGGCCTACCTCAGGACTTTAATGAGCTATATGGGGGCAAATCCAAAACATACAAGCAAAGCCATATCAAAATGCTATATTGGTAGGGCTCACCAGACAAGTCAATACAGTGGGGATGTAGAGCAAAGATGTAGAACAGATTCAGGCCAAATACACCTTAATGCCCATAGAACCCAGGTTGTGGCCCGTGGGCCTGTGTGGCATTCAGAATCTGCAACTGTTCCAAAATGTTGGACCTGAATTCTGTGGTCAAGTTGGCCATGTGGCTGTTATGGGTCTTCAATTCAGTCAGCATGGCACTTAAGGTATTATTGAGGTTATCTAATTGGCCAATAATATTCTCGTGGTTTTGTTGATTTTGGCGCCGAAATAGCCGCCTCTCATGGTGCCATGCTGACTCCATCACCTGCACGCCCCTCCCCTGGGAAACTGGGCGACGTTGCTGAGTACGCCTCCCAATTCCCTGGGTTGTGGGGCGTGCAGATGATGTTGTTCTAGGACCCCCAACAGCCATAGGTATGCTGGGCAAATCTTCAACAGCAGATTTTAAACTGGGGACTGGAGGATCAGTCTCTGCATGCTGCCCACGATGTGCAGGCAGCATGCAGCCAGCTTCCCTCTGCTGCTGAGGATTTGTCGGAGAAACATTTTGGGACAGTTGCAGATTCTGGCCCCTGGGGAGATCTTCATAAGGTCCAAGGAAGGTTCCATCCTCCTCCAGCTCCTGTATTTCCTCCATCAGTGTGTGGCTCTGTTGGGACATGTAAATCAAAAAGGTTCAGTGTGGGGAATACATATGTAATTCATGCCAAAGAAACATGGCAAGCCACATGCATACGCCACATCATCAAAAAACACTTACCATAGATATTGGATCCTGGGTCCGAGGCAGCACGGAAGTAGACGACATAGTTAATATGGCAGAGGATTCCCCACTAGCTGGGGGATGAGGCTAGGCTGCATTAGAAGAAAACAAACAATGTAAACACACAACTATGCATTGGTGATGATTAATAACACATATGCTTAAATCAAACACGTGGCGAAGCTGGAATGGCCACTCCCACAACGGTGCAACTTGACCTTCACTATGAATTCCATTATATTGAAAATGGATTATGAAACAAGAACAGACACATTGGTCATGTGAAGCCAAACAAACATGCAAGTACTGGCTGTTGTGTGTGTTTAAACATCCCTTATAGCCCATTTAGTTAACACACTCAGCTGGCAAATAGCAGTTACAATATGATTCTGGTGGTTACCATTGTATCTATAAAAACATTGCAATCACACCATCTTAAGCCATTGGGGCCCAAGCACAGCTCAAACCCAAGTGGGCAACAGAAAAAAATGTAAGTGTTGCATGTGATTGAATAGAAATACATAGCACACAGTCCTTTGCTAATCTCAATACTTTACTACTCTTCCTAAGTGTTCCTAAACGTCATGTATGGTCCTGCTAATTTGCACATTACCTGTCGACACACATGACACACCCTGGTCAAATTGATCACTCCACTACAAGGCACACCCTAGGGGCATGTGTTTAGATATGCCTTGCTGGCTAATTTGACAGTTTGGTCCATTTTGAGGGAAATTCACACATTACTAACCTGCTGAAATTGGCGGGTTGTCCGTGTCCTGTTGTGCCGAATGTCCCTCTAACGCAACAGGATGTAGCAGGCCCAGCACCATCTCCTCAGCCTGGGTAAATTTCAATTTAGTAAGCTGAAAAACATAGTATTCAAAAATAAGCTCACTGATGTATATACAAGAAGAATAAAAACCAACAAAAAAAATAAGATATGTACCTGTACTGCCGCCTTTTATTCTCTTTCTTCCGTGCTGCATATTTGAGGTCCGATATTTTCCGTTGAATCTGTTCTACATCTTTGAGTTCGTCCCCCGCAGCATTGACTTGTCTGTTGAGTGCAGCCAAAATCTCCGCTTTGTGCTGCTTGCTAGTTGATTTGGATTTGCTCCCATATAGCTCATCATAATATAACGTTAGACCACTAGCCAATGCCAGAGTTTGTGACTCACCAAAACGGCCACTCAAGTGGCCTCTGCGCAATGTGCGCCCTGTTTGGGGTGGTTGTGGCTCCTCATTGTTTGCAGGCAAATGGGGTGACATTCTGGCATGGGTGTGCGTTGGAGACATCAAGGACTGGAGACTGGCTGCTGATCGAAATGGACTGGGTGTTCGTGGCTGGGTGGCCACAGAAGTTGCAGGGGTAGAAGAAGAAGAAAAACTTACCGCGAAGTGATTTGGGTAAGTTTTAGGGGCCTAAAATGGAAGAAGAACCTAACCGCGAAGTGGTTTGGGTAAGTTTTAGGGGCCGAAAATGGAAGAAGAACCTAAACGCGAAGTGATTTGGGTAAGTTTTAGGGGCCTAAAGTGGAAGAAGAACCTAACCGCGAAGTGGTTTGGGTAAGTTTTAGGGGCCGAAAATGGAAGAAGAACCTAACCGCGAAGTGATTTGGGTAAGTTTTAGGGGCCTAAAATGGAAAAAGAACCTAACCGCGAAGTGGTTTGGGTAAGTTTTAGGGGCCGAAAATGGAAGAAGAACCTAACCGCGAAGTGATTTGGGTACGTTTTAGGGGCCTAAAATGAAAGAAGAACCTAACCGCGAAGTGATTTGGGTAAGTTTTAGGGGCCTAAAATGGAAAAAGAACCTAACCGCGAAGTGATTTGGGTAAGTTTTAGGGGCCTAAAATGGAAGAAGAACCTAACCGCGAAGTGGTTTGGGTAAGTTTTAGGGGCCTAAAATGGAAGAAGAACCTAACCGCGAAGTGGTTTGGGTAAGTTTTAGGGGCCGAAAATGGAAGAAGAACCTAACCGAGGAATGATTTGGGTAACTTTTAGGGGCCGAAAATGCAAGAAGAACCTAACCGCGAAGTAGTTTGGGTAAGTTTTAGGGGCCTAAAATGGAAGAAGAACCTAACCGCGAAGTGATTTGGGTAAGTTTTAGGTGCCTAAAATGGAAGAAGAACCTAACCGCGAAGTGGTTTGGGTAAGTTTTAGGGGCCTAAAATGGAAGAAGAACCTAACCGCGAAGTGATTTGGGTAAGTTTTAGGGGCCGAAAATGGAAGAAGAACCTAACCGCGAAGTGGTTTGGGTAAGTTTTAGGGGCCGAAAATGGAAGAAGAACCTAACCGCAAAGTGATTTGGGTAAGTTTTAGGGGCCTAAAATGGAAGAAGAACCTAACCGTGAAGTGGTTTGGGTAAGTTTTAAGGGTTCAAAAGGGAAGCTGGAGGATAGTGCTAAGGGGTTGGGGTGAACTTTAAGGGTCCAAAAGGGAAGCTGGAGGATAGCGCAAAGGGGTTGGGGTGAGCTTTAAGGGTCCAAAAGGGAAGCTGGAGGATAGCGCAAAGGGGTTGGGGTGAGCTTTAAGGGTCCAAAAGGGAAGCTGGAGGGTAGCGCTAAGGGGTTGGGGTGAGCTTTAAGGGTCCAAAAGGGAAGCTGGAGGATAGCGCAAAGGGGTTGGGGTGAGCTTTAAGGGTCCAAAGGGGAAGCTGGAGGATAGCGTTAAGGGGTTGGGGTGAGCTTTAAGGGTCCAAAAGGGAAGCTGGAGGATAGCGCTAAGGGGTTGGGGTGAGCTTTAAGGGTCCAAAAGGGAAGCTGGAGGATAGTGCTAAGGGGTTGGGGTGAGCTTTAAGGGTCCAAAAGGGAAGCTGGAGGATAGTGCTAAGGGGTTTAGCTAAACATTGTAGTAGAAGTGAGGGTGGCAAATATGTAGGCGAGCACTTTAATGAGTTAAGTTTGTAGTGCGCAGGCGCAAGATCGTAAGTATTTCCGTCTGGACGATTATTTTTTGTAAAAGGGAAACAGAATCTATCGGGAAACGTAAAGGATTCGTGGGAGGATACGATGGGAAAAGGGCAAAAACGAAAGCCTACGTTGTTACCTGAGAAACTTAAACAGAAAAGTCTTGATGGAAAATGACATCCTCGTACTCGTACTCTGGCATACGAACGGACGAAAACTTTACAGAAGGTTTTCAATGCATGCATAGAATCGCTCGCACACTCATACGAGAGCGGGAACATTTGAAAATAATAAGACATCGCCACTAAAATGGAAGGTTTTATTTGTCTCTCTGAATCGAGCCTAATATCCCAAAGTGCACTGTTCAGACAGGTAAAAATAAATACCATTTATTTGGTGTGTGTCTATGTGGGGGAAGCTACTGAGCTGCTTATTTTGTAGGGGCCACTGTGAAATTAACACGCCAACCTCCATATAAGCAAAAAGATAAATAGGAGTTTAAACTCTACAGTTCCCACCATTTAATAACTTAACTTGCAGTGTTCAATCTACTACAGCCAGAGGAAATCCAGAGTGTCAGTCAGGGCTGTTTCCAGGGGAGGCCGAGCAGGGCAATCACCCTGGATGGCAAGACCAATGGGGGGGGGGGGGCACCTTTAGTCCAGCCATCCTGTTTTCTGCAGATAAAATAGGGCCATTGTTAGTGATGCCTGCCATACACCAGGCCCCTCATCCCCCCATGGGCTTAGTCATGCAGAGGGGTCACTGCCTGCTGCTAAAGTAGAGGCACAGCATAGTACATACCAGTGTGGGGTGGCAGGATGGGTGAGGAGGGGACAGAATTTTTTCCTTCCCACACTGGGTGCCTTTTTGCCCAGAAACTGCCCTGGAATCAACATCACAAAAGTACTCCCAAAGAAGAAGTGGTAGTATAATTACCTATCTTTATTTATTTAGTAGGTCTTTATATGCTATTCCCTATATCCTCAGATGCCTTTAGTGCAATGAAAAGGAAGAAAATAAACCTGATGGTTTATTTGTGGTGGGACGTGGTAGCGAGGTACCTGGGTGACATATGTTTACTGTACAGAAGAGTTGATAATCCTCTGGGGTGCTTATAGTGTGTAGTCTTCTTTCAGGAAGGCCCAAAGACTGTAGACTGATAAGTATTTGGTGTCATAGTAAATATACATATCTCTAGTAGTTTGTAGTTTTATCATTTTGCCACTGCTAGTTAATTTTTCAGTAAATTGTAAGCTCTCTTATCTTACAGTAGTTCATGTTTATTTAGGATAGTCATATCTCATTGTTATAATAATAAATGTGCATTTATTATTTGGTGGGACAAACCAGGGCTCTTAATAGGGGAGGTTGAGCAGGACCCTGGCGCCAAGGCTTTTTGGGGTGCCTTTATCCCAGCCATCCTGTATTCTGCAGATGATCCCTTATTTTGGACCCAGTCATAGTGAGGGGGCACTGTCTGTTTCTAAGGTCATGTGCATGTGAGCTAGGGACTGTTTTATGTCCCTTCTTTAAAGCAAACTAAAGCTCACTGGCAGCTCCTAAAGGACACTGAATAAACCTTCTTCCTCTTCCTGTGAGCCCCCACCTTTTCCTGATGTAGCTTTGTATGAAGTAGCAGAATGCATGCAATGCTCCTTGGCTCCTACTAAGGGAGGTGCAGATGCCCCATGTGCAATTGGCCATTGTGCAAATGTTTTCTGCCCTCCCATCGTATTTAGCTGTGCTAGGAAATGGTGAATATCGTAGGAAATGTGGGTCTTTAAATCTTAGCCTATTAATGCCCTTTTGGGATGTCCTTTTCTTTGTCATTCAGACCAAACTGAAAAGTTTCAAATTTACATTTTCTGAAGGAAATACATAGTGCTTGAAAAATACATAGTCTGTACGGCAGGCTGTATTAATTACAGAAAACTCCAGAAATGATGGGAAGAAAAGGAATTTCAACAACAAGCACCATAATGATTAATTCTGGTCAAAACATCAGATCGGAAAGAGAGGTATTCAGGGAGTAAAACAGGTCTTGGAAGGAATTTGCATCCTAAAGATGGACAGTCTCTGCAAACATGAGTCAGTTAGAATGTCTAAATACGATATTTATTTATACAGAACTAAACACTTTATATAGAATAGAGACAATTATGGAGGCAAGAGGAGCTGAGGGATTTGGGCTCCTAGAGGACAGGTGCTGAATTAAAGGCAGATGGGAGCTACACGACAGTGCTAACTGGCTTGTAACTGATTTTTAAATGACAGTTAGTTCTAATTCTCAGACAGCTGACTTTTAGCGCACAGTCACAAGTCATCCTCATACTGACACGAGACCAAGATTTTACATTCTTAGCACCAGATCTGCTGAACACCAGGTGCACGGTACGCGGCGATGACCTGAATCACCAAATCCGTGGTCATTATAATTGGGTCCTCTGGGCCGACAAGGGAGATTGGAGAGATAAAACAAATCTCATTGCTAGATAATTTTCACAAATCTCCTAATTTGCTTGTCTTTAAATCTGTATCCAATACCCCTTCCTGCTACATGACTTGGGGGAAATGGCTGTTCCCTTCAAGATGGTGTGGGCTGCTTTCAAGTCTGCATGGAGGGTCGAGCCCTGCCTCAAAATGTTTACATCTGTACAGAAAAAACGGGCATTAAATGGGCTAATTACCACACATTACAGCTATGGCTTTGTTCATGTCCTTGGACAAAATATCTGTGACACGGCAGAGTCAGATTGTAAGGCAGTCCCTGCGGTTCTGTGTTGCTGCTGAAACCATATGTGACATTTTAAGCGGAGATCATGAACAAAATATTGCAAGCAAATTGACTCTTAAGGGAGAGGCTGCTAATTGTTTTTACTGGGCGTGCTAACTTCTGCCAAATTTCCAGGCAGTTTAAACAACCAAATTACCTGAATGAAACACAGATGCCCAACATTTATTACTACAAGGGTTCTTACAATTCGATCAAGTTTTTTTTTTTGTAGTACTTGCTATAATAGTTCAAGGAACAGCAGTAAAAAATATGTTAAAGGGACAATTTAGGCTGAGCTAAAAAAAGAAAAAGATACATATATTGCTCCTACGATGTCTCTAATTCTCACCTGTTTCCAAAATTGTGTTGCCTGGTATGCATGCAACACTGGGATTGCTTGGGGGCTGTTTTCCAATTCAAAAGTGGATGGGAAATGGCAGGACACCCTTGCTATGTCACATCACCACCCACTCCATTCACTGCAAAGATGAGTGTGTTATGGCAGTAACTGGCAGGCCCCCTCCACTGCAGTTAATGGAGTGGGCGGTGCTCAAGGAGCAGGCAAGGAGGCCAGTGGACCCAATCTCACCAAACAGTGGCAAAGCAGCTACAGGGGAGAAGAGGTAAGTATCCTTTTTGCCCCGTCTGGCCTTTAACCCTTGAAAGCAACATCCCCCGAACAGAACAATACCCAACATGCATAGGTACTGTCAAGGGAAGAGTTGCCAAAGTAAAGCATGTGCGTAAGAATAATCTTACTTGAAAATTTTATCTCTGAAGACAAAGTGCACACCTTGTGCTTTTTCTTCCAAAACAACCCTTTACATTTGGAATACCCCCCACAAACCATATATTCTATGAAAGTACACATGTTAAGCTTTCTAAGAGTACCCAGCTTGTTGTAGTGTGATCCTCTTTCTGGAAGTATTCCCTCTAAGAATTATTAGGTTGCACAAGGTTTCCCTAAAAAATTTATAAAAAGTAGAATAAAGAACATCTTTTCCTAAAATATCAATATGCAAACAAGAAAAAACAAGTTAATCTGAAAGCGCAAGGTCCCCTGAGAATACCCAACATGCATAGCATTTTAATTGGCAGCTTGAAGTTTTGTCAGCCTCTATTGACAGGTCATTGTTCACAATTTTCCCCCATGTTTAACTGTGATTTTTGCAGGAATTTCCAGGAAAATTCTATATATTTTTTTTGAAGCAGATGAAGCAGAGTTTAGGCTTTAACATGAGATGTTTTGTTTATAATTTTTCTACTGTTTTTAAAGATATTTTTAAGAAGAATAAAAAATTAATATTCTTTTCAGATTGTCTCATTTATTTTAAATAAAACATTTATTTTATTAAAGAAAACCATATTGTGAAAGCCCCATTTCTCCCGATTACAACGATACCACATATGTATCGGTAGCCCCCTCGTTCCTGCCCAGGAGACCCCCCAAACGGAGAAGAGCAGTATAACAGTATAACATTTACAAATAAAATACAACTACTATCCACACTATAAAGGGGTCATTTAAAAAACAAATGGCGTGGGGTCCCCCTTCCCAGGGAGAGCCCCCATTTTTTGGGGGGAATTTTAAGGGTTAAAACCCCCTAAAACTCCCCCAAAAAATGGCATGAGGTCCCCACACCCAGCATAACCAGCTCATGACCATCCATCCCCGGACACTGTATTGCACGCTGATCACTTTGGCTTCTGCTCTCCTGCTGCTGCTGTAAGCCTTTTATACCTGCTGGGTGACAGGTAACATGGGGTTAATTAAAGAAAAACAAGACATAAGGTCCCCCCTACCAGGGAGGGGGGACCCCTTTTTTTGGAATTTTAAGGGTTAAAACCCCCCCAAAAATCCCCCCTCAAAAATGGCGTGAGATCCCCCCTACCCAGCTTAACCAGCTCAGGACCAGCTATGGGGGCTTGTAGAACAGGGCGCAAGGGCCAGCTTCGGTGGTCCACCACCCTGCAGGCTACAAGCGGGCATAGCCTATGGCCATGGGCTCATCTGCCCTCCCCTGGGCTTTGGGGAGGCAGGTAACGGCAAGACGCCCGCTAGCTGCAGGTGACTTGCCAGCCCCCAGCCTTGTGAACTGAAATAGGGGTCACATAGACCTCTTACCAATTCACAAAGTATTAACTGTGAAAAAACACACCACATAAAAATGTAATTTATTAAAAAAAAAGAAAATCATTTTTTTCTTTACTCTCCTCTGATTGTCAGCTCCTGTGTTCCTCGCCAATCCGATGACAGATGCCGGTGATTGGCGGCCAGAGGAGGGGGGCGAGGATCCGCTGCCCCTCTCCTCTGCCCACCAATCTCCGGACATCTGACACCCGAGCCGCGGAGAGCCAGGATGGGCAGGGGGAGAGGGCATTGTTGAGCCCTCTCCTGAAGACTGAGGAGCCCGTGGGGGTGATCAAAGGCAAAGAGGAGACCCAGCAGAAGCGATTGCAGCCGCAGGTGAGTGAATGTCATTTTTTTTTTATTCAACAGGATTTGCTGAAGCAGGGGGGCGCCCTATTCTGGGCACTCCCCTGCAGCCGGAGGAGCCCGGAGGGGGGATGAAGAGGAGACCTGTCTGGAATTTTATTACTTAGTTTTTACTGTAGCAGGGGGGAAAGTCAAGCACATAGTTTCTACGTGCTTGGCACTTAAAAGGAGTGGAAGCGAGCACATAGAAACTACGTGCTTGCCACTGAAAGGGATAAACCATATACTGCCTGAAAGTACATATGTTAAACATTAAGCGTACCCAGCTTGTTGCAGTGGGCTCATATTTCTGGAAGTAATCCCTGGAAGAATTCTTAGGTTGCACAGGGTTTCCATATAAAAAAGCAGAATAAAAAACATGTTTTCCTAAAATATCAATACGCAAATAAGAAAAAAACAAGCTAAATCTGAAAGCACAAGGTCCCCCGTAAAGCACAAAACCCAACATGCATAGCTACTTTTAAACCTTTTAATTGCCCGCCTACTTGAAGTATTGTCACCCTCTGTTGAAAGGTTATTTATCATCAATTTGCGCCATGTTTAACCGTGATTTTTGCAGGAATTTTCAGTAAAATTATATATGTTTTTTGCAGCAGAGTTTAGGCTATAACATGAAATGTCTTGTTTGTAATTTTTCTGTTTGTTTGTGTTTTTTCAATATTTATGCGTAAAAACTATTTTTTTTAGAAAATTATCTCCTTTATTTTAAACAAAACATTTGTTTTATTAAAGAAAACCATATTGCATGTGAAAGCCCAATTTCTCCCTATTACAACTATGCCACATATGTATCGGTAGCCCCCCCCATTCTTGGCCAGGAAAGCCCCCAAACTGAAAAGAGCACTATATAACATTTACAAATAAAATATAACTACTATCCACACTATAAAGGGTTAACATTAAATGGCGGTCCCTTTCTCACCTCCGATCCTCTGCTGTCCCCCGGTGATCATGTCTCACGAAGTTCTGATGACAGCTCACGGGAGATTGGTGGAGGAGGGCTGCGGAAGAGAAATACCGGCTGCAGGGTGATGTCATAGAGGGTGTCACCCGCCCCGCCCACAAAGCGTGGGGTTAGCAGCCGGCGACCCAGGAAGTAAGGGAGAGGATGATGGGGAAGAGCCCGGGGGGGGCCTTTGGAGGCCCCCTCGGTAAAGAGGAGACCCAGTGGGAGGGATCACGGCCGCAGGTGAGTAAATGTCAATTTTTTTTTACAGCTGTCAGCGGTGGCATGGAGGTGGGCGGGGTATTTCGGAAGCCACAAAAAGTCAGAAGAGCCCTGGGGGGGATCGGATGCCCCCCGGGTGAAGAAGATACCCGGGCGAATTGAAAGAGGGGTCAGGTTTTTACTTTTTTTTAACTAGCTGAGGGGAAAGTCAAGCACGTAACATCTATGCGCTTGGCACTTGACGCCTGGACAAGCGAGCACATAGGTGTTAAGTGCTTGGCAACAAACGGGTTAAAGTGTACCTGTACTCAGAGGGAAGTTTATGTTGTCACCTTCCATTCCCATCCCAGTGCCCCAAAATTGGATGCAGACGGCCATATTGCTCACTGGCAAGTGTTTTATACATTTGCACAGCTAAAAATGATGCACTGTGAAAAAAATCAAAATACATTTTTTCCTCGCTTTTTGTGAAAATGTTTTTTAATTGATTTTTTTCTTAGTGCAATTCAGCATTATTTTTAGCTGTGCAAATTATTTTAAATATGCACAGCTAAAACAGCGCTGATTGCACTAAGGAAAAATTCATTTCTAAATTTTTTCCCATAGAAAAACTTGAGAAATGAAATTTTCTGAGTTTTGAATCAGCCTTAATGTGTGTTTAGTTGAAACTGAACTAATTAGCATATGGCAGGCCATTCACCATAATACTACTTCCTGTTTGTCTTTTTATCAATATTGGGCAAAGCATTTAGTAAAAAAAAAAAAAAAAGAAGCACATGCTGTTTTGGGTCACAAGGCTGGGGATGGAAGATGACGACATAAACTCCCCCCTGAGTATAGGTGCACTTTAAGACCATGGAAGATGGTGCATTTGATTATTCGGCTGTATTACAGTTCTACAGTGAAAATTGTACATATCCTGTTCAGGATATTTAAGCATAGATTTTTTTTAATTGATATTTCTTCAACTATGACCCCTTAGGAGCCATCTGTGACCAAAAATATAGTCACATAGGCCCTGATTAACCAAGTGCTACACCAGACTGTGCCAGGGAGTGCTGTATCGGTACACATCGGCATACATGAAATAGTACATTTTTTAATTAAATACATGTAGGCACACTGTTAAACATACATTTACTTAAACCAGACCAACAGCCTGGCACCGCTGGAAAAGAGAAATAGCGGCCATTTTGGAGCTTTCTCTCCCAGCATCTCAGCCATTGATTCAACAGACATAACTGGCAATGCACAGTAACAGGAAGCCCAGCAGCACTTCCTTTTTGCAGACGGCCTGCAGATCCATAAACTGACATTTTGTTTTAAGAATTTACCACAGCAGGATTTGGCGAAAAAGGTAAAATAATTTTTATGTGCAGCAATCTGAATTGCCCTGGGGAGGGATGCGCATGAGCTCTGTTTGTTGTGTTGGTCTGGTTCAAGTCAGTGGACCAAAAAACGGACCTACCATCTATAGTGTCTGTAAATCCCACAACTGTGTGAAACCTTTGAACAATATTCCTACTTTGCCAGTGAGCCAACAGTACATGTGCAGCTGGTGGTGGCATCTCTCTCATATTTCTTGGGTTGTGCATGGCCACGCTTACCATAATTAAATGGCCGGCGTGGCCATGCACATTCATAGATGGAAGCAGGGGGTGCCGTCCGTTAATCACCACTGCAGATAAGCTCCCATTCACATTCTTTAACTGAACATTTAAGTGGCCAAATTAGCCTATTCAAGTGAACAGGAGTGGGACATAGCTGAGACAGGCTTCCCACAATCTTTACATCATCATTACAAACCTCCTTGTAGCCTGCAAGATTTACCATGGGAATCTTTGCAATTCATGTCCTTGGCCAGATCTCCCACATGTGCTGTGGCTTTACCTTAAGGAGACTTGGGGCCTTATTCATGAAGGGATAGCGTCAGGTAGTGCCTTGAAAATGACAGGTAGCGGCAGGTGAACGCCGGACACGGCACGTTAATTCACATTTATCAAGCGGATTCTGGTGAGCGACTGGAACAACGCCATGTAGCGTATGATTCATCATTATCCCAGCCTCAGAGTACAGCCATTTTTTCAAACTTTTTTTTATATATTTAGTACAGCCATTTTTTTCAAACTTTTTTTTATATATTTATGCAGAATTGACTGGCAAATGGCATTAATGTGTTCATGTCACAATGTTATAACAATGTAATTCCATATTATTTAGCTTTGTTACTGGTGGATACATGTTCAAAAACAGCCTTTAAGCACACAGCCTCCAGCGCTCTGGCCTACAGCGAAGCATTTTTGAGCGCCGGCTGTGTGTGAGGCTGTTTTTTTGATGAATATGCTGTGAGTCGGTCGCACTGATCGGTCGCTACCATTCGCTCCCATACAGCGCTGTACTGCTCATATAGCGACTCCCCACAACGTATTCATCAATGTTGCACAGCGACTGAGGCGCTCTGGACTAGCGAAACACGACCGAGTACAGCGACTACTAGCGGGCGTTTTGAAATGCCTGCTACAGACGCTCATCTGTCGCGACCTGTAGCTAGTAATGCTAGTTAGAATGTCTTAGAGGGGAAACCCCTAGCAGATCTCTGCTGCAGTAATGTTAGATGTCGGGCGAGCAGAACAGCTGCATTGACTCATGGGGGTGGGACTTATGGCTAAACCAGGCAGCATTAACAAGGTACAAGGTGATGCAGGAGCAATGAAAATTGCCAAAAGGTACTCTTCATAGGCAGAGCAATTCAGAGCCATGTTTCTTGTATGACCAGGCGCAGGTCCTCCCAGGATAGCTACAGATACCCAACTTTTGCAAGATTTTAGTTCATGCCCCAATTCTGCATGAAGCTTTCATTCAGCTTTCAGCCTCATAAGGTTTACATGTTCCAATGTTAGTATCAAATATTATTTTATGTTAAATGGACTTTTATTTCTTATAGCTGTTGTAATTTTTAGATTTTGATTGTAGCTCTGCTGTAATGAGACTAGAAGGTCAGGTTATACCAAAACCTCTGTGCTTTCCATAGCCTGCAAATTGCCACACATCCTAAAAAAGGAAACTATTAAGAGGTTGTTCGGTCAGTTTATTGTTTTCATATACTAGAGGACACTTGTTAATACCGTTTAGATCTCCTATTTCTCTCACTTACTTTATTACTTAAAGCTTTCCAATTAAAAATTAAATTACCATGAATTAAACTTTGCCAGTTTCTCCCTCTGTAGCGTTGTGTTTGTGTTATGCTTATAAAAGAAATAATTGAAGGGGTAAATCCTGGTAATAAACTAATTAAAGCTCAAGCACTTACCCACATTCCACATTAATGCTCCTGTAATAACCATAATAACGTATAGTTTCATTTTAAATGCCACAGAAATTGTTATTAATATTAAATCCCATTGTTGGGCATTTTAAGTGGTTTAAGGTTAGCTGTTAGGTCCTAAAGGGGATTTGAAAAGATGGAGAAGTCCCCTTTAAATGATAGATATACAAGCAAACATTTGGTTTACATATCTCAGTAGGGCATTAGGATAAGGTAATATAACTGTTAAACACCAACACTGTTTTGCACAGATTCAGAATAACTAAAGAATCTTAAAGCTCAACTGTGAACCCTCACTAATATCATATTCAATATTTTCACTCCATTAATTCCAGCTCCTGAACTGCAAGTCTTAAAGAGGACCAAAAGATACATTTTTAACTGACATCCCCTGAATTGCTCCTACCATGAAGAGTATGTTTTGGCAATTTTCACTGCTCCTGCTTCACTCTAATCCCAGATAATCGCACCTGTTTTAGCTGTAAAGCTCCGCCTCCTTCATTCATTGCCACTGTTGTATGGCAATGATGTCATTGCCACACCTATGCAATGACTTACTGCCTGCCATCACACACACAGAGGCACAGCAAAAAAATCAGTGTTCCAGGACAATTAGAAAAGCGAAAATATCCATTACTAGTTCTATAGTAGGGGGTATCTGGCTGGCTAGAGATCACATTATGTACCAATTACGTAGTGCCTATTATCTAACTGGAAGGGATAGCGATTTCCAACTTCCTTTTATGGTGAGATAAACCTAAGGCATTCTTCTCCACTCTGGCTGGTTGATCAATTTGAGCACCTGTAAATAATCAACCAAAAGTATTACTCCCACATTATTAATCGGAAAGTAAATCCTGATAACTTTTCTTCAAATTTCGTTCCTGACCTCGGATTGTATAATGTCAACATTTATTATTGTCCACATCTTCTGGGGTCAGTCTCCCTCCAGGCTCATTTGCCTTATTATTTGTTCACGGCCCAGCTACCCTGGGCTTGCGAATTCTTCTAAGTCACTTATTATACGTGGGGTCACAGGACTTGGCCAATAGCTTCATGAAGACTATGGTTATGTCTGGGGTGGAGTGGCTGAATTGAACAGGATATCTATGGGCCTGGTCAGGTTGTCCCCACGTGCCCTTATGTGGGTCATTTCTGACCATAGTTTCTCTTTAATAGCAAACTTTATAGTAATAGCGCCCATGCTAAGAACTGCAGCAGCCATCAAATCATTGGCAGGGGCACTGGGAGTGGTCAGTGGGGGCCCTCACAGTACAGATTTGGAGTGGTTGTCCACTTAAATTAAACAAGTGCATTTTGACAAATATTAATAACTATGAGCCTTTTCCTCATAGATATTGTTTTTTTTTGCTGCCTCACAGTTGGGATAGGTAGAGACTGCCTGCAATAGTAATTGTTTCTTCAGTTGAGGTTGGACATCTGCCACAGTGATCTGAGTATTTTGAAAGCAACTGTAATTGTTGCCTGAGACCTCAGGAGTCTAAGCTACTGTTGTCATCAGCTAATAAAGAGAACCCCTTTTTTTTTTACCCTTTCGAACCATTGTATTTGTTTAGAGTGTTTATGTTTGAATACACTCTATATACTTCTTTAAAGTGGACCAACACCCAGGATTTTGACTATCCTGAGTTTTGGTCCACTTCGGTGGGGCACCCACGCTCTGGAGGCGGCGTCGGCGGCGGCGTCGGACGCGCATGTGCCGCTGGAACGTGGAAAAGGTAGGATTGTGGGCTTCCTGGGGGGTTTCACCCCGCGGAACATCCCGATTTTGGATGCCCCGCGGGGAGGGATCTGATCGGCCCGGGAATCTTATAGATTCCCGGGCCGATCCCCCCTGGGTGTTGGTCCGCTTTAAAAAGGTTGTCATTAAAGGGGGAGGTGATACAAAACATGACTTTTCTTTTAAACTGGCAAATCCTCTCTCAAAATCTAGACATCACTAAGCACATACCCCAATTTGCATCGATTTAGGATGCCCCGGGGAGGGAATCTATAAGTTTTCCAGGCAGTTCAAGGTGGGTTTTTGGTGCACTTTAAGACACTGCATTTAGGTAACATTATCTAGAAAGATAAAGCTGCCGGAATGTTATCTGAAATTATTTTCCATTCTGAATGGAATCATAAAAATTGTGGTTAAATTAAACGGAATCCAACTCCGAACAGCAACCCCTCCCTAGCTTTTTGACATGAGTAAGAGCTGTGTCTTTTTAGAACCTCTCCTTCTAATCCGAGTATTAAAGACCGTAAGTAATGTATCCATCCCAAAATAGTTGCTGAATAAAACCAGAGCAAAATCACCAAACAGGTCAAAAGCAGAAAAGGTGTCCAGCTTGCACCTCTGCAAAAGGCCTCCTGACCCCAAAACTAAAATGTTACCGTTCTATGTCATAGTCACAAGCTAAGCAATAAAAGTGAGTTTGTAAAATTACGAAGATGTCCCCAACAGAAAAGAGAATCTGGCAATACTACTTTGAAATATCGTAAAGCATGAGCAATATTTTGTATAGAAGTTCTAGGATCTATTTCAACAAGACTGCAATGCTGGTTTTAATACATTGTTGTCTCAGAATGATGAAAGATGATGGGAGTGTTCTACAGAGAGAGACATTTATTCAGGTAGAAAAATACAATGACATTAGAAAATGTCCAAACAAGAAAAATTATATCTTTTCAAAAGTCTATCTAGTGATTTCCTGTTGTGCATTGGGCGTTTTAATACCCTTGGACTCTAATAAACGTTCCATAAGGCCCAAATACTTTTAAATATTGTTAAAAAAGGCTAGATCCTATGTCTGTTTTCTTTTGTTGTGTGGGATCCTGTTTGAAAGTTCCAGCTACACATTCTGCCTTCATGCTTAGCAAAGGAACAGAATTTGCCATTCTCGGTGACCAGGACATCATCATCCATTTGGTCTACTTGTTCTACTTTTTGAATAATGTTTGAACCAGCAGAGATCTGTCTGCATTTGTCATTTGTGCCATTTCTTGGTGTGTATGTGCCTAGTGTTTGTGGTTCCAAGGCTCTTTCCCAGTGTTGTCTGTGTGCTGTTTTTCTCCCACTCACAGGTGTTATCCCCTCCTTGGATATATGACCCTGACCTCCTGTATCCTTTGTGGGTTTCCTTCCCTGGGTATTTCGTGCCTGTTTCGGGGCCACTTACTTCTCTGGTTGCACAGTAGTTTGTTTGTGTGTTTCCTATTTCGTGTTTCCAGTCTTTGTGTCTCTTACCTGTTCCTAGTCATTGCTAATTGTATCTTTTTAAATTTGCACCTGCTTACTTGTTCTCATTCCATAACTTATTCACCTGTTCCTAATTTCTGGAACAGAGCCCTGGCGTTTATCTCTTTTCCTAGGCTTTGTCTCACCTTCTATATGTGACTTATCATCCCTGTAATTTATTAGGACTGTTTCCCGACTATAGCTATCAATGCATTTGAATCCTCTATAGGGTGCTGTATTAGACATATTTGTAAAAATTACACCTAAGTTGTTAAACTGCCCCATCACAAGACCCTATCAAGTGCAGGGCAATTATATTAGGAGAAATCAACTTTCTTTGTACTTTTTGCACTTTTGCACTTTATAGTGAGTTATATTAAAAAGTCTCTTCATAAGGTTGGAGAGGCTATCAGACGCCTAATGAATTACCATCTAAAAAGCCATTACCATACCAAAAGCCATGCTCACCTTTTGTCTCCCTTTGCTGTTCTGACTCATGCTGGTTACATAAAACCAGATCCCTAGTTCAAGTCATTCAATGTGCAGGCCTTACCACTTTTCAACGGCAACTCCTGGGACAACATACCTCCTCTGTGTCTGGAACAGGCTCTAAACAATTTTTGGTCCACTGCCAAAGGTTTGTAGGGGCATCCCAATTTGGAATACCAGGCAGAGAGATCATGTACAGAAAGCCCTACATATAGGGCAATACACCTGCTTCTGGGTTCCTGCAGCGATCACTTGTGGCAATATCAGAGGGCGCTGCTGAGACACAGACGCCCTGTTCTCTCCCTGCTCTGTGTGCTTAGCAATTTAGCCTAGAGCACAAAGAGAACAGTTGCCACTGCTTGAACTTTACTACATACAAGTAACAAATCAGAGGATCTCAGGTGCAACTCAAGTCATCCTGTATATAAGGGAAAGCCAGTGAAAAAACAGCTCTGGGGTACTCTGCTTTTGTACACCCATCCAGAACTGGCAGTGCTCGGCTGCTCAGGTGGGTGGGGCCTAGCAGATGAGCAGTGGACCCATTTTTGGGTTTCCATCCACTTTATTGGAATTGTCTAGGCTAAGACTAAAAACTAATGTTTGCACACCTGCCTTGCTGAAGGTTATGCCTTGTATGCTGCTGAATAAGTCTGTTGTTAAGTTTTTATTATTTTGTGAAAAATGGGTGCAGTGCAGGGCAATTGCATCTTACTCCTTGCACGCGGGGCCAAGACTGTCCACCAGTAGATGCAAAACCTGAATGATGACTCCAGACCACGTGTGAGGAAAAGGTAAAAATACAGTGCCCATAACTTGGTCTTGCAGCAATTGGTATGCCCCCCCCACTATGATCAGAGGAGACCAACACATATTAGCCAAAAATCAGTGCTGAATCGCTTTAAGCCAGCCAAAGTTATCAAAAAGCAGACAGAGAGGGGGGGGGGGGGCTCTGGTGACAGATTCAGGCTTCAAAAAAACTGCCCATTCCCAGAACAAACATACTGTGATTTTTAAACTCTACTCATTCATTTATAATCAGCGGATAAGAGGAAATGTAAAAGGCAGATTTCTCCCTCTCAGATTTTTGACTTATTTGCTAATAATGGAAATACTGATTTCCTCCAAGTGCAACCAGAAGAATCCTTTTCATGTTGTTGCTTTTATTTCACCTTTATTCCAACATTTTGAATTGTTGCCCTGTACATTGTCAGTGGAAGCCATAACATAAATTGGAAAGCTTGATAAATATGGCCTTAAAATGATAGCTGATTTGCCTTGCTTTGCGGCGCCCTCTGTGCTTTGTCACTTGTCCAAAATCACAGTTCCTCGTGTGTTAAATTGTATACATCTCCTGAAATACAGTGACAGTAAGTCATATGTTCTTCAAAGTTACGAGCCTGCTCCCAGTGGATTAAAAATATGTACATGACTCTACGTGATTCTTTTTTTATTTTTAAGAAAACTTTGTTTGGAGTGGAAAAGTCACGCCTAACACAAACTTTAATCTGCGAGAAGTATAAAGCCTGCTATAGACTGACATTTGAAATGTCTGAAAAGTATTTCAGAAGAAACATCAGGACTTTATCCCTTTTTTCCCATTCCACAATAAGCAGAAAAATTCTTTTAAAAAGATCCCCCAGACATTTGCATATATGAATTTTAATTTAAAATATATCATTATCTATAACAGATGATGCAATAAAGTTTAGCCACTCCATCTAATTTGTCTTTAGAGCTACTTCACTTCATATATCTTGCTTTAATCAATGTGTTTTTGTTTAAAAGACATATGTTGTGCAAATATATTTTATTAATGTTATAGTTTATAAATTATGTTATATTTATATGATAATAAACTATTATTGCCTAGACTGGCCAGTTACGTTGGGTACAGATAGTAGAAAAAATAAGGGTGGACTTTAAACTCAGTGATGGTCATTTCTATTCATTTAGGTCAGTGGTGGCGAACCTATGGCACCCGTACCAGAGGCTACACTTACAAGCATTTGGTTTTTTTTCATCTCCCCCCAGCACCAAAGCAATCAGGTTGGCTCTTAAATGAAGCTTGGGATGCAGTTTGGGCACTCAGTCCCTAAAAGTTTTGACATCACTGATTTAGGGGGTTTTTGAAAAGATAATGGCTATCTTTAAAGGCCCAATCCAGCCAGACTGCCTGTTTAGAAAACCCTCCCCCACCCTGACACCCTTCCCTAGTGCTGCATCAGAGCAGGGGCAGTTATATCCTGACATTTATCCAAAACATAATAAAAAGTATAGGCTTTTATATTAACGAGCATAAATCATCATGTGTCCAACATCTGTAGCCACTTTCTCAGGCATGTCAAAATCAAAAATATATATAACAAAGTTCTTTGAGCAACAGAAAAAATATTGAAGTGTTTTGTAACAAAGTAAATAGTTATTGTAGCATGTCAAAAATGTAAATGCATGTTAGATGTCACCAACTGCCAATCTTTTTCCTCCTGATTTTCACTCCAATACATTCATCTAATCTCAACTAAGGGAATAAAAAGCACAACAAAATTTGATGCATTTTCATCTCAACCGTGTTTTAAGATGACTTATAAGAACCTATAAGATCCACTGCCAACCTCAGCTGCATGTAAATAAAGGGTAAATAACCCATGAGCAAACAATTAGCAATAAGTATGTGAAAAAGAGAAGCGCACATTGTCGCTATTAAATCCATCATAAGGGCCAATAGGTATACAAACAGTTATGGACACAGGCTAGCCAAACAACCTAGTACACACTTACAGAAACAAAACAGCACCAAATAAAAGACGAAGGGGCTGCATCAATGTGGCAACAAAATGACGCAAAATGCCACAGAAATGCACACATCATAAATCAGGCTCTTAATCTTTATATGGCCCTGGGGAAAATATTCCTGCTCCCCAGCAATGAACACACATATTCACAAAAAAAGCATTTGTGAATACCTTTGAAACATAATTTAGCAACCCCATTTTAAGTATGTCTTTTTTTTTGGGGGGGGGGGGGTTCTCCAGTTTTGATATTCTTTATTTACCTCCCCAAACAATTTCATTTACAATCTGACATTTCTACCACAGATTTTATAAATGTTATGATTTATTGATGAACCTACTGGAACTGATCCTGCTAGGAAACTGTTCCCATCTCTCAACCTCTAGTCCGTAGTAATTAAGAATCTGTAAGTCTGCCCAAAAAGATTCACATTCCTCCTGCGGGACTTGTCAATGGACAGCTGATGTCTTCTAGTGATTATGTAGATGAAAAGACAGCTGAATATGTAAATGATAAGCTATACTACTGTTTGAGGTTATAATTGTAGCTTGGTGTGTCATAAACCTTTAGCTTTAGAGTTTGAGAAAATATCTCAGATATGCAGGGCTCAGCACATAAGAGTAACCAACGGGACCCAGAATGGGGTTCGACAGTTTTGTTATTGTTCTTCAGATACAAACGCTATATCAAATTGCCTGGAGAACATATTGTACCTCTAAGGGCAGCTCTCTGGCCACTGATGCTTATGCTTGCTCTTTACCAGTGTTGCTGGAAGAAGGCTAAGGCTCAGGGATCAGGATGAGAGATTATTTGTGCACATAGCATCTAATAGATTCCTACTGGATTCAACAGACTGGACTAAAGTTTTCAACACATTCATGCAAATTTACTGGTGGTGGGGAAGACATGTCTTTTCATTAGGTGCATTTATATGCTGTTCTTTCACAGGGTCATATTCGCTGACAGAGGTATTTAGAGAACCATAGGACTGGTATACTAAGGAGTACAGGGCAACAGTATTGTTCTGAACATATTATTGTCAGCATGTATTTTATTATCTGAATTAAGTTTTTTTCATGTGAGGTGGGGTCAGGCCTGGTGATCAGGTTGTGAGAGCTTTCAGCGAGCAATGACAGGTATAGCTAGTTGGAAGATCCTTAAAGCGGCTGTCCAGGCAAAAACAACAAAGAATAGATACTCACCAATAGTCCTGCACAGCTTCCCCCCTCCCCATTGTAGTGACTGAAGCTGGCTTGACCATTCACTGGGACAGACGGACGCTCTGCTCTGGGATGGCAGGGACGAGAGTACAGGTAAGTTTCAAACTAATGCCATCAGGCCAATCAGCTGCGCATGACTATAGGTGAGTATCCATGGTTTGTTGTTTTTGCCTGTACAGGGACTTTAATCTAGGAAGGCTGTAAAAACACATTTAAAGCAAGAATGAATAATGTATTACTGTTAAAATAATACACCAAACCCATCAGACTCAACATGTCAGTGCATCCTTGAGCATCTTCCCTGGGGTGTGTGTACCGCAGGTTGAAAAACAGTGAGCTTGACCATGGGCTTTGCTCCAGTACAGCTGCATCTTAGGCTGTAGGAGTAACCCTTTATTTTCTGTGTGGATAATTCATTTAGTCAGAGTTAGTAGAGAGGATTTTACATTTCAAATGCACTTAGACTAATCATGTGAGGCTTGTGAGCCAGATTAGGCGTATGCTAATATACCTATATTGTAGCAAAAGTACGAGAAAGCAGTGTCAGACTGGGGTGTCTGGGGCCCACCAGAAGAATGGACTCTGGGGTCCACCTACAGGTACATACAACTATTACTGACTTTACTTTTAGGGCTCATGCACACAGACATGTGCTGAATTGTGTGTGAGTGGATAAGTCGTGCTCTCCTACCGTAGAACAGTGACATCCAACATCACCTACTTCGTCTGCCATAGAAACACGGACAGCACAGTATTTGTTATCACACAAAACTGAGGATTCCTCAGTTCTGGAGCCCACAATGGGATTTCCTGGTAACCTGGTGAGCCAGTCCGAGCCTGATTGAGCCTATAGCTTAGTTAGACATACCACGTTTTAGCCGAATGTAAGACAGAGTCCTAAATTAATTTTTGTCGCAAAAGATGCTAGGGCTTATTTTTCGGGAGAAGGTCTTATTTTCGAAGAAACTGGGTAGTTGAGATGAGCTAAAGGGAAAATATGGGGATTTTAAGCTGGGGAGTAAGGCTGAGCAGAGTGTTGAAGGGTGTGTGCAGGAGGCGGACATGGACCCTGTGAAGGAACTGTGGTGGATCAGAGCCAGAGAAGCTCTGCCAAATGCTCAGATATTTGTGTGTTTTTTACCTTGTGTATTGTGGACTGCAGTAGTAAGAGGCTCCAGTGAGTCACATTCAGCTATAATTCAAATGTGGACGGAGAGATACACTGGAAAGATCTAAGCAGATTAAAACAGTAATGGTTTGGTGCAGAATGTGGATGGGTTTTTCTATTTAGGCTGGGCAAGCCAGGAGACTCCAGTATAACACTGCAAAACACTTGTTCCAAAGATTGTCTTTATTATAGTAAATTCTCTGTCTCTCATTGATCCTATTATATTGGCAGTTCATTGTTTCCCTAGTCTGCTCCATAAAAGTTAAGGGTACTGAAACATGACACCAAACATGTGGAGGACCACATGTGTGCAGCTTGTGTGTAACCAACATTTACTATGTGACAGATTTCTGTCAGTTTGGGCTGGGATCCCTTGTGCTTTGTAATTACACCCCTGAGATGTTCAACATAAGGTCTTCATGAAATGTATAGACTGACAAAGCAAATTAAATTATAGAACTTAATGGAACCAGTGGTCCAGACCTAGGTCACTAGTCAACTAGCAAAAAAAATGAGACCGTGACCTTCTCTGCCAGCACAATATTGGGGGACTGTCTACTCAACAAGCTTGGTCAGAAGGTGGTTAATTGCCATGCCTTGTTTCTTATTTTTTGAGTGTGCTTTGCAGTGGGGTCCTTTTCGTATTCAACACTGATTCTTTCTAGCCATCCACAGTGTGGTTTGATATAATCACCATGACAACCAGAATCTATGAGCATAGAAATAATAGAGATGGAGTAGACAAAAGATTAGCATGCAATGAGAAGTACAATAAGTTTCTTATTTAGCATTTAGATAACTGTCTTTCCTTCGGAGCAGGCTTCAAAGTTGAACCCAGTTTAGACCAAGAGGATTAATTCTTTCCCCCGCATGCTTCATTGAATCTCTCATTACCAAACTTTGTCTGTATTGATGTAAGATTTGATTGAAGATTAGAACATTTAGCAGATTTTTCTTTTTTGAATGTATCAGGCCTTTTCAAGCGCAGACTGCAGTGCCCAGTGGTCAATACCCTCACTTTTATCCAATGTCTGCTTCATTTAAACTTAATCAACTCCATCAATGAACTGGAACAGGGAATCTTTCTTTGCCGTAGAAAGTTGATCTTTTTTTTTCTTTTGCAGCTTAGATAATTCGCTGCTCCTGGTCTCAATCCATCTGCATTAAACCTAAAACTACAAAAAGGCTGATCAGGTTGGTCTTTTATTTTTAATAAATATGCTAATCAAAATTTGGCTAAAAATAATCAAAGCGGTATGATGTGATAGGCGAACATCCTGCCCGATGCTTTAGTCAGGTCACCCATGTCTTCCACTATTCTGACTGTATTTGTATTTTATTATTTTTTTATGCGTGTGTGCCTGATTTTTTTCCTGTACTGACATTAAATATAGTTTGTTCTACAAAATGATGCATCTTTGAAGAAAGGGTCTCATTTGTCACATCCACAGAGTGGTGCCGACCGATTGGCTTTATGAATTATCTGCCTTGGTGCATTGAATTATTTGCCCTGTTTCGCTACCAGTCAACAAGTTTCCCAGGTATAGCTCCGATCAATCAAAGATGACAGAGCGCGTGTGAAGCTTTTACTGTGGAAGTCTGGTCCGCTTGTCCTTGCTTTTTGGCTTCGGCATCTGTATATCATTTTTATACTGCTACCAGTAGAGCAATTTCAAAAGTATTTGCAAGGAAAATGTATGTCCCCATCTGTTCGTACAATCATAAATGTGCCACCTTCTGAGGCTCTCCATTGGTAATCATATCTTTAATGATCAGCAAACTTGTGATATATAACTGTTCTCAGAACGGGGGGCTTCTATTCTTTATAGTGATTGGCTGGAATAAATGGCTTTTCCATATGTTAGGGAGATAAAACATAAGATTAGCGGTAGCCGTTTCTTTTATTAGTAAACAAAGGGAACAGTGCATTCAAATGGAGTCTTTACATAAAACAACCTTTAATAAACCTGTAACAATGCAGTAATGTCGGCACAGAGCAATGGAGAACATCTTTCTTATCTGACAACCCTATTAGGCTTTTTTTACCCTCTCTCTCGGAGTGGAACATTGCTTACTAATTTGACAATCATCTGAGGTTTAGTATCTGATAATTAGGAAGCTTTAAAGAATTGTATTTTTATCATGTTTTTTCTTTCTAGCTTCTGTAAATGTATTTATATTTTTAGTTAGAGATGTTTAAAATGGTTTAACCTGAATGCTAAAATAATTTTGTTCAGATGTATAAAACCTTCTGCTTTAATGCGGCATACCCCTGGTTGCTGAAAACTATTAAAAACAGATAGTGGGCAAACATAAGTGGTTATGTATTTTCAACATAAATATGTAGGATTTTACTAACTCCTACATGCCCTCTTTCTGTACCAAAAATATATATCATTATGCTTTACAAGACACATTCAGTTTTGGGTAGTAAATTTGACCCAAATTTAGTAAATTTGGTTAATTTCCGACTGAGTCAAATTTTAGGTGAAACTTTAAATCTCCAAAGCACAACTATTTGGATTAACCCTTAGGAAACCTAAAATATCAGAAAAAAATGCTCACCACTCCTGCCCATCAGCTGCCACACTGGCATGTCATAATACTCACCCACATCTAAAAAGGTACACAAGACTGGCAAGTATTGGGGCCTTATTTATGAATTGCGCCATTCTGTGCCATTTAGCGACATTTTGCAGACATTAGCATTCCCCTTGGAGTATCCGCTTAGAAGCTTTTTGCCATTGTTATCTTATCTGTAAGCATGCATTGAATGGTCCAGCAAGTCAAAACATCTATTCTTAAATATCAACTTGCGCTGGGGCATTAGATTTATCCCTAAAGGCCAGCCTGTGTCAGGGCCTGCATGGGCCTGATTTATCAAGTACCTCTGCCAGACAATGCCATTTCTGTCCAAAGTACGATAGTGCAAAATATGATTTCTACATTTCTCAGCATGTTGTTGCTCCTGCTAATGTTTTAGTAAATGTGTTTCTATTAGTGCAGCAACATGCGTAAGTGTGCACAAAATTATAAATACATTTTTTTTGCTTCTCTAATTTGCAACGATGTGGCACTGTCTGGCATAAGTGCTTGATAAATCAGGCCCTCGGTGTACCTATGGGCCATTATACTGGATTTAAGATAAAAGGTTTGGTTGCTCAGCGCCAATGATGTTCCAGCAACTTCTTGCCGCTGCATGCCATATATTTACTTATTTCTAACAGGTGAGGGAGGTTGGTGGTTGATGCAGGGTACCGCAATATCTTTAAAGTTATAAGAAAACACTTGTGTAAGCAAAATTTGATCAACTTTGGAGTAAATTTAGTACCATTTTGATTTGTTGAGGCTAGGCCAACGCATTGGTCTGAAAATCAGGAGGATAAAGTCGTTTTTGACAAGTTAGTAAATGAATAGCAGTTAGCTACATCTGGCATTCTGATTTATTACTAGCGCCAGGCATTGGCAGATGAGCATCTGTACAGAGGCGCTTAGAGCGACCGCTAGTAGATGCTGTGATCGGCTATCTGGCGCTGTTAAAGAGCGCCTCGGTTGCTGTAGTAACCTGACCGCCATTGATGAATGAGATGTATGTTGGACATTCTAACACCAGTACAGCGTTGCAGGAGCGAACGGCAGTGACTGCTCAGTGCGGCCAACTCTCAGCGACTCACACCATATTCATCAAAAATCCACACTCACAGAACGCCGGCGCTCAAAATTGGGTCGCTGTAGCCCATAGCGCCAGACACTGTGTGATTAAAGTCTTTTTTATTACTTATATCCACCAGTAACCAATCGAAAACATATGGAATGACATTGTTATAATATTGTGACATTAACACTTTAATGCCAGACCTGTAATGACAATTCTGAATAAAAATATAAAAAAATCAAAAAAGTTTTTAGAAATGACTTTTTCTAGGCCAGCAGAGGTCACACAATGATTTCATAAAAAAAATAAAAAAATAAAAATGAAAACCCTGTTTAAAGAGAAGAAAAGTAACGACCACTGAAATGTATGGGATAGCGTCAGGTAGTGACAGGTAATACCAGGCGCTCTGGAAGCCAGAGAGCCAGCGCTATACGCTGAGCCGTCTGTGATGATGAATCGGATGCTACATGGTGCTGTTAGAGTCGCTCACCGGAATCGCTTTGATAAATGTGGTATAGCGTACAGCGCCCGGCGTTCACCGTTCGCTACCTGTTGCTACGAGTCACTACCTGCCGCTATCCCTTAATGAATAAACCCCTAAATCATGCATTTGTATTATTGACAGGTCGATCCAGATTTTTACATTTTGTCTAGCATTTTTTTGTTAAGAATGGTTTGAAACAGTCTCCACCATTGTGCTCGATAGAGTCTTAGGCTTCAGTGCCACATATGGCTGACGTAGCTCATACTGCCGCTCTACCCTGTGAAAAAGCCAAGAATCATAAATTGGTTTATATAAGGCATTCTACTTGGCACTTACTGATGCACATATCTTAACGCAGATGGAAACCTGCGCAGCTGGGCCCTGTAATCTAAAAGATTCCTGGCCTGGCCTATACCTAGATACACCGGATGCCCCTCTGTGTGAAACCCCCCGGGGCACCAGTGATCTTACCTGAAACAATCTGTTCTTCCTCATTTGGTTTTTAATATAAACAAGAACACAACTCACATCAGATGCTGTTAACTCTTCAAACTGGTGAAGTCTCTGATGGGCTTAGGGCACATGCCACCCCACTGCACAGCACAACTGAGCCAAGGTTTTTCACTTTGGGTCAATTAGCGAGGCTCAATATTGTCGGGGCCTCCAGCCAATAGGAGGTCTGTCCTGACTACCCGGACCCCCAACTGACCCCAAGATTGGCGGAGCTCACTTCTGTGTACAGCCCCATAGTGCAATCCTCGTGACAAGAGACAATGGGCACAGCTTGGTCTAGACATTGACTCGAGAACTCCGACCAGAGAACTCAGTACATCCTCTCGCTCATCGCTTCCCGTCTTTGTACCCTGCCCCCCTTTTATCGCATCTCTCCTCCCCCAGGATCTCGCATGATTTCGCTAGAGCATAAGGGAACTACTAACCCATAACTACCCAGGGGGTCTCCCTGATGCCTATTACACCGCTTCAATAAATCAGGCTTTTAATGTCAGCCCCTAGGGAATATTGTAACTTGGGGATGGTTCTGTGTCATTTAGGTTGCCCTTAGATGCACAGGGCTCTAAATAAAGGGATAAAGGTATTGTACATTGTTTGCTTACCTCCCATGCAGCTGATTTGTGGTGGTGGGCTACTGAATAAAGCTGTTGAAGCTGAGATCTAGCCTCTTTCTGTAGTCAAGCCCCAGCTATCTTTTGCCCATCCCCCTTTTTTTGCACTTCTAGGTGATTAGAGAGCCACCCTTGCATCAGAATGTGAACACACTATTCCCACAGTCTCCTGGGGAATAGCGGATAGTAACACTTCCTCTGCTTGTCTTGTCTCTACCCTGCTTTGTATACTGCAAGTTACTGTTGAAGACTAAGTACACCCAAATTACACCCCCCAGTATTGTACCCAGTTTGACAATTGAAAAAAACTGGACTTACCTTTCTATCCCCAGATGCTCATTCTCCTACCTAGAGCAACAATTCTACATTCTAAGCAGCAGGATTGATTGTGACTGACTACTTAGGCCCTTATTTAACAAGGGATAGCGCCAGGTAGCGAATGGTGAGCGAACGGTAATGACGCTCACCGCCACGAGAACGCCGGCTCACCTCCGCAATCACACATTTATCAAGCCGATCCTGCTTAGCGACTGACAGAGCGCCAGATAGCGAATCATTCATCATTATTCCAGCCTCACCCCACAGCGCCAGCGAGCGACCTTGAACAGCGACAGGTATGACCTCTCGCTACCTGGCGCTCTCCAATGCATTTCAATGGAGCAATCTTTAAATATTCATAATTAATTGCTATTAATGTTTTTTTTTTTTTTAAATGTCAAAAATTCTGTGACCACTTCTGCAATGTTATATATTTTTTTTAAGGTAAAAAAAAAAAAAAATTGTGCAGAATTGATATTACAGGTCTGATATTAATGTATTCATATTACAAAATGTTTTGAAAAACATGTTTTTTTTTTTTTCAAAAAATATGGTTGTTTGGGGGTTAAAAAACTACTTTTAACCCATCGCCGCCAGCGCTCTGGGGTTTAAACAAGCATTTCACAGCGCGAGAATTTTTTGAGTGTGATTTGTTAATGAATATGCTGGGAGCCGTTCGCTATGGCCATTTGCTGTCATGCGCTCCCATACAGCGCGGAACCTGTCAAAGAGCGACTCCTAACCCCGTATTCAACATTACCGCACACCGACTGAGTCACTGTCAACAACCGAACAACGGCCAAGCACAGCGAATACTAGCGTACGCTGTGAAAATAATGCTACTGTTGCTCATCTGTCGCTACCTGGCGCTATTAATGAATCGGCCTCCCCGTCAGCCATGTGCAGCTGCTGTGCAGTGATTGGCTGTGCCATCTCCTGAGGCAGCAGCCACGAGAACAGCCCCCACTTAACATTGGCCAGGTCAGTCCATTTTCTTGTTTTAAAAATGCCTAATGGGGGCCAGTGCCAGGGGAGAAATGGTGAGTGAAATTTGTATGGGCATGCAAGACATAAATGTATTACCGATACTAGAATGTCCTTTATAGTTCCAGCTAGTCTGTGACGCAGCCACCTGAACTAGAGTGTTGGTTGGGATTGCTACCTCTATGGATCTTGAAAACCTAGCAGAGAGATCGGTCAGAGCGAATGGTTTTGATACAGAAACCATCTTCACACCTAAGGCGAATCAGCCATACAGATGAGAAGGATCAGGCTGTGGCTTTAAGAGAATTAATTTACAAAGACTTCTGGCTGCTGAAAGTCCGCCAGGCAGTGTCTAATTGATCACTTGCCGTTCTGTTAGCGGTGACCAGCGTTCTTGTTTAGGCTTGGCTGGTTTATAGTGATGCTGTAGGTTAAGATCCCATAGACAACAATGGGCAGAACTGTATTGAAGTGTTTTGGGATCATAAATAATGTTAAACTCACTTGTTCGTACAAAACTTGCTATGGCGACTTGTCGTGAATGAAAAAGCAGGACGGGCGGGCTGATTCATCATTAGCAGCAGGTAGCGACAGATGAGCGTCTGTAGCAGGCATTTTCAGAGCGCCCGCTAGTAGTCGCAGTGCTCAGCCGTAGGTCGCTACTTTATAGCGACTGTTCAGTAATGTTGAATACATTGTGAGGAGTCGCTATTTGACCATTACAGCGCTGTATGGGAGCGCTTGTTAGCGACTGCTCATAGCGACCGACTCACACCATATTCAGCAAAAAAACAGCCTCACAAATCTCTGGCGCTGAAAAATACTTGTTTGTATCCCATAGCGCAGGAGGCGGTGTGTTTAAAGTCTGTTTTCAAGCATCTATCAACTAGTAACAAAGCGAAAACATATGGAATTACATTGTAGCAACATTGTAACATGAACACTTTAATGCCAGACCTGTAATGTCATTTCTGAAGAAATATATAAAAAATAAAAAAATTGTGAAAAAACTGCTTTTTCAATGCCAGAAGAGGTCAAAGAATTATTTGTGATTTTTTGAAAAAAAAAAAAAAACAAATACCCCGTCTAAAGAGAAGAAAAGGTTCGTCCATTGAAATGTATGGGAGAGCGTCAGGTAGCGAGAGGTCATACCTGGCGCTGTGCAAGGCTGAATGCCGGTGCTGTTCGCTGAGGCTGTGAAAATGATGAATCAGACGCTACATGGCGCTATCCCAGTCGCTAAACAGATTCTGCTTGATAAATGTGGAATTGCATGCCGTGTCTGGCGTTGGCCAGTCGCTATCTGTCGCTACCTCTCATTAACCAGGCGCTACCTGACGCTATCCCTTCTTAAATAACCCCCTTAGATTTCGCCACATCATCATTTGCCACATCATTAATTTTTTGTAAAATCCTGTTTTTTGTTAACAATGTGTACTTTGCAACACAACAAAAAAACAGCCTAAACGCTCAAGTTTGTTCATTTTGTTCACAGCAGTGATTTCCTGTTACTGTAATCAGGGCCGGATTAAGAGTGGTGGAGGCCCCAGATACAGTATTTTTTTCCCTTTCGCCTCCATTCAGCTCTGATAGCCTCTCAGACATGCAGCCGGCCATATCCCTGCTCACCTCTAGCTGGGTACACCAGCACCAGCCGCTCACATTCATGGCGTGAGTATAAAGGTATAGCATGGTTTGGATTGTGGCTAGGTAAGTTTATGCGGCTATCCAAGGGGGTATCACAAGGTGAGGCATCCCAAATCAAAATACCCTAGGGTGAGGGAATAGGCTGGCCCTGGAGTCTAGTGTTCCACTTTCAGGACCAAAAGTAGTCCTGGAGTCCATAAGACTCCAGGGCTGCTTAAATCCCTCTCCCAAATTCCCCCAGATCCCCATTGCATGTATGGCTGTGGGTGGCATGTCTTTTACAACCATGCCCACTGTAACTGGGTGGCTGCCATGGCTGCGCACAGCCCAGGGATGTGGGGGGGGGGGGCTGTGCGCTGAGTTCAGTTGGGCTTCCATTAATATGTGCAGCCAGAGAAGCTGATTGGAGGAGAGTTGTGCCAGCACTGTGGGAACGCGAACAAGGTATGTATTACTAGTGATTGGTAGGATTCACACAGTGGAGCATCCCAAATTGTGATGCCCTAAAACCAAGGATCTACTTTAAAGCGAAGCAAACCCCGGAAATTTGACTACCAGGTTTTGTTCCATGCCAGAATTGGGATGCCCCGCAGCTTGAACCCCCCACAACAACTCCACACTCCAAAGGCACGTGTGTGGACTTTTGTTCAATGATGGCCATTTGTAGAGATGAGCGAACCGGTTCGGACGAACCGGAATTCGCTCCGAATTTCAGGGAAAATTCGATTCGGCACGAACCCGAATTTTTTTTGGTTCGTGACGATTTAATTTTCCCTGAAATAAAAAAAAAAAATGCCGGCATGGTGGGAGCGGGCAGGCCGGCTACGCTGTCAGTGGGCGGCGGAAGCAGGCCCGCTGACAGCGTAGCCGGCCTGCCCGCTCCCACCATGCCGGCATTTTTTTTTTTTATTTCAGGGAAAATTAAATCGTCACGAACCAAAAAAAATTCGGGAAAATTAGGGAAAATTAAACCGTCATCAGAGGGCGCCTGAGAGCGACGCCGGCCTCCACGCTCCGAGCATGCAGGTAAGTGTTTGCTTTTTAAACAAATGCCGGCATGGTGGGAGCGGGCAGGCCGGCTGCGCTGTCAGTGGGCTGGCTTCCGCTGCCCGCTGACAGGCGTAGCCGGCCTGCCCGCTCCCACCATGCCGGCATTTTTTTTTTCTGATGAGCGATTCGTAAAAGTTCGATTCGGGCGAACCCAAATTTCTTGGGGAAATTCGACGAATCGCCCGAATCCAACTTTCAAGAAGTTCGCTCATCTCTAGCCATTTGCCATGACTATGTCATTCAGCAGGTGGCTCCCATAAATATGGATAGATCTGAATGGCTGGGGCGTGTTCATGATGCCGGTGATGCAGGGAATGCAGCTGTGTGCACTCTCCATTTAAACCAATGAAGTCTGCCAAATGAAGTAGTGGATCTCATTGGACGAGAGCCCGTGCATGTGCCGTTTGAGCATAGAGCTGTAGTGGGCGAACTAGGGGGGTTACATACTCGAGATGCCCCAGGAAAAAAAGCCAGCAGCCAACTGGAATGTTTTATATTACAGGCTGGCCGCTGGAGGGTTTTGTTACGCTTTAAAGTAGACCAAAACCTAGGATTTTGACTATCCTGGGATTTGGTCCCTTCCCCCAAGGCATCCAGAATTGGCATGCCCCGCTATATGAAACCCCCCCAGGTTGCCCAAAGTAACTCACCATTCCCCAGTCCAATCAGCGGCCGCGTCCCCGCTACCCTCTGGCAGGGAGCAAGCCCGCACTTACACTTTCAATGTAATACTTTTACTTCTTCTGGTGTTCGGTCACCTCCCTGCCACCCCTGCCGCCGCCCAGCTCTTCCTCCCAGTCCCACAATGTCACTGGCCAGCCTGTTGCTCTGTCTTCTACGGGCCGTGGACGCTGACCCTCCACACAAGTTCTTCCTCTCCCTCCTCTTCACACTGCACACTCTGAAGAGGAAGAGGAAGCAAAGTGTTTTAGGGGTGGCTCTGGGGAGGAACAATCAACTATTTTTGTTGTTCCGCCCTGCGGGGTGCGGGGAGTGTACTACCCAGAGGTTGGTGGAGGCCCCCCCCTCTTACAGGAAAGTGGTGGAGGCCCTGGGACATGCGCCCCTCAAGCCCCGCCTTTAATCCTGCCCTGCAAAAAGCTATTCAAACACAAGCAAATGAAACCCCATTGAAATGTATGGGAGAGCAACAGGTACTACATGGTGCTGCTGAACCTAGAGCGCCGGCGCTATACACTTAGCCACCTCTAGTAATACATGTGACGCTACATGGCGCTGTTAGAGTCACTCAGCAGATTCGCTTTCTTAAATGTGGTTTTCACATACAGCGCCCAGCGTTCACCTGCCGCTATGTGGCGCTACGTGGCACTAGTGCTAGCGTTTCTTAAATAACCCCCATAATCATTATCATGATGATAATACCATAAGTAAGCCAAGGGGGTTTTGACAATGTAGCAACATTTCCCACTGTTGAGTCCCTGATGGAATTCCTTTTATTATTCTTGTCTTATATCATTTGCAATGTGTTAGGTAAGATTATTTAAACATATATGATAGAACTGAAAGTGGACCAAAACCCAGGATTTTGACTATCCTGGGTTTTCGTCCTTGCCCCTGATCTGGGTGCCCCGCTGTGTGAAACCCCCCAGGTTGCCCCACCAAACTCACCCCTTTCCGGTCCTACAGCGCATGCGTAGCCGCTCAACCAATCAGCACACTCGGATCCACCCCCGTCAGCTTGTCTAAGCATTCGTCTAAGGCAAGCGGATCTGAGTGCGCTCGCGACTGCATCCCCCACTACCCTCTAACAGGGAGTGTGTCCCTGCCGGCCATTCACTAATGCCTGGCGCGGGCATGCGCCTTGCTAGAGAGATATTGGGGATGCGGCCACAGCTCGCACATGCGCCGTTGGACCGGAAAAGACAGTGAGTTCATGGGTGACCTGGGGGGTTTCACACAGTGGGGCATCCCAAATCAGGGTGCACCAGGGGGAGGGAATCGATCGGCCGGCTGGTCGCAATGGGTTTTGGTCCATTTTAAAAAGTAAAAAGTAACTTAAAGTGGACCAAAACCTGGGATTTTGACTATCTCAGATTTTGGTCTTTTCCTTCCAATTCCCCTCCCTATTCATTGGCCAGTAAAACTCACTTTTTCTGCGGACTTACAACGCGTGCATGAGTACTCGTCCAATCAGCAGGAGACTAAGGGGTGAGTCAAGCCGGAAGGAGCCAATCGTTCTGGCGGCCGCATCCCTGCTACCCTCTAACAAGGCGCGTGCCTGTGCTGGCCATATATAATAGCCTGGTGCAGGCGCACGTCCTGCCATAATATAGCGGACATTGGCTGCAGCTCACCCATGCGCTGTTCGATCGGGCGGAAGGTGGGTTTTGTAACGGGTTCCGGGGGGGGGGGGGTTTCACACAGCAGGGCATCCTTATTTGGGATGCACCAGGGGAGGGAATCAGACAGCTGGACTCTTATAGATTTCAGGACCGTCAAACATGAATTTTGGTCCACTTTAATAGGACAGTCCAGGGTGTAAAAAGAGTACTTACCTGCCAGCCCGCATACTTAATACCACAGCATGCTACAGACTACAGCCCTCTTCTTCCCAGCCTCAATGCATGTCCCTGCTGCCAGCAGAACAGCCTCCATCATTGTTTACCTGCATGATGGGGGGAAGCATATTGCGGGACTGCTCAAGGCTGGGATGGAAGCATACTTTTACTTCACCTCCACCCCCACTTAAACCCACTTTTACCCTCATTGCCCCCATCCATTACACCCCACACATCACTTGCTGACCAATTCAAACAACACTTTCCCCCTCTCCTCCAGGGGGCCTACTTCCTCAGTCACCCATATTGATGGTCACTTCTTGCACCTGCATAAGCAGGGCCGGACCAATTGTGGTGAAGGCCCCTGGGCACAAATCTGGTGGAGGCCCCAAATAGAGTATTTTCCCAGCACTAGTCCACACTGAGCTGTGTGCACGGTTTTCTCCTGGCCCTCCAGCGGTGCATAAGCTGCCACTATCCCATTACACTGGAGGGTGCTGAGAATGTAACCCTTGCTGATTTACGGCATGCAGAATCCAGAGCCCATGAACCCAGAATAAGGATTAACTAACCAGTCCTAAAACATGTTGTTTGTTATATTTAACTAGTAGGGCATCCCAAATAGGCATACACTCCAGTATGCCTATATCTCAAGGGGACTGAAAGTCTCACTCATCTTCTGTACCCGTAAACAGTTAAACCTATGGGGGATGGATAGGTAGATTGGCAGGCAGGTGGGTTATTGAATAAAATCACCTGGACCCCATGACGAACCTGGTCTCACACTGTAGACCAGGTTTTGCCCTTGCTTATGCCTTTTGGGGCAACTGAGCAACATGAGTGACAGTCTTGTGCTGTGTATGGTGTGTGTGGACCCCACACACCAAAAAATAATCCGACCATCCTGTATCCCCTAGTTAGATAAGGTATGCAGGTGGGTGGGTAGGTAGGTAGATTGATGGGTAGGTAGGTGAGTGATCATGTAGAAAGATAAGTAAGTGGGTAGGTATGTAAGAGATTGGGCACATAGGTAGGCGTGTGTGGGTAGACATGTAGTTTGGAGGGTAGATAGTTGGGTAGGTAGAAAGTTGGGAGGTAGGTAGGTTAAGTATGCAAGAAGGTAGATCGGTAGGTGAGTGAGTATGTAGGCGGCAAGAGCAGTAGGTGGATAGGTAGAGCGTAAATGAGCGAGTGGGCAGGAAGTTAGTTGGGTGGGTGACTGCGCCTCCAGGGTCTAACAATTCCACCTTAGCTCCGGATCAGCTGCTCTTTCAGGGCCTAGTTAGGTAGATGGGTAGATAGTTGGGTGGGTCAGGAGGCAGATAGGTAGGTGGGTGGGAGAGGCAGTAAGTAGGTTGGTGGCTCAGTAGGTCGATAGATGGGTAGGTGGTGAGTAGGCAAGTAGATAGATGGGTGGGTAGGTAGATAGGTGGATAGGTGGATCAGTAGGCAAATAGGAAGGTGGGTGAGTGGGCAGTAGGCAGGAAGATAGGTAGGTAGGTGGGTCATGATGCAGATAGGTAGGTGGGTAGGTTGTTAGGTGGATCAGTAGGCAGATAGGTAGGTGGGTGAGTGGCAGGTAGGTAGGTCGGAGGCTCGGCAGGTATGTAGGAAGATGTAGGTATGTAGGTGGATGAGTGAGTGGGCAGGTATATAAGTTGGAGGGTCGTTAGCTAGGTAGATGGGAAGGTAGGTAGGTAGGTAGGTATGTGAGTGGGAAGGTAGGTAGGTGGGAGAGTCACTAGGTAGGTGGGTAGGTAGGTAGGTAGTTAGGTGGGTGGGTCAGTAGGTAGGTAGATGTGTAGGTGGATGAGTGGGAAAGAGGTAGATTGGTAGGTAGGTAGTTAGGTGGGTAAGCATGTTAAAGTCAACACTATTTACAATACAATAAAAAAATGTTCCTCACACTGCCTGGAGATCTGAGCTGGAGAATCCTCCTGACTAGTCTCAAGCCACCAGATCCAGTCCTTGCCAACCCTCCTTCCTGACTGATACTGAAAAGCCGACCCTCCAGTGCGCACTCCAGCTGCCTGCCCAGACGATCCTGACGCATGCAGGCCAAACAGCCGATCCCCCCGCCCACACGCACGCCGGACCGAGCCTCCCTCCCACATGCCAGCTGGTTGGCGGATCTTGCTGCTGACCGTTCCTCCTGCTCCCCAGCCGGCCGATCCCTCCATCCGCCTGCCTGCTTGCTAGCCCCATGCCACCTGCACTCTTCCCGCCCACATATCTGCCCCATGGCTGATCCTGCTGCCCACACAACCCATCTGCCGTTCAATCCCACCTTACACACAATGCGGCCGATCCTCCGGGCTGCACGACGGCCGATCTACCCACAGGCCGGTACTTAAACCGGACCTTCAGCATAATTTAATTAAAAGCCCAAACCCTTAAAAAACTATTGTCCAGCACCTAAAATTAATATATGTTAAGGTTTTAGTCAATTATTTATTATTTTTTCCCCAGCTGGGCTGCAACTCTGTTCAGGGCTCTAGGATACGGGCGCCGCCATCTTGCCTTAGAAGCATCACATACTGAGGAGAGGAGAGAGGGATAAAGTACAAGGGCGAGGGGTTATAGCTGTGCTTTGCACAGACAGAGCAGAACTGGGGTCAGGAAAGGGACAGCAATCATAGAATGCAGAGCAGCACAGTCAGAAGACACTTCCTGTTTGCAGGCAGCCTGAGACTCCATGGACCACCATCTTGGATGTTTAAAGGCTTACAAAACGCACTAGGTGCAGGTAGGATGATTTTTAATGTGAGCAATCTGTATGTATGGGGTGGGGGAAACATACAAGATAGGCTCTTATTCAGGGTGAAGGTCTGCTTTAAAGTTGGTGGAGGCCCTTTTGGAAGGGAAAGTGGTGGAGGCCCCGGGGCGTGCACCCCTTGCGCCCCGCCTATAATCCAGCCCTAACTGTAATAAAGAAACACTGACCAGCATCTATTACAGCATCAATCTTTTCTGCATGTAAGCAATAAATGAATAAATCCAGAATGCAGCACCTATAGGCTGGTGGGACAGAGTAGCACTCACTGGACCGGTTAATTTCTGCATAAGGGTCCAACAGGTGCTGGCACAGGCCAGCCAATCCCAGTGCACCTATCTAAGCTGAGTTTTTAACATCAGGCGTTTTGACTAGCAGTGCCCTTCAATAAAAATAACAGTGCAAAATTTAAAAAGACGTGGACACACCAAGGAGCATGCTTATGAATTCAAAATCATGCTGAATGGCATAAAAAGCACTTCATAAATCAGGCTCTAGTAATCTGTGATGCAGCACAATGCAGGTAATGTGTGGCACACACATCAACTGAAAAAAAATCAGCAAAGCTTGTGGTCTTCCTCTGCTGGCAGAAAAAACAGTCCTCCATTACACTTCCACTTCTATGTTGAGTAAGCCTGTGGGGGGCAGCGGAATTAACCACTCTAAATATCTGCCCAAAGCATTGCATGATGGGTAAAAGCATCTCCACACACAGAATAATAGAAACAGGTATTCCAGTTCTGGCTACTGAGGAGACAGGCAGAGCTAAGAAGCTCTCCCCTGTAAGAGCACAACGGTAGATTCAAAACCCGCCACCCCAGATTATTTTTACTTCCATTAAAAGAAAGAAACAAGTTTGGCTGCATTCTTGAAACCCTTCATCTTGCTATATATCATATTTATGTGCATATTTATTTTTGAGCAATAGTGCCCCTTTAAAGTGGACTTTTGGTCTACTACCTAGGGTCCCTAGTGGTCATTCTCCATAGTGTTCAAAGCTGTAGAAAGCACCAGGCCAGGCTACTTCTTAATGTAGCATTCAGTAATGCACGCTAAAACAGCATCTCGGCTCCCTCCTCTTCTTTCTATGGAAGAGCATCAGTCTGCTTGAGATACAGAGCGGAGGGAGCAGGGATATTGCTCAATACCACATTTGATCACAAGAAGAAGGTGAGTTGTAAACGTGGCCTAGTTGGGATAACTCCTGGGGACCTTAGGCAGTGAAGAGTCTATTTTACACATTTACACATTATAGGAGAATATTTCTATTCCCTGGCCGCAAAATGTGCCTAAATATTACTTTAGTACAGTAGGGAGACAACGCAAGTAGATGAAAAATAAACACTATGTGGAGTTTTGAGCATTTCACTGATATAAATTGTGAGAATAATGAAGTAGAAATTTAAGTGCAGATTACAAACATCCTTCCCTGACCGGTTCTCTTTGAAAGGAAAAGTTTAACTATTATATTTTGTTGCATTTTCATGCATGAAAGTTACAGATAAGTACTGGAAAAATAAAACATATTCCTCTGGACTGATTCCTTTCATTAAAGTGGACCAACACCCAGGATTCTCACTATACTGGGTGTTGGTCCACTTCTGCGGGGCACCCCGATCAGGTGAAACCCCCCAGAAAGCCCCTAAAATCTTACCTTATCGGCGACGGACAAGCGACGGATAAGCCGCCGCCGCCGCCGACTCTCGTGCGTCCCTCTTACAGGGCGCACGCCCGCTCCGGCCATTCATAAACGGCCGGCGTGGGTGCGCGCCCTGCTAGAGGGACGCGCAGGAGGCGGCTTATCCGTCGATTTCCCGTCACCGATAAGGTAAGATCGGGATGCCCCGTGGGGAGGGAGCTGATCAGCCCGAGAATCTTATAGATTCCCGGGCCGATCAGGGGTGGGTGTTGGTCCACTTTAAGTTCAGAGTTCACTCTAAGGGGACCCACACATCAGACCACATTTGGTAGGTCATTCGTATTGGTAAACAGATGCACCTGCACAACAAGTTTAAAATATAATATCTAAACTGGAAAATAAAAGCCATTACTAATGTGAATCATCTTTTAAACAGATTAAACAGAAACTAGACAAATATTAAGCAGAATAAAGAAATTGTTGCCTCCAGTTATGCCAGTTGAGAGGGATTTGATTTAAAGTGACACTTACAGGTGTCATAAGAAATCTTAGCCAAAGCTTTTGTTCCGCCTGATCTCGGTGGACTTTAAGATAGCCTGCTGGGTAATAATCACCTTGAGACGCTCATGAAGGTGTCACTTGTTTCTTGCATTAGTGTGTATATGGCATCCCTCTGTGCTACTGAAAAGTGAATTTATTTCCGAGCTCATAGGGAGTTTTGGACAGAAATGTGAATAGTCCTGGAAATTGAGCTGTTACACGCTGTCTCTTCACACTTGAGCTATAGTAAAGAGCAGGAATTCTTTTGAATCCACTAAGTAAATACTGCCTTGGACCTCTTTAGTATTCTCTACAGATGTAGAAATACAAATTTAATACATGTAATAATATTCTACAATTTACTGTACAGGAAAATGTTAATGTTTGTGCAGGTCCTTATTTATCCAAGTCATGACAGTAATAGTTATGGACATTTTCCTAGTCATCTGACATATGAAAGCCAAATGCTAAAATGTCTCCAAGAAAAAGACAACGTCCATTTGCCTAGACATACCAAAGATATAAGCACTAACATGTTTTTATAGTCCTATGACATGTATACCTGACATGTATCTTTGACCACTTTAGTCTTTTATGAGCCCTGACTAACCACTGTGGTCTAGCAACTCTACATTCTAAACCCTAAAACAAAAGGTAGTATTTGCTTATTATCTGAAAAGTCTGTCACCTGTTATTCACCCTTAATTAAAGTGGACCAACACCCAGTATTTTGACTATCCTGGGTTTTGGTCCACTTCGGTGGGGCACCCCGATCGGGAGTGCCCCACTGTGTGAAACCCCCCAGAAAGCCCCAAAAACTCACCTGTCCCCGCTCCCACGTGACCGCTGCAGCCAATCCCCGCCGCCGGACAAGCGAGGTCCGTCGCCGGACAAGCGAGTGTGCCTGCCGCCGCCGCCGCCGCCGCCTCCCGAGCGTCACTCCGAGCCGGCCGTTTGTGAATGGTGCGCGCCCTGCTAGAGGGATGCGCGAGCGGCGCCTCGCGCATACGCCGCTGGATCGAGGAGCAGGTAGGTATTTCGAGGCTTTCTGGGGGGTTTCACACCGATCGGGGTGCCCCGCATGCCCGATGCTGATTGGCCCGGGAATCTTATAGATCGGGTGTTGGTCCACTTTAAACACTCTGGCCTGTCATCCCCCAGTCCTTAAAAAGGTGCCCATATAAAGTGCTATTAAAAGGTTCCTAAGAAACAAACATATCTGGTTGGGAACTATTACCATCATCTGGCCCCAAACAGGAAAACCTAGCTGAGGCAAGTCTCTTGTCTTCTTTCCAATTGTCCCTAAGAGGGAGAGGTCTTCCACAACATCTTTAAATGACGACTAAAAGAAACATTAGCCTGCCCTTATATGTTACTGACAGCTTTCAATGTTTTATTTTGTTATCAACATAAAGGTAGTTTCTATTTTTTTTCTTTTGAGAACATACATACTAGCAGGGAGCGGGACTTTGGGGTTTATTTATGAAGCTGTAGCGCCAGGTAGTGCTTCGTAGCGGCAGGCAGCGTCTGCTGAACGCTGGGCGCTGTACGCAATACCACATGTATAAAAGTGATTCCGTAGAGTGACTGGAACAGCACCATGTAGTGTACGATTCATCATTACAGGTGGCTCAGCGCCAGCATCCAAGTGAGCAGCCACTGACAGTACAGCTGTACAGAGACATGTGAGAGAGGGTCTGTTTATGGGACTGGTAATAACTGGAAACAGAATATAAAGGTCTAGCGTGGAGTGTGGATGGTCATTTCTGTTTAGCCAGGATAACTGTGGTGATTCTTCTAAGAAACCTCTACAGAAACCTTTTCTGCTGTCAGTTTTTTCCATCTTGCTCTGTGACCATATTACATAGGTATCTAGCTTAATGTTAATGAATACCCTTCAGAGAGTGACAGTTTGGTTTAATTGCAGTAAACATGGGCAACTGGTTCCCTTGACTAAGCCCCACCCATTTGATGTCAGTGAGTCAGGATTTCCTTTTTTAACACCACAAACAACATCAAAACCCTTTAACTTTTAAAGCAATGTGGATTTTATTTTTACTTGTACCATGCCACATGAATTAATAAAGGCACTCATATTATTCATACTTGTGCAAGCTTCCAGTCTGTAGTTAAATCACAAAATAATGCATTAGGATTACCATTACTCTATATGAAGGATTCTTACATTACTGGCACTATTCCTAATAACCAAAAAGACTTTTGAAATCCACTTTTTTCAGAAACCTTGTAAATTTACAATCTTATGAAGATAAGCAAGAGGTTTGGATCAAACCAAAGTATGTTTTAGACCTGCTCACCCATTTTTCTTCTTCTAGCTTCAGAATCACTCCATTTGCCAGATCCATACTCACATTTATACAGTTAACCATGATGAATGGGCATTACTATATGGTGTAATATGTACAGGTGTTTACATGGTTCTGTGGCCCCAATATTAATATATTTTAGGGCCCTCATTCTTTTTGGTACACACCAGTAATCTTATGCATCAACATGGTCAATATGGACTAAAATTCTCATACAATAAACCTTTTCAGTACAGGCCTTGGTCATCAAGTACAAGCCGGTGAATAAGTTGATTGATTAAGTAAATACATTTGTTTCCAGGGCCAGCGTTTTTTTAGGCATGTATTTCTTCGCCAAGTCATGTGAACTGCCAAACTTCTACACATCTTTCACATACAAGAACATAGCTACACTTATTTAATGATTTTAGTACTTCATATTCGGGTGCCACTTTACAAATAAAAATGAAAAGCCTATACTCTGGTAGCCCTAACTTACTTACTTGTATGTAATTTACTTGTATGTAATTTATTCTCAGTATAACTACAGCTGTTCTTTGAAGCTGTTCTGGCAATCCTACAGTGCATACACAGGTCTTCAGTGGCATCCAAAGTCTTTTGGCATATCAGACCAGGCAAAAGTTATTGTCATGTGACATGCCACTAGCTGCAACAGCAATGATGAGTTTACTCAAGCCTCTGCCCTGCGCACACCTGCTGGCAGCAATCTATTCTACCTATCATAGTGAGCAGCAGACCAGGGATACTGTCAGATGATTAACCCATTTAGTGCCAGCTATGTGAGTCTCACGTAGCTGCCTCTCCAACTGTAAAGAGACTTACATAGATGACTTCTCCCTGCCATAAAAAAAGTAAAAAAGATACAGACTCACCTACACCTGCAATCGATTCAGCCAGGTCTTTTCTTCACCCAGGGGGCCTCTGTCCCCACCCGGGCTCTTGCGCCAACAGGAGAGGGCCCGAAACAGGCCCTCCCCAACATTTCTGAAGCCGCTGACACTGTCGCTAGGAAAAAAAATGACATTCACTTGTGCCCACGATCCTTCTGGCTGGGTCCATTCTTCACCCAGGGGGCATCTGCACCCACCAGGCTTTACTGCCAATAGAAGAGGGCCTGGAACAGGGCCCCCTTCCAACAGTTCTGCTAGCTCTGCCTTTTTTGGGCGGAGTGGATTATGTAATCCCGCTAATGTAATTCCTAAAATGATCAATGGAGAGAGGATGGAGGGGCAGGTGACACCGATCCCCTGCCTCCCCACCCCCACTACACCGATCACTACCATCTGTCATCAGATCGGCGTGGGACATTGATTGATCCTGACACAGGATCGAAGGTAAATAAAGAAAAAATGCATTTTTTTCTCTGTGTGTCTGTGTATTTTTTTTACAGTTATCCCTTTGTGAACTGTTAAGGGATCAATGAGACCCCTATACCAGTTCACAATGCTTGGGGAGCTAGCATGTCACCTGTGGGTGAGGGCAGAGGATGACAATATCTCTAGTAGGCTGGCAGTTAAAAAGGTTAAAAGTACCCATGCATGTTGGTTATTCTGTTTGGGGGGGCTTGTGCTTTCAGATTTAGTTTGTTTTTCTTGTTTGCATATTGATATTATAGGAAAAGGTGTTTTATTATTCAGCTTTTTTATACATTTTAAGGAAAACCCTTTGCAACTAAAGAATTATTTGAGGGATTACTTCCAGAAAGATGCACCCACTATAACAAGCTGGCTATACCTCGAAAGCTGAAGGTGTGTACTTTCAGGGGCGGTATTTCAAATTTAAAGGGTAGTTTTGGTTGAAAAAGTGCAAGTTGCGTACTTTGTCTGCAAAGTTGACATTTTTAACCTCCCTGGCGGTGTTCCCGAGCGTGACTCGGGGTTAATTTTCGCTGCAAGTAGCGGTAACCCCGAGTCACGCTCGGGGTAGATTGTGCAGAGGAGCAGTCTAATTACCTTTTCCCTGCGATCCAGCGATGTCCCCGCTGTGATCGCAGGTGAGAGCCCCGGCAGCTGCGTCCGTCTGACTTCCTGGTTCCGTCTCTGTGAGCCGCAGAGGCTCATGGGGGCGGAACTGGGCGGCAGATTTAAACGACATCCTAACGCTTTGTGCACAAAATTGCACATAGAATCAGAACGCCAGGGAGGTTAAATAATATTATCCTTACCTGCATGCTTTACTTTGGGGTGTTTGGAAACTCGTCCCTTTAAAGTACCTATGCATGTTGGGTATTGTTCTGTTCGGGGGACATTGCTTTTCAGATTTAACTAGGAAAATTGGCTTTGATTCTGCTTTTTCATTCAAGGGATTACTTCCAGAAGACTACGCCCATGTCAACAAGCCTGGTATGCCTGGAAAGCTTGAGGTGTGTACTTCCAGAGAATATATAGTTTATGAGGGGTATTCAAAATGTAAGGGTTGTTTTTCTTGAAAACTGCAAGTTGAGCACTGTTTCAGTTTGGGAGTGTCTCCTGTGCAGGGAAGGCTGTCTAGCAATAAATATGTAGCACCCTTGTAACTGGGAGAAATGGGGCTTTTACACGCAATTTTATTTTATTGAAAAACATATTACAAAAGAACACTTCAAATTGTAAAAAGTTTTTGTTTTCATTTTTTGCCACACATTTCATCCAAAAATATTGAGAATAGACTAAAAAATGACACACAAGACAATTCACGTTGAAGCCCAGGCTCTCCTGAAAAATATTTTTATAATTTTCCTGTGAAATCCCTGGAAATCCCTTCAAAAATCACAGTTAACAATGTATAGCGCAAAATAGTCAAAAACGTTTTGGCAACAGAGGGTGACAAAATCTCTAAGTAGTCTGGCACTTATTGGACCAGGTTAATGGACCGATGTCAGTATATGGAGATCCGGAGGTTTCATTCAGCAGGGGGCATCCCAAAACCAGTGGTCTTCAAATATTTTATAAATTCTATATGCCCCACTGCATGTACAGGGATTTACATTTTTAAATAAAATAAATACTTTAACGTGTGCTGAAAAAGTAAGTAAATCACTCAAATTAGGATCTACACATTTTCTGAACCCTAAAACCACGGGTAGTGGTGTTGCATCGCATAACTTTTCTTCTGAATTTGATTCAGTTTCTTGGGTCTTATAGTTTCAGTCATTTACAACATATCAATACAATTCTTGCTTGAAATTCACAACTAATGTCTCTATTTAGCCTTGCAATTTTAGTAGGTAAGTAATCAGCAGTGTAGTGTAGTAATGCATTTGTTTTTCATAAAGTCATTCAAGCTAATTGCTGGTAGACAAACAATCAATGCCCCATAGAAAGAGAGTAACCCACATAGACCTCCAGAATGACAAGTAATTGCCTTCAAGAGGCAGCTGTGTTCTGTAAGGGGTTTAACCCTTTAAGTGCCAGCCTACCTGGAGTTTTTGTCACCCTTTGTTGCCAGACTTTTTTGCACTATTTTGCGCTCCCCATGTTCAAATGTGATTTTTGAAGGGATTTCCAGGGATTTCACAGGAAAGTGATATATTGTTTTTTTTAGCATAGGCTTTAGCATGAAATGTCTTGTTTGTCATTTTTTAGGTGTATTCTCAATATGTTTAGGTGAAATATGTGCAAAAATATAAAAAAAATTTTTTTTTTTACAATTTGTAGTGTTTTTTTGTAATAAAAAATGTAAGTTTGTCAATAAAACCTTATTGCGTGTGAAACCCCAATTTCTCCCGGTTACAGCAGTACCACATATATATATAGGTAGACACCCTTTCCTGCCCAACTGAAACAGCGCTTTAGGGGATTTTCAGATAAAATACAACTGCGATATGCGCTATGCGCACCTTGCAGATTTTCCAGAAAAACAACCCTTTAAAATATAAATATGCAAACAAGAAAAAAACAAGCTAAGTGTGAAAGCACAAGGTCCCCCGAACAGAACAATACCCAACATGTATAGGTACTATTAACCCTTATTAACCCTTTTAATTGCCAGCCTACTTGAGATTTTGTCACCCTCTGTTGACAGGTAATTTTTCCCCATTTTGCGCCAATTTTGCTGGAATTTTCAGGAAAATTATATATTTTTTTTGCAGCAGAGTTTAGGCTTTAACATGAAATGTCTTGTTTGTAAATTGTAAATTTATTCTGGTTTTTACAATATTATTAAGTAAAAAATAAAAAATAAATAAATAAAAAAAAATTTACTAAATTGCCTCCTTTATTTTAAATATCAAATGTATTTTATTAAAGAAAACCATATAGCATGTGAAAGCCCCATTTGTACCGATTAGAACGGTACCACATATTTATCGATAGCCCCCCCCCGTTCCTGCCCAGGAGACCCCCCTAACTGAAACAAGTACTTTATAACACTTACAAATAAAATACAACTACCATCCACACTACAAAGGGTTAAATCGAGAAAAAAAATGACATAGAGTCCCTCCTCCCGGGGGAGGGGCATTTTTTTGGGGGGGGGATTTTTAAGGGTTAAAAACCCTTGAAAATCCCCCAAAAAATGAAATGGGGCCCCCCTTACCCGAAGTAACCAGCAAAGTAACAGCTTTTCTCATGGACCCCTTACCAGTTCACAAGGGATTAAATGTAAAATAAAAGACACTGACACACAGATAGAAAAAAATGATCTTTATTATTTTTTTTTTTTTACTGTACTCACCTCCAAACCTGCATCCCTCGTCGCTGTCCCGCGCCGCTCACCCAGCTCCGGCATCTGTCAGATGCCGATAGTGATCGGAGCAGAGCGGGTGAGAGGCGAGGAGGCTCCGATCAGAGCCTCCTCGCCTCACACCCACCCTGCTCCGATCACCACTGGCATCTGAGAGCTCGGTGAGGGTATAGGAGGAGCGGGATGACGTCATCCCGCTCCTCCCACAAAAGGCGGGGCTAGGGGCGGCGGCCATCGCCGCCATTACAAGAGGTGAGGACCGGGAAGAGGTGCGGAGCCCAGGTGGGAATCAGAGCCCAGGGGGGGATCGGACCACCCCCCCTTCCTGGTGAAGAGAAGAGCCGGACGAAGGGATCGGGCAGGCAGGTGAGTGACTGTCTTTTTTTTTTTTTTTCTTTTACAGGCGCAGTGTCAGTGGGGAAAATGGGGGGGGGGCGGCCAGTTTCGGGGACCTTCCTGAAGACGGAGGACGATGGGGGGGGATCAGATCCCCCCCCCAGGAAGAGGGGACCCCCCAGCTTTACATCGATACCAGAGGTAAGTTTTTTTTTCTTTCTATTTTTACACTAGCAGGGGGAAATGCCAGGCACGTAGTTTCTACGTGCTTGGCACTTAACGGTAGGAGAAGCAACCACGTAGAAACTATGTGCTTGGCATTTAAAGGGTTAAAGGGTGTAAAGGGTAAGATACATAAAAAAACGAATTAAATGACAAATTAAAGAAAAGGATAAACATAGGAACATAGGTGGGCCCTTATAGATACCCTAGGTTCAGAAGTATCTGAGCCCAAAACACCTTACTGTACAAGTGATGTGTGGAAAGAGTGCTTTGGTACTTTTAGGGTGTAGCCCAGGCTGGATCCTAATAAAGCATATTGGGGAAGGCATGCTTTGACTAGAGAGATGTCTGTTGCTGCAGAGCATGGCAGCTATTTTAGTGCCAAAGCAGTGAAAGTGAAAGCATTGCCATAGTAATGAAAGTGTTGATGGAGGGAATGAGAAAATAGAGCAGTGGAAAGAGGTTGGCTAAAGCTAGAAGGGCTTTTGCTACACTAAGACAGGCTGCAATCTAAAAAATGTAAATGTTAGGTAATGTGATACCAAGAGGAGACCAAGGGCAAAGGCCGAGCAGTACATCTTGTAAGGTAATAGATTGGATTCATTTATAAAAGTATTTTAAAACATACAGCAGAGGGGTAAGGAATCTATCTTAAATGATGAAAATATACATTCAATTAAAGGGCCCCTCCAGCCCCTTTGTTAAAAAAAAAAAATATCATACCCCAGCCCTGCCCGCTCCTATTAGTGATACTACACATGAAATAAAAGAGAAAAAAAAGACACTCACCTTCATCCCAAATCCATCCGCCGGAATTGGGGGTGCCACAGATGCAGCACCAATCGTCCACCACCATGCTCCTGCAGTCCAGGCCGCCTGCTTGGAGCTGGCGCTCTCTTCATTGCACACTCCTGCCCGCCCATTTATATGCATGGGTAGATGGGAGCACACTTGATGCGGAGAGCGCTGGCTGCAAGTGGCCGTCCAGGACTTCAGGAACAAGGCAGCGGGCAATCAGCGCCGACTTCGCCGGCTGAATTCAAGGTGAAGGCGAGTGTCATTTTTTAGAAGTAGGAAGCAAGGAACGGGGATATACTATATTTAAACAAAAGGGGCTGGAGTTTCCCTTTAACCCATTTGAGTTCTTTCCTTAATTATCCTAAACAGTAAGGTGGACATTGTATAAAACAATCTAATCTGATTGTGATACATGGGAACCTATGTTCCGAATTAGTTGCATGGAAGACAATTCTCAGTCGACTGAGCATTATGAATATACGTATATTGGACTGCCAAATAAGTTACGGAGAGAATTGCAGTGGGTTCTCCAACAGTGGTCCACCATCATATGTGTATATTATCAACCATGAAACTGTTTCTCCATCATCCTAATATCCTTGTGAAATCGCTCACCTTATTTACTTACAGTACATCACCTATACCAGGAAACTGATCCAAATAACAGTGGTCATATTCCCCACAAATTTAATGCAGATGCTGTTTACATTGACAAAGCTAAAGTAACAATTATTAATGTGTTTTTTTAACAATGTGTTTATTCTTAGTATACAGTACTTCCTGCTCCAAATCTGATACTTACAGTTGGGATATACTCCGCCAAATGGCGCTGGACTGCAGAGACATCGAAAATAGGCTCCTCCCGGCCCCTCAAATACCCAGGGACCTCCCACAAATCCCCAGAATTTCTCTGCAGTCTGGCTGCGAAGGACGAGAAATTGGCTCTCTACTCGCAGGTGAGCGGGGTTATTAACCTGCGGCCCTGTAGGACTATTCCCACCTGTTCCACTAGTTATATGCCTCCCATCCTTGGCTGCGCTGGTCGGGTGAAGGTAGGCAGCACCGCTGTTGGTGCTTAGGAGCACTTCTCCACCGCAATCCCCCACCAAAGGGTAGGCGGTTCAGGCTTATGGTGAGCCTCTATGGGATGCCCCTCCCGCACTATTGCCCCTTGCCCCTGCCTATCGGTGGGCCCTATTTAAGTGGCCGCCGTCCTCCCTCCTCCTCCTTGTAGTCTTCGGGGGAAAAGAGGGGGGGGTGTATGTGTATAGATATGTATGTTGTGCATTCTGTGCTTTCTCTTTTCACATGCCTTTATTCTTGTGTCAGCCGCTGCGCTGACTTGTCTTACTGCTTTTTAAATTTGCCGCTGCCGCGCACTGACTTGGTTCCGCGCTTGGCGGCGGCATTACCTCAGGCGCTTGTGCACCATCATTGGCTGTTGGCCGTTCTGGCTTTGCGCTCTTCGGGGGGGCGGGGCCCGTCTTTGGCGCATTCCGTTACTGGCCCGCCCCTCGAGGTATACCGACGCCATCTTCCTGCTTGGTTGGCCTATGCACGACGGACTCCTACCTACCGCAGTCCGTAAGTGCCCTCGCGGGCGGCTTTATTTTCTTTACTTTTGTTACGATGTACTTAAGGTCTTGTCTGCTTATGTCTTTCAGGCGGGACGAACCCTTCTTGGCTTCTCCCGGCCCTGTTTTAGTATATTGCTTGTAGGCCTTGTAAAAATTATACTCCCACTTCCCTAGCGGGTTATTGGGGCATCCAGGGTTGCTACATAGCGTTATTCCCTATCGGCGTATAGCGCCGCTATAATCACCATATGGAGGCATCCCAGGATAATGTGACCGGGACAAGACCGGCTGTGTGTAGCGTGTGGGCAGCCTCATGCTGACGCTGACAAGGTGCGGGTCCGTGTACCCTGTGCTGAGCAGGTGCTTGCATTGCAAACTGGCCTGCCAGTGGCTGCACCTCGTTTCACTTCACCTACTCCCTCAAGCTTAAATCTCACTCCTGCTGAGTTGCATACTAGTGGGGATTCTCAGCCTGATGTGTCTTCTAGACTGGCTACTGTTGAACAGATTATTGCGAAGTCCTTAGCGCGTAAGGCCCCTGCTAAGAAGCGGCACTTGACGCCTAATGTTACTGTTTTCCTTATGGGAACTGAGGAGTTTATGAATCTGTGTGGCTATACCCCGTCTGATGAAGGGGAGCTCTTTTCTGATTCAGGCTCATCTGATGAGAGACCAAGGGGTCATGACGATTCTGGCTCTGGCCCTTGGGGCCCGGATGACACTGACAGATTATTGACCCATATTTTTGAGGTTCTGTCTATCTCTCTCCCTGTTGAGGCTCCCAGGCAAAGAGGGGAGCTTTTCCATACAACAAAATCACGTTTGGAATTTCCAGAGCAGGCACATTTCCTTAACCTTGTGCTCAAGGAATGGGAGCGCCCCAGTAAACTTCCCGGGGTTCCAAAGAGTTGGGATAGGAAGTATCCCTTTTCTGCTGAGGTGGTTAAATGTTGGTCATCCCCCCCAAGGTGGATGCCCCGATCCTAGGGCTATCTAACTCCTCTGTCATGCATTCCCCTGATTCTACTACCCTGCGGGATGCCGAAGACCGGCGTATTGATCAGCTGGCATCCCACGCCTTTGCATGTGCGGGGACGGCGCTGCGCCCGGTTTGTGCCTCTGCCTACTGCTGTGGCCACTAGGACCCTTATCAGAAATATGCTTGATAGTGCCCCTGATGATTTGCCTTGTGAGGTGTTTAATGCACTCTCCAGTTGTGATGTTTTTGTAAATTTTGTCCTATCAGCATTGGATGACACCATCAGAATGTGTGCCAGAACTTCTGCCCTCGTGGTGGCTATACGCCGCTCAGTTTGGCTGTGCCAGTGGTCTGCTGACAACGCTGCCAAGAAGGCCCTCACTGGTTTTCCCTTTAAAGGACTGCGTCTGTTTGGAGACCGCCTGGACCTTTTTGCTAAGGGAGGCAGGTTACCTTAGCGCAGGTGGCAATCTCGGCCCTTTCGGGGTCAGGGTTCCTTCTCCTCCCCTTACCGTGGTGCAAGACAGGGAAGGGGGGTTTCTTTCCCTGGGGCCTGGGGAGATTTCTGGGGTAGAGGCAGAGGACGTGGACGTCCTGGCTCCTCCTGGGGTCCCAAAGCTAGATCCTCTCCCAAGCCCCCTCAGGCATGATGGGGCGCCCTCACCCATCCGGGTGGAGGGACGGCTGCAGCACTTCGCTCACGTATGGAGGCCTCATGTCTCAGACCGGTGGATTCAGGAGGTAGAGTCCTCCTGGTACAACTTGGAGTTTGCTGCTGATCCCCCTTCAAGATTCATCAGATCCCGGATTCCTCAGGACCCTGTTTCAGCTCAGGAGTTAGTGCAAGCAGTGCAAGGCCTCCTGGAGCTGGGGGTCATCTGCCAGGTCCCTTTAAGAGAAAAAGGCAAGGGCTTTTATTCCAACCTATTCACAGTACCCAAAAAGTATGGTTCTGTCAGGCCCATCCTGGACTTAAAGATTCTCAACAAGTTTGTCAGGGGCAGGCGCTTTTGCATGGAGACTCTGCGCTCTGCCATTAGTTCCCTGCGCCAAGGGAATTTCATGACTTCTGTGGACATCAAAGATGCTTACCTTCATATTCCTGTGTTCCCAGGTCATCAAAGGTTCCTCGGGTTCGCTCTGATGGATCAACACTACCAACTGGCTGGTGTGATGTCTCTGCTCAGATGTCAGGGCGTCCGCGTGCTTCCCTATCTGGACGACATCCTCATCCCTTCTCAGTCTCTACATCAGGCAGAGTTGGATACTCAGCTGGTGGTGTCCACTCTGGAGTCATTTGGATGGGTGATCAACCACCCCAAGTCCTCACTGTCCCCTTCCTTGGTAACTCCATTCCTAGGAATGATGCAGCTGGTGGGCCTGATGGTGGCGTGCTTCGAAGGGGTCCCTTATGCTCAGTTCCACTTGAGGCCTCTGCAACTTCACCTATTGTCTGTATGGGACAAGGACCCAGCGTCCCTGGACAGGGTCTGTGTGCTCTCCTCCCTGGTCAGGAGGTCCCTCTTGTGGTGGATGGACTCAAGGAACCTGTTGGGGGGCAGATCCTTTCTTGCCCCTTCCTGAGAGACGGTCACCACGGATGCCAGTCTGTCAGGTTGGGGGGGTTTCTAGAAGTCCCTGTGGTTCCAGGGGAGGTGGGGCCCTCAGGAGGCCCACACACCTATCAATGTCTTGGAGCTGCGGGCGATCAGGTTAGTTCTGGCTCACTTGACTACTCATCTTCGGGGCCTGCTTGTTCAGGTGCGCTCGGACAACCAGACGGCAGTTGCCTACATCAATCATCAGGGAGGGACCCGGAGCAAGGGGGCCCTCCAGGAAGCGTCTCTGATCCTGACTTGGGCGGAGACCAATGTCCCCTGCATTTCAGCTGTGTACATCCCGGGGGTGGAAAATCACCTGGCGGACTCTCTGAGCAGGGGGACCTCTCGCCAGGGAGAATGGTCCCTATGCAGCAGGGTGTTTCAATCTCTGTGTCACCGTTGGGGCCAACCAGATGTGGATCTGTTTGCGTCCCGCCATCACAAGCTCCCAGCTTTTGTCTCTCTGTCCATGGATCCTCTGGCCCTGACCTCGGGTGCGCTAGCAATGTCATGGAAGGACTTTCAGTTCCTGTATGTCTTCCCTCCAATTCCCCTGCTGGGAAGGGTTCTGCGCAAGATTGCTCTGGAAGGGGTGACAGCAATTCTGGTGGTCAAGAAGAGTGTGGTTCGCAGACATGGTGCAGCTGGCAGTAGATCAGTACGCTCTGCCCTTGGTGCCAGATCTGCTCACTCAGGGCTCACTACGCCATCCCAATTTACAAACTCTGGGTTTTGATAGCCTGGCTGCTGAAACCTCCATCTTGATGGAGAAGGGGCTGTCTTCCTCGATTGTGGATACTTTGATTAAAGCTAGGAAGAAGTCTTCCTCTTCCATTTACTACAGGGTTTGGCATGCCTACATTGACTGGTGTGAGTCTAAGTCTCTTCCCTGTCGTGTGTTCTCTATTCCCAGGATTCTGGAGTTCCTGCAGCATGGGTTGGAGATGGGGCTTCAACTCAGTACTCTGAAGGGTCAGGTTTCTGCCCTGGCTATTTTCTTCCAGAAGTCCTTTGCTCAGCACCCTCTGATCAGGACTTTTTTCCAGGGGTTCACTCATGTGTGTCCCCCACGTAAGCCTATGGTGCCTGTTTGGGATCTGAACTTGGTTCTGTCAGCCTTGCAGGGTGCTCCCTTTGAACCTGTGCAGGATGCTGCCTTGGCCATTCTTACGCTCAAGGTTGTGTTTCTGGTGGCTATCACTTCTGTCAGGCGTGTGTCTGAGTTGGCGGCGCTGTCCATTCAGCCCCCCTACTATGAGAGACACCAGGACAAGGTGGTGTTTCGTTTCAAACCTGACTTTCTACCTAAGGTGCTTTTCATTTGAATCAGGATATTATTCTTCCTTCTTTGTGCCCTAATCCTAGCATTGCTAAGGAGAGAGTTTTGCACTCTTTGGATGTGGTTAGGTGTCTGAAGTACTATCTGGTGGCTACTGCACCTTTCAGAAAGACAGATGCTTTTTTTGTGGTCCCTTCTGGTCCTAGGAAGGGTTTGGCTCCTGCCAAGTATAATATCAGCAAGAGGATTCATCAGGCTGTGATTCAGGCCTACTCTGCTAAGGGGAAGAATCCTCCCTTCCACCTTACTGCTCATTCCACTCGTGCTATTGGTGCCTCTTGGGCTTTTCAGCACCAGGCTTCTGTTGAACAAGTTTGCAAGGCCACTACTTGGTCTTCTGTTCATACCTTTTCAAAGTTTTACAAGGTTGATGTTAGGGCCTCAGCTGATGCTGCTTTTGGCTGAAAGGTTCTGTAGGCGGCAGTGGTTTAAACTGCCTGCTGCTGATTTTTCTTGGGGATCCCACCCTACTTTATGGACACTGCTATTGAATGTCCCCACTGTAAGTATTAGATTTGGAGCAGGACGTACTGTATACTAAGAATAATACAACTCTGTGTAGAATTGGTATTATGAGTATACAGTACCTCCTGCTCCACTCCACCCTTGGTTTGCATTTTCTTGGATCCCCTGTATGGTGATTGTTATCATTGTTATAGTTGATAGTTATAGTTATAAGCTCTTTTTACAAAGCTAGTTCTTACTTTTCTATGCTGAAGGAACACACACTCCCTGCAAACTAAACCAAAGAAACATTAGGATCATTTACACAATTTCTTCCTAATTACGTCATGTCAACATATAGATTTTCCATTTTGGAGAGGCTGCGTTTTTAGTGCTAATGATAATTAATTAAATATCTACCACACCTTTAAAGGTATGTATCTTAGCTATAGATCTGTCCCATTGCAGTGTTTAGTGGAAGTTAACTAACAGGCTGATTCATTACTAGTGCCAGGTAACGGCAGATGAGCTTCCATACAGCGGCGCTAAGAGCGACTGCTAGTGGTCGCTCTGATCGGCCGTGAGTCGCTATTACAGAGTGCCTCAGTCGCTGGCCAACGTTGATGAATTTGATGTGTCGCTATAACACCAGTACAGCGCTATATGGGAGCGAACGGTAACGACTGGTCAGTGTGAGCGACTCAAACCATATTCATCAAAAAAACAGCCTCACACAGCGCCAGCACTCAAAATTGGGTCGCTGTAGCGCAGAGATAAATATCAAAAAAGTTTTCAAAAATGAATTTTAATAGGCCAGGAAAGGTCACACAATGACTTGATAAAAAAAAAGAGAAGAAAAGTAACGTCCATTGAAATGTATGGGAGAGCGACAAGTAGCGACAGGCAATACCAGGCGCTCTGGAAGCCAAAGCGCCAGCGGTATACGCTGAGCCATTTGTGATGATGAATCGGACGCTACGTGGCGCTTTGATAAATGTGAATCACTTTGATAAATGTGGTATTGCGTACAGTGCCCGGCATTCACCGTTCGATACCTGTCGCTATCCCTTGATGAATAAACCCCAATGTTAACTAACTAATTTAAGTCTCTCAACGGCTCCTAAAGTGAAACTATCACTGCACTCCAGGGCCATCCGTCTAAGTGCCCCTGTAGCATCCTAATTTGGGATGCCCCACTGTGTGAACCCCCTGGGCATGCCCACAAGACACTTACCTTTTCCCTGGCCCTCATTGGGATCGCTGGCCTCTGCACATTCCTTGGATCTCTGCAACTGTGCACGCTCCTGCACTGCTCCCTATGGCAACACGCCGTTCAAAACAACGGCTTTATGCCATGCATTAGTGTAATGTTTACTAACACTAAACATTTGCTGAACATCAAAATAAAGCAATAATAACAGCAATAAGTCATTAGTTCATGACTTCATGATATTTCAAAAACTTAGTTAAGATATGTTTGCCATTTTAAGCAATGTGAAGGAAAAATTAGCCAGAAAAAGGAATACAACTTTAGGCACCATGAGAACATTGTCCCAAGTGTAATAATAATTGAGTCGTCTAAGGTAACGAGAGGCCATTCGGTGGACATCACTGCTAGATATTAGGTATACAGATCATACTAACCCCAACCCCAACATGTGTATGAAGACTACTCTATTAGAACTTGCTAGGATGAACAGTACTTTCAGTCAAATGTTGTATTTGCATAATCCATGCCAATATATTTCTTTTCCTTGGATACACATATTCTTGTTACAAAAGTTTTCCAGTATCTCCTTTGTGACTCCATCACTACTACTCATAATCACACTCCTACCTGGACTCTCCGTAATTAGTTTTATTGATGTGACAATCTACAAATGTCTTCCACCGAAGGAAGGGTAACACTTTACATTGTGAGATTTATCAAGACGCTCAGGGGAAATAAAAACAGCAATATCTATAATATATGAAATGTAGTTATTATATGCAGAAAGAAATTTTGTTTACCTTTCAAAGCCTTGTTGCTAAGAAATATGTGGACATTCCCCAAGGCTTTTCTTGTATTTTTTTCTTTATAAATCTAAGTTATTGCATTTTAAAATTGAGCAAATAAATGCAAAATTAAAAACAACTTTACCTAAGTGGAAGAGTAGCTGCTTTGGAGCAATTTATGGGAGTTAATGTTTGTGTATTAAATTCTGTATGTTTCTCCACTAAATTCACTTTTATTGCCATAGATTACTAATACCAAACTACATTAGTACATATGGTTTATTGATCAAATACATAACACATAACTGCCTAAATGCAGTGTGAAATAAATTCCTATATACAAGTTATCGGTATGTCCAAGCTTGATATCACATGTAATTTTATTTTGCAATGACTCTTTTAAAGATGAACATCAGGCCTTTTCTGATGTTCTTCTCTAAACATCCCTCCCTTACTGCCTTTTGGATGTTGGCATTATCTAAAACATCAGCATCCAGCAGCATTCCTGGCCCCTTTGCACCCCCTCCCCCTCTTAGCCGTCGCTGAGTGAAGGCTGCAGCTTTAGCCATACTCACTCTTTGTCATCCCTTCAAATCTTGCAGCCAATGCAGTGACACTGCGCATGCGCAAGATCTGAGGGGCGGTGCAGAGCATGATGGGATGAAAAGATGGTGCTGGCCTATGGAGACGGCGCAGGACCAAGGGATGCTGAAGAGCGATTCAACAGGACAGGTCAGTTTAAGGTAGTCTAATAATCAACCGGGGGGGGGGGGCAGTGGGGGGGGGGGGGGAGGTGAGCAAGCCAGGTAATAATTTAAAATTATATTAAATTATATAATTATACACATTTTGAAAAGCAATAGTAGCAAATGTCTAGAGGTAGCTGTAAGTGCAATAAGAGTAGGTATTGGGGGACACTTACCATTAAGTTGTTTGGAGCCTCCTAGGAGTTATAGACAAATTAAAGCTGCTCTCAAAAGCAAATGTCCCAGCCCTGTTCCAGCCCGGAGGCTCAGGACCTCAAAGGACGGCCGCTGAGAAGATGGCGGCGATGGCAGAGGAGGAGCGCGCACGTGGGCGCGAGATCGCGATGCAGCAGGGGACCGCCGCCTCCAGCGTTCCGGCCCCGGCTGGGGCTCCCCCGGACCTGCGGGAGGAAGAGGTGGGAACTCAGCGCTCAGCCCAGAGTGATCCGAGCCGGGAGTGCCACAGCGTCGGAGGCCGCATGCTGACAGTGTCAGATGAAGTGCATGGCGGGGCGGATTGGCCGGACGGAATGACCGGCGGGTGTAAGGTTGGTCACTCACCTCAAACCGCCCCCCCACCGTTTACCCAGCCTGATGCCATCCCCCATGAAGGGAAACGCGCCCCTGAGGGAGAGGGAGGTGCTGCTTCGCCCAAAGTCACCAGGGCCCCTGCCCTGAGGGCCACCGGGCCCAGCTCGAGGGCCCCATCACCGGGTCAGTTCAGCCCCGACTCCCCACCAAGAGGCCTCTTGCTGGGCATCCCGACCCCACAGACACGGGCGCCCACCTCCCCACATGCTAGCGACCTGCAACCTGCTCCCAGCTATCTATCGGGCTCACCATCCCCCCCCTTGAGCCAGCAGTCGCCGTGGCAAACACTCGCGGGGTCCCCGCATGCTCCACATGCCGGATATCCACAGCCCCTGGGGAGTGACCCCGCCGCAAACCACCTGTGGGATGAAATGCCGCCGCTGTCACCAGGGAGCCCCCTCACGGGACGCGGGAAGATGACCACTCCGCTGCAGATGGATTCAGCCACCCGAGGGGAGAGGCTTTATGGGGCCGCAGCTTTTAACCCACCACGACCACTATCTTGTTGCCCGGGGGCACCTCCCCCACAGGGCACTCTTTCCCCATTGCCGCTTGCTCAGCTCTCCCAATCTATTGCGGAGGCGGTGAAGGTCAATATCGCTGAGGCCCTGCGTGGACTCCAAACGCGCAGTGATTTCGACGGATACGTGTCCAGGATGGAGGGCACCATCAAGAGAGAGCTGGCTGCACTTCAGAGTTCAGTGGCGGAGGTCACGGAGAGGATGGATGGGGCGGAGGCCTCACACAGAGCCCTGGAGCAGCGTGTGGCGGTCCTAGAACAACAGCAGGATCGCAACAAACGTCTCCTGTCGGATATCTTCCTGGCGCATGATGACGCGGAGAACAGGAGCCGCAGAAATAATTTGCGTCTCCGGGGAGTACCTGAGTCAGTGGAGCCCCGAGACCTGCTGGAGACGGTTACCACCATTTTCAACGAGCTTCTGAATCTTCCCGACTCCAATCGCATAGAGATGGACCGGGTTCACAGGGCGCTGGGTCCTCGGCCGCAAGACCCGAGCCGTCCCCGGGACATTATTTGCCGCATCCATTTTTTCAAGATAAAAGAGGAGATCCTACGCCGCGCATGGGACAAGGGCCCAGTTGCATTCAAGGGCGCACAGGTGATCATTCTGCAAGACCTCTCGCGGAGAACTCTCCAGATGAGAAAGCTTCTGAGACCGTTACTGGAGGCTGTCCAAAGGCGGGGGGCCTCCTACAGATGGGGTCACCCTTTTCAGCTGCTGGTGCGCAGGGGAGAAGATTTGTTTGTTCTCAAGGGACCCAGCCAGCTACCGGACCTATTCCACTTTCTGGAGGTGGAGAGTGTGGAAGTCCCAGACTGGACGGTTCCTGACCTGGCGGTGTACAACGGCCGGCTGCCACGGCGCCCGGAAGGTGGTCCCAGAGGAAACAGAGGAGGCGGGAGAGGCCGCAGAAGATAAGCTCCCACACTATCATATTAAGAATTTTTTCCGTTTTATCCTTTGATTGATGCTGGAGCAACTCCCTGGCGCGCCGGATTGTCCTAATTGGACCTTGTCCCGCCCTCCATGGAAGCTCTTTCTTGGAAATCCGTCGTGTTGGGCTGCTGTGCGTGGTGTCACTCCGCTTCGGACTGTCTGCATTTTGCCGGACGGGCTCGCTCGCTGAGCGGCTGCAACACTGGATTGATGCCATACTGCCATGTTCAGGACTTACTGTCCTATATGTTGATGATTGTTGTTTAAGCAGCTTCCTGATGGGCCGGATCGATCTGTTTGGGTCCTTGTCCTGCCCTTCATAGAAGCTTCTTTTTGGAAAAACGGTCGTGTTGGGCTACTGCGCGTGGTGTCATTCCACCTCGGACGGGCTAAGGATTACCCGCCAGGGCGAAAGCGCCCTAGGGCCATGAGGTGCCTCGCTGAGTAGCCACAATACTGGTTCGACAACTTATTGTCACATTCAGAATTTACTGTTCTATCTGTTGATGTTTGCTGCCTATGAGGCTTCCTGACGGGCCGGCTCGATTTGCTTGGATCCTTACCCTGTCCCTCATGGAGGCCTCTCCTTGAAACACGGCTGTGTTGGGCTGCTGTGCGTGGTGCCGTTCCGCCCCGGGCTGTTTCAGCTTTATCTAACAGGGCGATCGCGCCTTGGGGCCGTGGCGGGCCTCGCGGAGTAGCTACAATACTAGTTTGACGCCATATTGTCATGTTCAGAATTTATTGCCCTATCTGTGAATATTAGATACCTACGCTGCTCCCTGGCGGGCCGGATCGATCTGTTTGGATCCTAGTCTTGCCCCTCATGGAGACCCTTCCTTGCAGCGCGACGGTGTTGTGCTGCTGTGCGTGGTGCCATTTCAGTAGTGCCTTAGGGTTATGGCATACCTCGCCGAGTAGCTACAATACTGGCTTGATGATGTGTTGCCATATTCAGAGCTAACTGCCCTACCCCTGGATGTTTGATGACTGGGCTGTTTCCTGGCGGGCCGGACCGATCTGCGAGGACTCTTGTCTCGCCCCTCATGGAGGGCCTTCCTTGACATACAGTCGTGTTGCGCTGCTGTGCGTGGTGTCAGTCTGCTGCGGCCTGTCTGCACTCTGCTTGACAGGGCGTCGGCGCCTCGGGGGCATGACACGCCTCGCTGGACGGCTGCAATACTGGCTTGATGCCATACTGCCATGTTCGGATCTTGCTGTTCTACCTCTTGCGGACCGATGAATCACCTGCTTCCTGGCGGGCCGGACGGTTCTGCTTGGATCCTTGTCCTGCCCCCCATGGAAACCCCCCCTTCTTGAAACACGACTGTGTTGTGCTGCTGTGCGTGGTTTCCCACTGCTTCAGACTGTCTGCTCCTTATTTGACAGGGCGATAGCGCCTTAGGGTCACGACTTGCCTCGCAGAGTAGCTACAATACTGGTGCGACTCCCTATTCGATGTTTGCTTAGGCTTAGTCTTCCGCTCCCCCACCATTTGGTGCACCCCTCAGGAGAAGTCCTAGGCCTTCTCCTGTCGGGAATAGACCGTGCACTGGGCTTACCAGCCCGTGGTCTGGGGTTTTCCCCCACTTAGCGCGTCTTTAAAAGGCACCGGCCTTCCTGTTGGACTACTAGCTAGTCCCTACCCCTTCCATTGAAATTGTCCGTTCATCTCTTGAGTTTCCTTGTCTTTGTTCCATTTCCCTGATACCCATCTCCTTCCCTTCTGCCTTGCTCCTTTTGCTGTCCCCCCCGGTCATAACTCTCCTCTTCCCCTTGGCGTGCGGGGCCGGACGAGCGGCGAGGGGTACCACTGCCTGACGGTCTCTGGCTCCTCCCACCCCCCCTTATCTCCTTTATGCAGGAATGGCCCCTGTAAAGGTGGTTACCCTGAATGTGAAGGGGCTTAACACCCCGGAGAAGAGAACTATCCTGGGACAGGAGTTGAAGAGATGTAAAGCACAAATCATTTTTCTACAAGAGACACATTTCAAGCGGGATTCCGTGCCCAGACTCTGTAGTAAGCTGTTCCCCCAGGCTTTCACCAGCTGTGCGGCAGATGCCAAGAAAAAGGGGGTGGCAATCCTGATCTCCAGGGATGTTCCCTTCTTGCTGAGGGAGGTCTGGAGAGACGAGTCGGGACGAGTGGTGTTGCCTAAGGGACTGATCAATCAGAAATTGTATACTCTGGCCTCTGTATACGCTCCCAATCAGGGGCAGATACCATTCCTGAAGCACACTCTGGACAAAATTGAGAAATTTAGGGAAGGGGAGGTCATTCTAGGGGGCGACTTTAATCTGACTCTGGAACCACTATTGGACTCCTCGGTGGGGAGGTCAGCGCTCTCGCACCTAGCCCTGCGTTCTTTGAAGAAGGCATTGCATGGGATGCAGCTGGTGGATGCCTGGCAGGCCAGGAACCCCGGGACGAAAGATTATTCCTTTTACTCACATGTCCACGGGACATATTCTAGATTAGACTACATATGGGTGTCACATAGCCTGCTGGGCCTGGCCACGGGAGACGGGATATACCCCACCTCCTTCTCAGACCACGCCCCGGTGTTTCTTGACCTCGAGCTTGTGGACAGGCCACCCCCCTCCTCCACTTGGAGATTGAATGAGTCCCTCCTTAAGGACGCGGTGGTGGCTCAGGCTGTGAAAGAAGGCCTAGAGTCCTACTTTAGGGCAAATAATAATGGGGAGGTCTCGTTGCTCACACTATGGGAGGCACACAAGAGTGTGATCAGGGGCATCCTAATTAGCCATGGGGCGAGGCTCAAGAGAGAAAGGCTGGCCCAAATTGTGAAGCTTACAGAAAAGGTCCGGGGCCTGGAACTATCACACAAGCAAGCTGAGGCGGCACAGGTTCTTGGGGAGCTGACCCAGACTATGGAGGCACTTAACGCCCTACGACAGAAAGCAAAACACGTCATTAAGAGATGCAGACGCACTTACTATGAGTATGGTAATAAGAGCAGCACGCTGCTAGCTAGGGCCCTCAGGCAACAACAATCCCGGAATTTCATCTCTGCAGTTCTCGATAGTAAACAGCAAACACAGCATACCACGGAAGGAATAGCGGACGCATTCAGGGCATATTACTCAGACCTGTATAACCTCAGTGGAGGGGCCCCGACGCGGTCGCACCTAGATAGAATTGAGGACTATATTAAGGAATCAGGCATGCCGTCGGTAGCGGATGAGGTTTCGGCCTCCTTGGAGGACCCGATCGAGATGGGGGAGTTGCTAGAGGCGCTTAAGCAGACCCCGACAGGGAAAGCCCCGGGGCCCGACGGTTACTCGGTCCACTACTATAAAGCTTTCATCTCGATCCTTGGCCCTCACATGGTTGGGGCCTGGAACACCATTACAGACCCGGATGCTCCGGGTGCCTTTTCCGGCAGGGACCTTGAGGCTCACATCTTAGTCTTGTACAAAGCGGGGAAGGACCCCCTGTCGTGCAGGAGCTACCGCCCTATCTCCCTTCTCAACACTGACCTGAAGCTGTACGCAAAGATCTTGGCCAATAGATTGGCCCCGGTAGTGGCCCAGGTGGTCCACTTGGACCAAACGGGTTTTGTGTTGGGGAGGGAGGCCAGGGACAACGTGGTCCGGGCACTTAGCGCCATATACTCCGCGCAGTCCTCGGGAGTGCCAATGATGGTCTTGTCCACAGATGCGGAGAAGGCCTTTGACAGGGTGGGGTGGCCTTTCTTGCAAGAAACCCTTAGATGTATGGGCTTAGGGGAGAACATCAGGAAACGCATTGAAGCCCTGTATACGGTACCTTGCGCGAGAGTTAAGGTGAATGGCCATCTCTCCGCTTCATTGCCGATCAGCAACGGCACCCGCCAGGGCTGCCCTCTGTCGCCTCTGTTGTTCGCCTTGACTTTGGAGCCTTTTCTATGTAGAATTAGGAAGAATGTAGACGTGAGGGGCCTGAGTGTTGGTGGCGGTATCCATAAGGTCGCCGCTTACGCGGATGACCTTTTGTTCTTCATCACAAATCCCGCGGTCTCCGTTCCTGTGTTAATGAAGGAGTTTGAAGCATTCGGGAGGCTATCCTTCTTTAAAATTAACTTCGAGAAGTCGGAGGCGTTGAACATCTCCCTCCCTGGAGAAGTGGCTAGGATGGTTCAACAGGCATTTTCTTTTAAATGGGCCAAGGGTTCAATAGCGTATCTTGGTACGCGGTTGCCAAATCGCCTGACGAGCATTTTTGCCTTGAACTTCCTGCCCCTATCTCAGAAAATAAAGGCTGACTTGGAAAAATGGGATTCTCCTACCTTTTCGTGGATGGGTAGGGTGAATATAATTAAAATGTCGATCCTGCCAAGGCTATTGTTCCTATTCCAAGCTCTCCCGATCAAGATACCTGCTCGTTTCTTTAGGGACCTGGAGAAAGTTCTTATGGGATTTGTGTGGCAGAAGAAGAGGGCTAGGCTCCGCCGGCAGGTGTTATTCAAGCCCAAACACTTGGGTGGCATGGCTATGCCGGATGTCCAGTCGTATTGGGTGGCTTCCCATTTACAAAGAATATGTGAATGGCACACGTGCAGGGAGACGAAGAGATGGGTACGGCTCGAACACTCCCTGGCCCCTGCCCCCCTGGACGTTGTCGCTTGGAACAGAGAGAATCGGGTGCCAGCTTTGAGATCCCACCCCACTGTAGCAGCCACCCTGGACGTCCTACGGAGTTCTAGGGAACGCTCGGATATCTCCCCATGGCCCTCTCCCATGGTGGCTTTATTGGATAATCCGCAGCTCATGCCTGATTGTACCAGGAGAGACCTCAGGGAGTGGGGGAAGGTAGGCCAACTAAGGGGAAGTGACTTGTTATCGGGAGGGGGCTGGGCCGCGTTGGGGGAGCTAAGGACAAAATTTGAGAGAGGGAACTTGGATCCCTGGACTCTCCTGCGGTTCCAGTCGGTTCTGTCCAGGATAGGCTGTCGCAGGGAGAACTTCAGGGACCATACCGATTTTGAGAGGCTTTGTTTGACTGGGCAACCACAGCCCCATCTGATTTCACTGTTGTACTCGCTCCTCATTCGGGAGGTAGAGTCCCCACCTGCTTATTGGGGGGAGTGGGAGCGGGACCTGGGTCGGCCATTGGGCGAGAAGGAGAGAACCAAGATATCTACCTTGATACATAAATCCTCGGTGGCGACGGGAACCCAAGAAGTCAATTATAAATTGCTGACCCGTTGGTACTACACCCCTGACAGACTAGGCAAGATGTATGACTCGGCGGATGTGAGCTGCTGGAGATGCGGTGGGGAGCGCGGGACTCTATTCCACCTGTTCTGGCAATGCACCAGAATACAGGAGTATTGGCGGGCGGTACTGAGCATAGTGTCACAGCTGACAGGGGCACAGTTGCTGGGAGAGCCGGCGCAGGTTCTGCTTCATTCCACGAAGTTCCCGATAGGGAAATATAAGAGGACACTGCTGTGCCACTTGTTGAACGCAGCCAAACAGGTTATACCCAGATTCTGGAAGCAGAAGAGGGCTCCCTCCGTTAAGGATTGGGTGAAAGAGGTTGGCATCGTCAAGGAAATGGAGGACTTAACTTCAACTCTCCATGACAGGGACGAGCAATATAGAGTTACCTGGCTACCCTGGCTGGTTTTTGAAGAATCAGCAGAGTTCCGTGATTTGTTCACGTGATTGACGGGACGCCACATCGGCCCACGATTGTGCCCTGTTTGCGTGGGATGTGTCTCGCCCCCGCCTGCGAAGGGTCTGGTTTGGACAGCCGCTGGGCGGAGCCCGGCCTGGAGCCCTGTCCCGCACGCCATACCTACTCCTATACCTGCCCCTCCCCCCCGCCTCCCGTCTTGTCCCCCCCCCTCTTTTTCCTCCTTCCCCCTTTCCCCCCTTTTACCCTCTGCCCTTTCACTCCCCCTGCGCCCCCCCCTTATACGTCTAGTCTCTTTACCCTAGGGAGGGCTTGTGGCCCCACTCGATGGGAGGGAGTTGAAACCATTTCTATCTGAAAGCCCAGTGGCGGTAGGCACCTGCTGAGGCGGAGAGATGACGGGGCGGACTGACCAGGGGGTCGCTGGGCGGCTCTCGTCGCGTGGCGTTCCCCTGACTCATGACCCCCCGTAGCTGGTACCCGCATTATACTGCATTATGTACTGTTGTCTGATATGATTACTATACTGCGATACTTTACCTCCGTTATGACAGTGATCCACATGATCCCCCCTATTCCTTTCACGTTTCCTGTATTGTTGACCCTACTGTATGCATGTATGTTATAAACCTGCAAAATCTATAAATAAAGAATTTCAAAAAAAAAAAAAGCAAATGTAAGCCCTGTTATGCCCCCTGTCAGGTATTTAAATCATCTGGCCAATATTATAACCATTACTGACCATAGGGTTGACTCAGCGCCATGGTATTTTTTTTCTCACATTCAGCTCCATATTTAACTGTGTATTTTTTTAAATAATTTGCACATCCGAAAAAAGTATCATGGTTCTGAATTAACCCTGTAGTGACAGTATACAAAATACATAATAAAATGTAAAAAACAAATCCTGCCATTCTTAGTATAGTTGGGCAAGGGGAACGGGTGCTAAAATGAATTGGGGGCTAGAGAGTTTTCAGTAGTATTATAGTGTGTGCTATTATTTTAATATAAAATTAGATATAAATTAGATATCATTTTGCTTTTTGTCGTTTTTACTAACCATCTAAATTCTTAGGCCGTAGATAATCATTGAATGCAATGGCTTAATGAGCCATGCTAACACTGCGTCTGCAGCCATAGGGTTACATCTTTCATTACACAGGGCAAATATTTAAAGAATAAAAGTCTGAACATCTTGAAAGAATATACAATAATAGTACACGAAAACAGGAATATGTATAACTTACTTTCTCTGTGTTTAAGGTTTTATGTGGTGTATTCTTCCAACACAGTTGGCTTATCAGTGTGTAGATTACAACCCAAGCTTGAAAAAAGATCAATTTGAAAGCTTTATCCTTGTCTCTAATCCTGTCTAATGTTACTGATAGCAATTTAACAAGCTAGTAAGTCCTTCCCACCATGTTTGTATACAGGGTCTTGGTGTGAGGCCACCTTTATCCACTGATCTCTTCTCAGCTGTTATCCCTATAGTCATTGTTTTTCTGTAGGCTTTCCAATATCCCCTTTTATCTATCAGCTGTTTCTGTCAAGCTCCATTCACTTGTCATCTAGGAACATCTTTAATACCCCTTTTTGTATGACTAGCAGGGCCCTACTGAGTTTATATGTTAAATACGTTTATATGCTTGTCAATTTGTAATAAACATTGTTTAAAGGCTGAATGATTTAGGGGCTTCATTAGTAGTGTTTAAATTCTAAGTTTGATACCTGCTACGGACATCATAGCAAGCAACCAAATACCCTGATGTAAAGGAACAGCTTTTTAGTGAATCACAATTTGTGGTGTAAATTATAGATTGTGAACAGATTGTGGGGGTTATCCGAATTATTTTGCCTCTGAAAAGGAGACTTTACCATTAAACTGCACTGGGACAGGTGAGGTACAATTTCTCCAGTGTTGTAGATTCTTTAGAAAACTCTACAAACTAAGCCTCTTTAAAAAAACATAAAACATTTGGCTGAAGGCAAAAGTGGAGGGAAAAAAATCCCCCTCCTTTTCCAAAACAGAAAAAATGAATTACCCCTGATTGGTACCTCAACCGCTTAGGCTACAAATATGTTCAATATATAGACAATTTATTGGTTTACATGATACATGTTTAAACATCATTTGCACAATTTTTACACACAGTTTTAGACACCCATTTTACAAAGAAGTTTCAGTCTGTAGTTGTATACCCCATTAAATACAATTTGAATAGGTTCAAAAGATAATATTATCAATTTGAGCCACTCAACTACTGGCACTGGCTGGGTACTACAAAACCACCAATAACCCCGCCCCCCCGGCATACCTGGCACCTTCGTCTTCACTGTTATTGACTCCAGGCGCCTGCAACCCCACTGGACCAAACCAGACATATGACCTACGTCAATGTGGTCCGTGGTCATGTATCACCTAAATCATCCAACAATTGTCTGTGGGATCACTTGAGATCATCCAACAATTTATCCACAGCTGTTCCAATCCCCAATAAAAACCAACAAAAGACCAGATATTGTACAAATCCTTTTTTCTGAGAATCTGACACCAGGCACCAAATTAACGCAGACCTATAAAGCTGCTCTAATAGAGCGAAACTCGTTAGGGCATAGCGCATCTGCAACATACATGTTTGATGGTTAAATAAACATTAACACTCCCCTATTTTACTGGTTTGTCATTAGCATTTTCTCAATGTAATGTATGTAACAACCCTTGAAAACATTTGAATATACATATTTTATATACAATGCATTACAACCTTACACTTGTGCTTTAACTTTCATACCCTCATCTGACCCTGTTACCAAATCGGCATACTCTAGGCCCTGCTTTTATCTAATATATTATTTTGGTGGGAGCATGCCGCCATCTGGGTTGCTGTTTACACATTGTCCAAAAGATATAATAAACCTTAAACAAATATTATTGCTAACACATTTCATTGGATGTTATCGACATCCTCAGAGCAATAAAACCTTCATAGGGGCAATTACTAGGGTGTGCGATAATTATACTGTATACTTGGAAGCTAATATACTTTATCTTGTATTCTTTATCAATTATGACCACCATGAAAGTTATATTGCTTTGAGGAAGTCGGTAACATCCGCTGAGACATGATAGCATAATAACTTTTGAGCCTACATGTTTGATTTTATATGGACACAAACAATGGTAAATGTATTCTTAGGTTGAGGGGTATACATTAAAAAAACTGGGTATCTAGTAACCCGCTGTCTGACTGTAACATTTTGGAGAGGATGAGTTTGAGAGATTTTCTCACGCAGCACACAAAGTGGATAAATAGTTTTCTACAATTGTTTCAGGTAGGTATTTTATGTTACTAATTTGTAAATAACAATCACTTGTGGAGTACTGGAACATTCTAATATGAGTCCCCAAAGGCTGCTGTTATTCACTAACTTGTATTCCTCACCTTACTTGTATAATGCCCTATTACAGGTGCAGGGGAATATTGTTTCTACTTTATTATGTAGTGATTTGAAATGCAGCATCTCCAAAAATAACAGATGCTACCTAAATCATTTGGGTGATTAAATAGTTGGTTACAGTCACTAAACGTCCCTAACAGTTCTTAAAGCGGACCTTCACTCTAAATAAGAGTCTATCTTATATGTTTCCCACACCCTGTACATACAGATTGCTCACATTAAAAATCATCCTACCTGCATCTACTGCATTTTATAAGCCTTTAAACATCCAAGATGGCGGCTTATGGAAGCTGCCATTTTTGCAGGCAGCCTGCAAACAGGAAGTGCCTGCAAACAGGAAGTGACTGTGCTGCTCTGCATTCTGGGACTGCTGACCTTTCCCTGACCCCAGCTCTGCTCTGTCTGAGCAAAGCACAGCTATAACCCGCCCCCCTGTACCTTATCCCACTCTCCTCTCCTCAGTAAGTGTGATGCTTCTGAGTCAAGATGGCGGCGCCCGTATCCTAAATTCCCGAACAGAGTTGCAGCCCAGTGGGGGAAAGTATAATAAATTAGTGACTAAACATGTAAAATATATTAATTTTAGATGCTGAGGAATTGTTTTTTAAGAGTTTGGGCTTTTCATTAAATCATGGTGAAGGTCCGGTTTAAATAAACTGGTGATATAACCATTTTAAAGTTAATATTTACTCTTTAGAAATGCTTCTTTAACTTTAGCCGATATCTCTTAATTTTTTTTTTTAACTTTCTAATGGCAGGCATATTCATATGAAAGGAAATATTCCCTTTCACATATGAAATTTGAACCTTTGAAATGTCCGCAACGGGTTAGCAAATAACCTCTGTGAATAAGGATCTATCTACATCGTTTAAGTGTAGTTTGTATCTATTACGATAATTTGTCATCAGTTATTTTATTTAATTGTGTTTGATTTATATTTGCAAATTACAGTTACATAATTATCAGAATGATTGACCCTATCAGTACAACAAAGAAGATTGCCCTGACACCCTCAATAGACGCTTAATTTCTGTACCTATGAGGGTGGACTTGTAGATTATGTGTTTTCAGTCCACTTACAAAAGGCCAATAGGAGTTGATTGCAATAATTAAAGTTTATTGATTATCCCAATGGGTGCAATTGGATGCTTATTAAAGCAAATCAGTGAATGCAATAACACCTTTACGCTCGAGAGGATAAGGAAGGACACAGACACAATTCTTCAAATGGAGCAGATCATTAGTGCAATAAGTCCTTCTCAGCGTGCCAGCGATAAACAGTGATAGACTCAGTGTATGTTTAATAATTACATACACCATGAGCATGCAGTCAAAATAAATTGATGGTAATAACTGTGATTCTCAGAATGACATGGCATGGTGTGAAATGAAGCACCATCCTAGCTACAAAATTGCTAATGAGAATTACCGTATACAATCATTTACAGCGCTGTCAATGAATGTTAACATGTATCCGTCACAATTAACACAGTGCTTAGCTCAGGATGGTGTTAAGTTTACAAGCCATCATTTGCATAGCTTAAACATTTGAAAAGACACAGCATAGTAATTGGTCACCAAAGAAAATTTTAGAAATATTAATACATTTAGCAATGTTAACATGACAAGTGAAAGTCCATTTAAATTAGAATTTGTGCTCCTATGTTTTGCCATATTTTGTGAATTTAATTAATTTAATTTAGGTTCCATTGTATTGATACTAGACTTGCTGAATGAGGGGGGGGGGTCTCTTCCCTAGACATGGTCTAATCCAGGGGGGTTGTGTACATTTGTGGGGTTGCTATACACTGAGATTGTAGATCATTAGTTATTGGTCATTTAGATTATTTCAACAGTAAAACACGTTTTTGCTTTAAAGTGCTATGAGGCCTGTGCCAAATTTATAATTGATCCCCTAATTGGAGGCACACTTTAAGAACTTCTTGTTTCTAGGGGGGGGTACTTGGCGTAAAAAGTTTGAGAACCACTGCTCTAGGTGTTGCAGTGTCCGAGATGGGTGGGTGTATTTGGCCTCTTGGAATGTTGTGAGCAAACTTGTTATAATTCACAGTATATTATTGGTTTATATACATGGGAAATCATCAATTTATATGGAAATTAATCACTTTTGGTTTGTCTAAATGTAAATACTACCTTGGACCACTGTCTGATTCATTCTAAACTTGCAGGATATTGCAATGTGATCAGATATATAATTTAGAGACCCCCTGTTTTTTGTTTTAATGTGTCTTTGTGATTTATGTTTTCATATCTTGTTGTCTTAATACATTTGAAAACTATTAACTACTTTACTTGTGCAGCCTTTGCAGTGAGCGGGTGGATTTTGGGGGACAGCACCCCAAATTGGTGTATAGGATAATGGTATAATGCCATCTCCAGCTAGCACAACATACAGCATTGATTGTGCTATGCATCACGGTTTGGTTGTGTAGGCATATTGAATAAAAAAACAAAAGTATAAAAACGTGAATATTGCAAATTTAGAAAATGACAGTAATGGATCACTAGTAATAGGTATTTTCATTAATAACGTACCTCAGACTGCAACTGGGCCTTGAGTCTAAAGCTGGCACCAATCTAGGCCACTAAACCATTGCCTTCTGGGTCAACCTCAGCCAGTGGCCAGTACTGATGGTACAGGAGATGCGGTTGCAGAAGCTGGCTTGGTCAGTTGTGACAAGGTTGGTATCAAGTCTTGGCACAAGATGCAGTTAGATTCAGCAGGGTCAGCAACAAGGCTTGGCACAAGACATGGTAATATGAGGCAGGATCAGCAACAGCACATGGTAGCAGGAGTGGGCAGACATATGCATAGTCGACAATAGGACTTGACAGTAGATGTGGTCAGACATGGCCAGACATAATAGGGTTGCCAACAGGAGTGGTGAGATGAGACAGGGTCGTCAACAGGGCTTGGCAGCATACATTCAAAGAGCTCACCTTGACAGGGCAGGCTGGAACAGTATGCATGCTGAATAATGCAGTCAGCTGCGTTCCCGGAAGGGGGTTGGAATTACCAGCCAACCAGTCAGCTTTTGTACTAGCTACATGACTTTGTATCTTAAACACATCACAAAAATGTATTTAAAATAGTTAAAACAGCAGTATAGTCCACGCACCTAAAGGATCCTAGCTACCACACTAGGATGCATGTTAATTGTCTCATTAATATGCTCATGAAAACAAGTCAGGATTGTCAGCACCCAAGGCCAAAGTAAGAGTTTGCATGCTCACTAGAAAGGTCCTAGTCATACAGTTCTACAGCTCTTAGGTTTACTGTCCAGAAAGTAGCACATTTCACACTTTTCATGTCATGTCATGGCATTGCAAAGCAAAAATAGCTTACTTAGTATAAAGTAGACGGCAGAACTCTATTTGATAGATCATCCTCACAAAAATGAGATCTTACAGTACAAACATAAGCCTCTTGTGGGGGCAAGGAGGAGGTGGTAGTATGTATACCATTATATGGACAATGTTAGGCAAATCTCCAGCATCTCTTGAGGGCACCAAAAAATATGGAGATGCACCTCTCAGGTTTATACCCAACCTCCATTAGATTCGCCCAGTGTTCCATTATAGAAATGTTGGACCCCTGGTCATGCTCACTGGACCATATATTTGTAGTCAGCTACACCTTGCCATTAACAGTGTCTTGTACTAATTGACATAACATGGAACAAAGTAGTAGAATGTGGTTGTGTCCACTAATTCGAGTGGACTGAAGGTTCACTTACAGCCCTATTGCCCGGAAAACACAACACAAACATTAGGAAGTTGGAAATTGGGTGACTACTATAAAGTGCTATAGTATGCCCTCTTGTTTCCACTGATCTGCCCGAGCATGTCATCAGGGAGGTGGGTTGGTTAAGTTAAGACTCTACATGTCAGCAAGTTAAAGAATCGTTAACAAATAAAATAAAACCTGAAATCTGATAAATGTACTCACCAGGTAAATGCTACTGCGCCACTCAAGTGTGCCCCACACAACACCTGACTACTGCACACCAGCCTGGTGATCCCAGCTGGATGTCGGGAAAGTGCAGACCATGCCATTGAGTGTCCAGTACCTGGAAGTATTTTACCTGGCTTTCATTTAATTTTGTGGTAAATCAAGATGCTCCTGGGTGGAGGTGGAGCTGTATGTTGACCTGCCTAACTGAAGTTTCGCCTTAAGTCTGTGACCTAAACTCAGAAAAGCTCAGTTTTAATTAGATAATAAAATTAAGCATTAAACACTATAAAACATCAGTCTGTAACGTGTACAAAAAAGTTTGATTTTAAATTAATTTAACCAACATTATTAATTATTTCCCTCTTCCAAAACCTTCTAGCTAACTAACTGTCTCTTGTTTATCTGCAAGATGAGACTGATGCCAGCCCAGTTATATATAGTCTAGGCACTGTAGAAACAAATACTAAGTAATGCAATATGGAGCATGCTAGCTACAAGTTGGTTGGTTGACATGCTTCCTGGCTTGTCCCTGACTACTGAATGGCTTCCCAAGGAATTAGAGAAACAGCCACCAGATTTTTAATAAATTTGGTTGTGATTAAACCATACTGATTTCCCAGTATTCTGGTTGAATTTACTCTTGACCCAAATGCCGGCACTACTAGTGAAAGAGATTATTTGACAGTTATTTGAAAAATAATCACCAAAGCCCAAAAGATTAGTAGTCAACAATAGAAGAGTTAACCAGACAGAACATACATAGTTGCATCAATTATATCACATTATTTAATTATTAAGTCTTTATTTTAAATTGATAGGCTTGTATGGGTTAGATATTCAAGGACCAATCGGGACACATGCTTCCATCCAGTTAGGTCCAAAATCCTCCTACATGCTTTGTGAATAATTCCATGTCTATTTTTGCCAACATTCTTTGTCATCATATCACTATAAAATATGGACATGACACTACTACATGTGTAGTGATAAGGCTCACATTTCATGATCATTTCCATTTGATCATATCATTTCTATCATGTGTGGTCCTTAAAAAGATCTCAGAGCAGCCTTAAAGTGTCAAGGCTAAAAAAGCTTAATAAAAAGCTTAATAAGCAAAGACACATGATTTGTCTTACTATTCTTAATAGTTATACAACACCAGATGACAGAATTCAACATTACACCCAACTCCCTATCATTAACCACCGAATATCTGATACCAATTAGGGCCTACAACAGAATGACATGTCACTCGCTTCATACAAGGATTGACTGCATTAATGTAAGTTCTGAGCTTACACACATTATTTCACAGATGACCAAATTCAGATAATAGAATAAAGGATCTGATCTATATTTATTTTTCTCTGTTTGGTTTGTATCACTGTCTCTCCATTATGATTGCTCTTTGCATAGGGTTATTAGGATACATGTTACCTACCCTCTGCAATATATGTGTGAGTGTGTATATATATATATATATATATATATATATATTTATATTTATACTGTATATCCTTAATTAGATAGTTGAAGTCCCTGCCCAGGCACATGCTAAATTCTTTTTACCTTAGCCTCCTTGGAAACAGTATAAAATTAGCCATTTGAAACCATCTCAAAATCACAGTAAATACCTTATGCATTCCAAACGAAGCCACTTTAATTTGCGGGTTGTGGCTGAACTGGAAAGGACGTGTTACAGTGCAGCTTTAGTGTCATGAACATGCTCTGATGTGTTTAGAGACAGGTGTGGGACCACTGTGGCTTGCCTTGATTGCTTATGCTGAAAGCTCCAAGGGACATAGTGGATGTTAGACCATTTTTCAGAGTGATCCTGGAGGAATGAAGGTAAAATTAAGATAAACTTGAATATACTTTCAGAAGCATTATAGGTGCAGTATACTTGTGTTGGGATCTGAAGCTTTTAATATTGGGGTGGTTTAGGTCTTCCTAAAAATTGCAATCTCCTTGAAGTTTTCTGAACATCTCTATAGTTTGCACAGAATAGTTTTAAGCAGCCCCAATTCTGCCAATCGGCATGTGTTGTTGATTTAAAGGGTAATAGGAAAATGGCAGAATAGCTTGTGCTGATGACCTCTAGGGTGACTTCACAACATCTCAGGATACACTGACCATCATTTTGGTGGATGGGTAACAACACTGCTACCTAGTTGGGGGTTGTAAAAGACACACATTAGTGTCGAGATATGCACCAGCTATATAGAATTGTGTAAATGGAAACTATGGCTCAATAAACATACTCTTTTAGACACATTTTAGTAAAATAAGTTATTGACTTTCATGTGGCCTCTACCAAACAAACTTTGTAAAGTGTTTATCTTAGTTTAAAGCTCCTACCCAATTACAAACAAAAAAGGGGACAACTTTAGCAGACCGTACAGCTGCTATAATGTTCAGACAAGCATTGCCCAGCCTAATCAAAGTAGCAATACCTATACCCAACTTAGGTCCCACTGTTGGATGGCTGGGCCATGTCTCATTCTCCAACCACAGTTTGTGTACACACATTGTCAAAAGCCCTAAAGAGTCCACCACATCTGATTGGATTTTGCTATATTAAGCAGTTCAACAAATAGGTAGATGTTTCATTTTAACAAGTGTGTAAAAAAGCACACACTATAGGTATTCAAAGAAATTTGGAGAGGTTCAATTCATAGTTATTAGTTGCGTTGAAGAATCGAGATTTAATATCATGAAAAATACATTGTTATTTCTTCTGTGCTTTCATTTCAAAGTACATTTAAGACAGTAAATTGTGTCGACAGTTCTGTTGTACATATGTTCAAATGTTAACTTTGTGAGATTCACGTGACAGAACAGAACTGGAAAATGGTTTAATTGTATGAATATCTTTTTTATGGGTTTATTTAAGAAACTCTAATGCCACGTAGGGACACTTAGTGCAGGTGTTTTTAGTAAGGGCCACAATAGCATTTTGGATTTAAAATAGGCCCTTCCTAGATATCCACACTTGCCTTTGATCCTCAACAGCAGATAAGCATTGGTTCAGACTAGCTATACCTACCCTTTATGAAAGCTCAAGGAACAGACCCTACCCTCCACCACTCCTTCTTTCTGAACCCAAGAACACATGCACACATGCTAATTTTGGTTGTATGCTCAAAAAAAAAACCCACCAAACTGTGTAATATTATACAACTGTAAAGAAACAATAATGATGGATTGTATTACTTAGTCTACCTCTTTCTGCTAGTTCTCCCTAGTTCTGATACATTTCTAAAATAATATTAACCAGTCCCCATGGAACTGGTGGAGAACATGCCTAATCTCACTCCTGGTATGTATAGATGGCCTTAAATTAATTTGCTGTGGGACATCAGAGATAGAGCAGATATGTTTAAGAGTATAGCTTCCATTTCCCCAAATGGTCCTAACATCATCAATGCCATGTTATACATAGTTTGATTCTATTATGTAGTGGGTTATAAAGGTTGATAAAGACATAACTGCCCAATGGGTGAATTGCTAATACAAGGTTAGAATAGCATCTGTGATCACATTAAAAAGACAGCCCTTTATAAAAAAAAGAATGTTTGTTAGTGGCCAACAAAATGTAGCTATGTTAACAATATACTACAAAAACAAAAAGGACTAAATCTAGGCCATTTCAACCATTTCTATATTTGTATTTTCCTAAAAAACATATTGCCCCCATGTCTCTAGTTTCATTACCAGGACCCCACAGAAGCCACCCGGCAGGATCAATCAGACACAGCCAGCCAGCCAGTTTTCTTGTACTTTATTAAAGTGTAATCAAACATCGGTTAAGTGGAAAATAAATATCTAGATATAATAAGCAGCTCAGTCAGATCGTGTAAATGCAAATTACAAGCTGGTTCCTATCTCCCCGCCAGGCGATTGAACAAGCCACAGCAATTGCCTCATCCGCTGCGATTGTAAATCAGCTAAAATAATGGCTGGGTAATGACCAGTTTGCGGTTTCAAGCAGATAGAATGATAACAAACTGCGTGTGTCTCACCAGCTTTTCATTTAGCATCTCATCATGGAGCGAGAAGCCCAGCTAACAGCTTGCCTGCCTCATTAGCTTGTTGTCTGCAGCTTGTAAATTCACAATGCAGCCAGCAGATTACCTGACAGTGTCTCTTGAAAGCAGAAAGAGACAATTCAATCTGAGCCAATAAATTCTGCATAGAATCACAAAGCCATTGACATGGCAAGCAGGGAATATGGTGATCGTATGTGCAAACTTTCATGCTAGAGAGGTGTCAATGTGTCTATATGTACGTGTATGTACACATGTATGGGCATCCATTGTGTGAATACACAATTTTCACATCAGTGGTATATATGCATTCATGCACATAAAATATAAATATGTTGCCTGTGCAGGACTACTCTTGCCCTTTTGTGGCCTAAGGCTATGTATTTTTTATAAGAGACTAACTTTAAAGGGAAGGCCTGTATACATTGTCATAGGCAAATATACATATATATACATGAAAGAATAACGTGCACATATATTAACATATTTATATTTTAATCCTTAAGATTTATTCTATAGTGCCATTATCTACCATATAACTTATACCGGAAAAATATATACATATATACACAGTATATATATATATATATATATATATATATATATATATATATATATATATATAGATATCATTTTCATATATAAATAAATATATACATATGATATATATATATATATATATATATATATATATATATATATATATATATATATTACATTTTCATATATAAATAAATATATATATATCATATATAAATATATTTGCATATAAGTTCCATCATCACAGATAGCACTTTGAAGAATGTATATAGATATATATTGTCGTCATATATCTTCAATAACAATATATGTTATTCATGCATAACATTTCTTCATATACAGTTTTCATTCTGAAAAAAAGCTTTTTAAAGATTTTTTTTACTTAATCATTTTATTAAGATAATGCAAAACAATAAAAGACATAACATATTAACAAAATAAAATAATATAAAATATAAAAGACAAATTAAAGAACTTGGTATGAGACAACTGTATACCTACTTTTGCACCAACCTATAAATATATATCATTTTAGTTAGTTATTTTTGTAGCTAGTTCTGTCATCTTTTAGAGCACTTATATATAACACCATAATATTGTATTCTTTTATAGCATTTGAATATATATGTTTTTTATTTTATTAGCATATATATAGGATGCATCATCTTTATCACATGTATTATTATTATTATTGTTATTATTAGCATTATTATTTTTTATAAAATGCCATCATCTTCTTTAGTGTTGTACAAAGTAGTTGCAGACAGGGTAGAACATACAGTATAAAGACTATTACACATGCAGAGTTACAGAGTTCACAATGAGTACAAGATCCAATAAGAGCAAGACCTGCCCTTACGAGCTTAAGAATAATAAGCTAAGAATAATTTGTGTAAATATATATTTTTGGTTTACTTATGTATGTGATCTTCAACAGCACTTGGTAATAGTACTTTTATCACCATATAATCAAGTGTTATATTATAATTTGTAACCTATTTGCTTGTTTGATCAAAATATTACTACTAAACCTTCCTTCCTTCCTTTGCATGGTTTTATTGACTATGACTCTACGCAGATACACCAACAAACACATACATACAAATAACAGTCACCAGAACTGTGTTAAAGTTTTGTTTTTGCTGATGTTGATTTAGCGGCTAATTGGTGACAGAAATTGTCAAATATGTGCCAAATTCAGACTGTGGAAGCTTCCATCTTGGAAGGTGAGAAAATTCTTTCACGGCTTGAAATGTAAAGCATTAAAATGATGGCTTAGTAAATTTTTCTTCCTGGTATTTAGTGCTGTCATTGTCGAAAAGATAAAAAAAGCAATATGTAAAACCACAGGAGTTGTAGAAATATTCTATCAAACAGGCATGTCTTCTTTCTACAGATTCTGGTTTGTTTTTGTGCGTATGTGTGCGTGTGTTTGTATAATAAGCAAGATACCCAAGTGTAGCCGAACAGTGGCTTTCAACCTATTTAAATAGGAAGACAGATAAAGGCTTATTCTGGATCTCTAGGGGAGACTCCAGAACCTTGCTTTGACTTCTTCTTTTCTCAAGAGTATAAAATGAGCAGTAATTAGGCTTTGATACTCTGGCAAATGAACAGTAATTAGAATCTGCTACCTCAAGTCCTTAACTCCACTCCTCATAGAATATTCACATAATTATTGAACATTTAGATGAGGCTGCCTCTACTTGCACAAACATGGCCCGCCACATCCCACAGATGGTAGAGGAAAAGAAGAGAGACGATTCATTGGAACCTCTGGGCCCACAGAGGGGATTTTCTGGTTATTAGAATTACTAGATCAGGGCCAATTATAAAGAAAACTGTCAGTCAAAAGAAAATTGCTACATGATTAGTGAAAAGGACAAAATCAGGTGAAAGTGTGAATCATTCAGGCAGCTTTGATTTGCTAATCAGGAAAAGGGATAGTACAGGGACGTCCCCAGCTGTATCCGCTGGTTCACTCCTTTCATTTTAGCCTGACCTTCTTAGCAGTGACTGACAAGATATGCAAAGAAAAGATATATATATATATATATATATATATATATATATTTCTTCATATATACACAACAAAGAAAGGTCAAACACTGTAAATGACTAGGGACCCTAGTTACAACGCCTGGTGCGGAGATAATCAAAGCCCAAACCTTTGTAGTTACAAGGGCAGGAAATTTCTAATTATGTTAATCGCTTCTAATAGACCTATTCCCACTGAAAGGAAAAAAATAATCTTAAAGACGTGCTGCCTCCAGAGAGAATAATGCCATCTATACCACACTGCTTAGCTTCAATTTTTATTTGTTATTCAAGAATTTACTTTTTTTATTTCACTTTTTTACTAAGCTAATTTGCAGTTTTCTTTTGTGATTTGACAGTGAAGGGTGTGGTGAAACCTTTTGTCAGGGCTGAGCGCGCCTCTAGTTCTCGCACCGAAAGGAAGACAGGTAGACCAACTTAGACATATAATGAAGAACACAGAGTAAAGAATGTGACAGGTTTGGCAGCTGATGCATTGGGCCCATGCTAATTTTGCACGGAGGCATTGATGGATCCCAAAATCTTGACCACACATCCCATTAGCCTCTGTCTGTGACAGTGGGAGAAGGATATTAAAAATCAGTAAAAGAGCAGAAACAAAACTGACGGAAAGGTGGGAAGCAGTCAAAGGTATGCATTGAAAACTGAAGTCTTTTCAGGATATGTCTGATACATTTCATTTTTTTGCAGCCCTTTAATGGGAGAAAATAAAATAATAGAATAAAATATTCATGATATATCCCTAATGTACTATTTACAAAATGCTGTTGTTTCTTTGAATTTAACAAGATTTTTTTAACCGGTGGTAAACTGTCATGGTTGGTAATTCTGGAAAGATGGGGTAAAAACAAACGTAAATGTAAGGAAACTAATTGTCCCATGTAGAGGGGTAAAGCTAACACCAGTCTGTAAAACCAAGGTTCATAGCATATTTCAATATATATATATTTAAAGTGTAATAAAAAATCATAAAATTGTCAAGTTATTGAAATAAATAGTTCCATAATTCCAGGCTTTATCTAGGAGCTGCACTTACATACCATTCAATTTAAGGAGGACTTAAAGCGGACCAACACCCAGGGGGGATCGGCCCGGGAATCTATAACGGCCAGCGCGGGTGCGCTCCCTGTAAGAGGGACGCGCAGGAGGCGGCGACGGACGCGTTCTGCTTGTCCGGCGCTGCCTCTCGCTTGTCCGCCGGCGGGATTGGCTGCAGCGGTCACGTGGGAGCGGGGAGAGGTGAGTTTTCGGGGCTCTCTGGGGGGTTTCACATAGCGGGGCACCCCCGATCGGGGTGCCCCACCGAAGTGGACCAAAACCCAGGATAGTCAAAATCCTGGGTGTTGGTCCACTTTAAAGGCTCCCTGTCCAGGCACACAAACTTCCTCCCACCGTATTCCCTGTATGGGCAGTGTAAAATAATACTTTTCAAAAAATCTTAAAGTGTCTGATTATATATGGAAACCTTATGTTATCTATGCAAAGCTGATTTCTTGCTTCAATTCTTGGTTTGTGGCTGAGCTGGGAAGGGCGTGTCATGGCACAGCTTTATAGGTCATGAGTGTGCTCTCCTGTGGTTAAAATGCTGTGGGACTACTTTGGCTTGCAGTTCCTGCCCACGTTGAGAGTACTAAGAAACATAGTGGCTGTTAGACATTTTTTGCGTGGTCCTTCGAGGAATGACATTGAAGAAGAAGGAGGGCAAACTTTGGATTCCTGCTACAGCTTCTATTGGCATCTCTCCTCATATGGAGGAGAGGCATGTGGGACAGACAGCAAGTAAGCTGCTTGCAGCCTTATTATTGTCTTTGGGTTTACAGGTACTTTAGGAAGATTAGCCAAAGACAGGCTTATCATTTTCATTTCTGCATTGGACAAGCAAAGCTTTTCAGGATAATATCCCTGATTATGGTGTCTTGCTCTGGCTTTAAAAATAGATTCTCCCAATAATGACATTGTTACTTTCTTATTGTTCTCTGCATTACAGGAGAGAGATAAACCAAATTCTTCAAATGAAATACTTATGTAATGTTTCATTTCAGGGTTTAGGGTTTCCATGGCCCAGTTCGGCTACAATAATGTCTAAACAATCAAGGCTCATCTTCGAGTCTAAATTAGAAGCCCCTAAAACAAGTACCATCGACAATCATTAACAATCTGAGTACAATTCTAGTAACCACAGGTCGTTTCAAGTCATAGATACATGTTCATATATTTAAAAAAATAATCAATAAACTAGATGGTCGACTGCAATTTAAAACTCCCATGGCTCTTTTTGAGAGAGCCACTTATTGAAAGAAAAAGTGAAAAGTTGTGTTAGATCCTTTTAAAGCAAACACTCTTTGTTGTTTGAGAAACAAGTGCTTCTTTGCCTTTCAAGAAAGAGACATCTGTGATGTTATGAAAGTTTGGGATCATATTGGCAGTGTGGTGTACCCTGGTTGAGATCTTAAAGAGGAACTATGCTCAGAAATGACCATAATCCCTCTTTAATATCCTGCAACAGGGTAGCCCAACCTGGGCTTCCCTGCTGTGCATCAGCACGTCTAAAAAAAAATGGCCACCCATATACTCACCTTTTCCAGGATCTTTCTATGGCTGCCATGAAGCAGCCTATTAGCCTGCACCGCTACACTGATAGGCTTAGTCGGTGGCTGCCCTGATAGGTGGCTGGTGGTCACATTGGAGCATAATTTGGATTAGGTGAGTATCCGGGCAACCATTCGTGTGACCCTGGCCAATGCTGGCCAATGCTCATTTCTGACCATAGTTCCTCTTTAAGGCTTGGCTAACCAATGTTATAGACATGGGTACCTGAAAAGATGGCAACTCCTTATGGTGAAGGTAACCAAGGCAAACAATAGCTTTGTCTGGCAGGCCAGAGTAGCAACAATAGAAAGCCTGAGGTTAATTTTGTTGGTTTCCAAGCCCTTCAACTCTTTTTGGCAATTTTGCATTAGTCTTGATCCTTTTTTTTATTGAACATCAAGCCTAAAAGCAAAGAATGATCACTATAACCTTTAATTCTTCTCGATTTTTATTGAGGAAAAGGGCAATATAATAGAAAACATAGGAGACTATTGCAGTTCTTAAATGGTATTATTTCATTGGGATGGCGAATCTTGGATCTAGTTTATCACTTAGTATTACTCGCACCCCCATGGTTTACAGAAGGAAGAAAAAGAAGACTGCAGTTCTTTTGCAGCACCTTGTTAATCCTGGAGATGCTGTATAAAATAAAATAGTTTTGCTCCAATTTGAAATGTGTGTGCCTCTTCTGTATTCACTGGTGTGATCTGTCTCCTCAACATAACAAATACACTCTGAGTTTGCTTAACAGAGATTCCAGGTGTATGAATATTATATTAGGAATATTTTATCTTGCGTAAATTAGGGTAACATTTTTGACACCCGTTCCTTAAGAATAAATGACCTACTCTTTGGACAAATAGGTATTCTACTCAGAATGCACTAAACAACAGTCAAGACAGAAGCCGGAGTGCACCATTGACAAATAGCATCGCGCTGAGCCTCGAAATGGAGAGGTTACCTTGACAGACACCAAGTACAATTATCACACTATGATGAAAGAGCTTCCAGGAGTATGTATTGCACACAGTTAATTACTGTCCTTTCTCTACTGGCTTTTAATGTGAAGAAAAACATGCAATGACAAGTGTGGAAAAGAGCAAGCACTAAATTACTGTCAGAAAAATAAACGTAGTCGCACACTGCAGCTCAGTGATTTACGGGGGCAATTAGTCACCACCCCAAGGAGTTGCTGAGGACAGCACAGCAGCAGAAGTGTCACATGCAGATCTGCCACTTGCCTTCAGACAACTTTTTTCAAAATTAGGGGTCTATTTGCCACTTCATACGTTTATGAAAAAAGCAGAATGGATGCTGTGGAAAAAAGCAACCAGTCTTGTCATACACTCAGTGTCATCACTGCTCTTAAGTTATATATTTTGGAATATAAAAGCAAAATATATGGATAGGGCAAGTTAATAGTAATAACCATTTCTAATCTAAAAGCTCAAAACAACCTAAAAGTAGTTGAAGACGATTCAGGAAGCCATATGTCAGGTTAAAGGAATGCTCTTTTGGAGCAACACCCACCTGTATCTATACCTGGGGGCGGGAACCTGAAAGCTTGTGTTACTGTGAAATACAGTATAGTAAAATGCATTTTTGAATAAAGAAGTCCATCAGAGAGTCCATCATCGCTTTAATCCTACCAAATCCTACCACAGATACTAGACAAATCTATTTTATTTACTTAGGCCCTTATTTATCAAGGGATAGCGCCAGGTAGTGTCTCACTAGCGCCAGGTATCGCCAGCTATCGGCGGCTACCGACTCCAGAACGCTAGGCGGCGGACACAATCACGCATTTATCGCGCTAAATGAGGCTAGCGCCGGCGAGAGCGTCAGCTAGCGCGGGATTCATCATGTAGCGGACTGCAACGAACAGCGCCGCTGCTAATCCCATCGCAGCGCCAGGTATGACCTCTCGCTACCTGGCGCTCTCCAATGCATTTCAATGGAGCAATCTTTAAATTTTCATATTTAATTGTTATTAATGTTTTTTTTTTTTTTTTTTTTTTTTAAATGTCAAAAATTCTGTGACCACTTCGGCAATGTTAGATATTTTTTTTAAGGTAAAAAAATAAAAAAAAAAATTTGTGCAGAATTGATATTATAGGTCTGATATTAATGTATTCATATTACAAAATGTTTAGAAAAACTTGTTTAATTTTTTAATCAAAAAATATGGATGTTTGGGGGTTAAAAACTACTTTTAAGCCATCGCCGCCAGCGCTCTGGGGTTTAAACAAGCTTTTCACAGCGCGATAATTTTTTGAGCGTGATTTGTTAATGAATATGCTGGGAGCCGTTCGCTATGACCATTCGCTGTCAGGCGCACCCATACAGCGCGGAACCTGTCAAGCAGCAACTCCTAACCCCGTATTCAACATTACCGCACACCGACTGAGTCGCTGTCAACAACCGAACAACGGGCAAGCACAGCGAATACTAGCGGGCGCTGTGAAAATCACGCTACTGGCGCTCATCTGTCGCTACCTGGCGCTATTACTGAATCGGCCTCCCCATTCTGTTTCTCTAAGATACTAACCAAACATCAATGACCTGATATTGTAAGTTTTGTCATAAGTATACTACAGAACACCCTCTAACCAGAAGCTCCCAAACACCTGATTTTAGCTACCACCAAATTAGCTTACAATAATACTGAAACCTAATCCCATTTTGCTTTAAAAGTCGCCACTGGGCCTATGGCCTATTTAATTTGGTACTATTTATAATCAATGACCCCCTTTGGGGTACTTGTTTGGAACTTCTTTTCGCTAGGGGGTACTTGACATAAAAAGATTTAGAACCACTTTTGTAGGGCATATATGGATAAACTGGTCATGGTCCAGATGTTGATAAACAGTGTTGCTCGACTGTTCCTGGGCAGTTTGCCTGAATTTTTTGGAATATTCTTATCTGATCAAACAAAGCAAAAATTCCTGCTTGACTTTAACATTAACTTTATTTTCAACAGCAACACTTATAGTTATCATAGTATAATCCAATTCAATTTACAATGACAAGAGAAGTATGACAGAAATGGATTTTATTGTGAGCAAACTATTTTCTTTATCTGGGTAGACTGTTCTTTGTTCTACAGAAGTCCTTTGTAATGTATGGTTGTCTAGTCCTGAACAGAACGGCATATCAAGTCACTGAATGTATCTAAAGATGAATTACTAGCATTAACCCTTTAAACACCAAGCATGTGAAATTCATGTGATTGCTTCTCTAAAAGTGAATTTTATATGCCTAGCGTTTTCTCTGTTTATGGGCAAAAAACCTCAATCCAGGGTCCAGTGCTTGGGGGTTGCCTATTCCCCTAGGGAGCCTCTGATTCCCACCCCCCGGGGTCTTCAGCCGGGTAAAGATCACCTGTTCTCTGCCCCACGCGGCAGCTTCTGACAGCTCCCTCACTGCAACAGTTAGGTTCCTTTTATACTGATGAGTGAGATGACATCATCTCTATCAGTTGGTTTTAAAAGTGGGAGAGATAGGAGTAGCAGGAGTGATCAGCGGAAGCTGAAAAAAAAAATGATAAAGTCTTTATTGTGACTTGCCATAACCCCTGCCCCATTACCTGCATCCCCAAAGCCCAGAGGGCTGCAAAAGAGTTGGCTGGGTGCCTTTTTTGAGTTTGTAAGCTTAAAGGAGCAGTATCGCGAAATTTGCATTAAAAAAGATAAATAATTCAATAGCCACACAATAGATTCTAACATGTGTATAAATAATGTGGCGATAGAAAAAGGAAAAAAATATCTGCCTTTCTTTTAAATTGTATAATGACAATGGCTCAGTCCATTTGCTGAATAGGGGGATCTGCTGGGTTGTATTTAGTGAGCTGCTTCATTTAGCCCACTGGTCTCCTAGCAACACTTTACCTCAGAGGCTGACACTGTAACGGTTGTGTGTGTGTGAGGTGCTGCTTTTGTTATGAGACCAGGTGGCTCAAATGTGTAAAATCTATACAAAATAAACTAAACTGACTGAAAATAACTGAAATTCTTCTTTGAATAACTGTGCCGGAAAATCTAAAGGTATTAAAGTGGAACAAAACACTGAGTGGCCGACCCTGAAGTCTATAAGACCCGGCCATTGACCTTCCCCCTTGGGCATCCTAAATCGGGATGCCCCACTGTGTGAAACGACCCCTGGATAACCACAGATCCCCCCATTTTTCTGGTGCGCTCACGCAGATAGTCATTTAGACAGGCCAGGTGGCCAGGAAGGTTACTGCTCAGGCTCCCCATCTGCGTGCAAACAGCGCTGATTGGATGAGAGCCCGCGCATGGGCTGTGGGACAGGGAAAGGTACGTTTTCACAGGCGAACTTGGGGATTTCACATATCAGGGCATCCCAATTCGGGATGCCCCTAGGGGCACAAAACAAAACTCCAGATAGTGAAAATCCTGGGTTGGGCTTTGCTCAAAACACACAAAGCTGAAAGAAAGATCATATGGAAAAATGAAAAATAAGAATATGAAAGAGAAAATGGAAAACTGAAAGATTCTGCAGCAGAGCCAACGTGGAGGGAAAACTGTCAAAATAAAAAATGTTTAGAGCAAAAAGACAGGATGTAAACATAAAAATCCAATTCTGAAATTAAATAACCCCCCCCCCCCCCAAAAAAAAAAAAAAACTGGTGAGTCTGAGATTCGAACCAATGAATCTCTGATTCAAACTGACATTGAATTTACCAATGAGCTAAATGACTTCTAGAGCTTTTCTTTCTGTTTTAGATATATGAGTTCTGGCCAGGCAATGGTAACAGCTGATTACTTTGTTACATTGTTTCCCCCTCTCCTCAGCGTGGAACAGGCCAGAGTGTCGGGCCCCGTAAACATGAGCTATTAGTCTCCAGCTGCACAACACAGACATCATTTTTTTCTACATTTGTAATTCTTACTCCAACACTTACCTACATTCAAAGTACCATTTAAATATAAGTCACCAAGAAAAATTTGCGATACTGCTCCTTTAATCCTACCAAACGTATGTTGTACCATTGTAATCAGGAGTAAAGGGGCTTATGCAAGCAATATGTCCTACTTGAAAAACATTTTTTATTTTGAAAAAGCTACAACATGTAAAATATATATATATATATATATATATATTTATAATAATAAATATATATATATATATATATATATATATAGCGTATTTCACCCAAAAATATTGAGAAAGCACTGAAAAAATTACAAACCAGACCTTGTTAAAGCCCAGACATATTAAAGCCCAAACCCTGATAAAAAAACACATTTCCTGGAAAACCGAGGAAATTCCTGCAAAAATCACAGTTAGACATACATAGCACGAAATCCTGAAAAATGGCCTGGCAACAGAGGGTGACAAAATCTCTAGGTAGACTAGCAATTAAAGGGTTAAATGCTTTTTTAATTAAAAGGATGGGTTCTTATGTCACCTGAATATTGCCAAAAATTCTGTTTTGTGTGATCCAAAGAAAAAACAGCAACATTCTGATCAAATATAACCTTAACCCAACATTGCTAAAGACCCTATAAGAGCTTACTGTACAAGCAAGGAATACAATGTTTCTCTTCGCAAGTTAATTTTTGTTGCCGTTCAGCTCCAATGATACAATGACCTAGTGAACTTCCACCCTTGTTTATCTACAATTGTTTGTTTTCTTTGCATTCTTAGAACATATACTGTATTATTTAATCAGTTAACTAATATATTTTCCTCAACTTGCAGATATATTAAACTAAAGCATAAATAAATAAACTGAACCTGGTCGACCAATATAGTGTCTTGACTTGAGATGAGACAGGAATCTCATTTGCTGTTCTGAGCAGTTGCTTCAATCTAGATCTTTGTACTTGTCTTGTTGACTCTTACCCTTAAACATCAATGGGCAATTATTTTTAATAACCTTTAATTAATTGATTTAATGTGTGTCACTAGGTTAAAAGCTTACCTATTGTAGCTGGCAGTAAAATCAATTCAATTAAGTGACACAGTTCTGGTGAACCCAGCCCTATAGCTGTTGTATTTTTAAATGATTACATGTTTGAGGTTGCTTTGTTTTTCCATTGATTTACACTCTCAAAGGGTCTAATACAAATTTGGTTGGCAGTCATTTATTGATCACTATCAATCATATAGCTGCCAGTAATCCTGTAATTTACTAATAATCACCCTTGTTTTGTACAGCGTTCAGTCTGGTGCCCCTTGCTACCATCAGCAAAGGCCACAGGATTCTGTCCTAAATTTGACACATGACCTTAAACAGCTGCAATGTCTAAGTATTGACTTTGTTTCAGCCACTTGAAAGAGATTTTCAGCCTACAGAAAAAAAATTCAGAGGTCACACACACAGAGTTACAGTGCTCTAAACATTTCTGTCCAAACGACCCCTTGGTTCCCGAAAATGTTTGCACCACCTCCACCCTTGTATTAGAAAGCCCCTCTTGCACAAATAAATATACTCCTTGGAAGCCTAACAGACTTTTCTCAGCCAAATGAATAGCTATCCTCTTCCATGTTTGAAAGCTATGTTAACATATGCTACCATATGTTACAGTTTCTTATAACTGGTTGCTTGGCAGTGTCTGGCAGAGGCATAACTTCAGAGGGTGCCAAGGTCGCCCTTCATCAGGACCCATGTTATCAGGAGGCTTGCCAAGTATTTTTATTTGTTTTCCTCTTACTTGACATAGGCCCTTATTTATGAAGGAATAGCGACAGGTAGCGACTGGTAAGCGGCCGGTAATGACGGGCCCCGCCACGAGAACGCCGGCTCCCCACCACAATCACACATTTATCAAGCTAATCCTGCTTAGCGACTGAGATAGCGCCATATAGCGACTCATTTATCATTATTCCAGCCTCAGCCCACAGCGCCAGCGTCCGACCTTGAACAGCGACGGGTATGACCTCTCGCTACCTGGCGCGCTCCAATGCATTTCAATGGAAAAATCTTTAAATATTAATAATTCATTGTTATTATAATAATTATTTTTTTTTTTAAATGTGAAAAATTCTGTGACCACTTCTGCCATTTTAGATAATCTTTTTATTATTATTTGGTTTCCAAAAATATGGTGGGGTTAAAAAACTACTTTTAACCCATCGCCTCCAGCGCTCAGCGCTCTGCATTTTACAGTGCGAGAATTTTTTGAGCGTGATTTTTTAATGAATATGGTGGGAGCCAGTCGCTAGGGCCAGTCGCTATCATGCGCTCCCATACAGAGCGGAACCTGTCAAATAGCGACTCCTCACCCAATATTCAACATTACGGCAAACCGACTGAGTCGCTATCAACTACCGAACAACAGCCAAGCACAGCGACTACTAGCGGGCGCTCTGAAAATGCCGCTACAGTCGCTCAACTGTCGCTACCTGCCGCTATTAATGAATCGGCCTCATAGTGTCCAAAAGAGACATTTCTATTGCCAATTTCTGCGTCAAGTTGTCTATTTGTAGCAAACTCATTTGTATCCTAAGGGCTGAATGTGATGGGAAAAAAATACTATAAGCTACATTGGGGCCCTACTTATTGTCTGCACCAGGGCCCGTCCACCCTTGGTTATGCTTTTGGTGCCTGGGGTAAGCCTTTGAGTAGGCTAAATGCCAGGCATTGCGCTTCTGTTCTAGACATGGGGCCAGACAGTAAATGGGGGACAATAGCATTATTCTCTACAGGGCAGCCATTACTTTTAACTTACATTTCTGCAACAGTCATATTGCCAGGAGTTTTTAGCTTGATTAGAATGAGCTTCCTGACCAGTATCTGGGGGCAGCATGAGCTGGCTGCTGGAGATCACAATATCAATGAATTAATTAATTCTTAATCTAAAATGCACATTGAAACCATCTCAATCTCAAATAAACTAACCCAGCCTATTGGTAGGGAAAGCATGTATTAGGTATACCTATTGGCATCTGAGTCCTAGCTTTTAGGAAAGTGCTGATAACTGCTGAGAAACATGTTTTGTGCCATTGGAATGGGGTTAGAGCTTGTGAGAAAGTGTTTGTTTGTTTTCTAATGGCCTAATTGGTCTTACCACCGGACCACCGCCAGCACTGGTGGTTTTAGATGGGACTCTCACCAAGCAAAATATGGTGGTGGGACACAAAAGAATGAATTCTGGTGATATGTTACTGTCATTTTACTATGTGTTGAAATATTGTATAGAATGGCATATAACAGGAATAATGGCCAGGGCCCAGAAAGGGAGGTTTTTAGAGTTCAGAGGTGCAACATGCAGGGGATTCCCCATGTGACTCAAACTTCACTGGAGGGTAGGGGCATGGAGTGGGAAACCTCCTTAAACCAAGCTACATGCTTATCTGAAGAGGTGGGTATTGACAGCAGTTTTGAAAGCTTTGTGTGTTGGGAAGTGTCTGATTGAATTGAGTAGTGCGTTCCAGAGATGGGAAATCTCATATGAGAAGTCCTGTAGATGGGAGTGAGAGGAGATGTCCAGGGTGGAGGACAGAAGAAGGTCAGAGGCAGAGCTAAGGTTGCGTCTGGGTTAATAGCTTGGATTAGAGATAAACAGCAGCCGGCTGCACCTCATCACAGTGGCACTTTTGAGAGCGCAAATAAGCGCTCTCAAAAGTGCCGCAGGGTGTGGCTTTGGATGTGGAAACCGCCAAGCCAACAGCAGCGCCCGCTGCTCGGGCACGGGGCCAGAGATTGAGCGGCTGACCCATTTCTGGGTTTCTATCCGCTTTAAGTTGGAGGTGGCAGGAGGTGGCTAGTGAAAGTGAGGCTAGAATTAAAGGGCAGAGTCTAGTGTGACTTCTAAAAAATCGGGTTTTAGGAGTTGCCTGAATGATGCATTCTCGGCTTAGCTTGAGTCTAGCCGTGTATTGCCTGGCCCGTGTATCACGGATCCACACCCCAGTCAACCTATCATTTTTGTTATTTCCTGCTCCTTAGGCGAGAGTTCATCATTTTTTCTTAGGCGAGAGTTCATCATTTTTCCTATGACGTTGAACATATTTAAAGCACTGCTTTTAAAAAAAAAATAATTTTAAGGGCACATCTAGTCAATTAAAAGTCTTAGTACACTCTTGTTACCTTCTATGTGGCAAAACCATCCAGCCTTTTAGTCTGAGAAAGCCTGAACTTCCCCTCTGGCTTAAAGAGGATCAAAACCCTTTGTGGCTGGCCCTGGAATCTAAAAGACTTCATAGCCATCCTCTAGCCTTTACTGGGGGCTCCCGCATCGATGTGATTCCCGGCGGCTGCATCCCATGGTCCCCTTGTAGGTGTAGGTTGCCAGACCAGAGGGGGCAGTTTTGGTGTGTGGGAAGCAGTGATCGAGTTGCAGTTTTTCACACTGTGAAAGAGCCTGGAGGAACATGGTCTAGGTAAGTATAACATTTCCAATAATCACACCCTTTTAAACATGTGGCCAACTGGAACTAGAGTAAGCATTGTTCCTTTTTTATATTTGCCTGCACATAGGTTTTAATGAGGCACACATTCCCTTTTTTTGCATATATACCAACAGCTAAAATATAATTGATTGGAACTTAATGCTCAGTTCCTTACTCTATAGAACCAACTTGAACTTCTATCATATGACATCTAAGCACAGACAGATGTACCTTTGTGGCTAATAGGAATAAATGCTTTCCAGAATGTAAATGTTAAAAAGGATTCATACAGGCAAGCACATCGAAGAAAGGTCAAAGCAACCAAATGCAAGCATTACCAGTGCTGTGTGTTGAAGGCAGCCTTATTACTATAGATTCCAATCACAAATCCAAACTATAGGTACCTGACATATAGTACCGGAGATATGTATTGCTGTATATTTTTGTAGAAATTGGTTACATTCGTGCAAGCAGTCATTTGATTTCAAGTAAAAATGTGTAGCTATTTGTATATTTTATTGCCAAAACATTATTTCATAAATTATTTACATGGCAAAACAGATCTTTTCATTTTGGTTCTTGAAATTTGGTGTGTCAAGATTTTGCATGACAAACTTGCTCTCCTACCCACACTCGAAGAGTCCTGTTACTACTACTGGTCTGATACTGGTTGCATGATCAAGTATTCTTCTGCGGCACAAATCCCTGCCCATCATCATATGCTTAACAAACTCTGTGCTTCATTGTTTGCGCTGGTGGCTATTTAATAATACATTTATATCTCATTGAGAATAATTAAATCCCAAAAACATACACATAGAAAGGCCATAAAAGTGTTTAAAATTATAAATTATAATACATTGTAATTTAACACATTTAATCAAATGTGTATTATTATTTAATTAATTATTTCATTATGTTAACAAATAACGGTACTTATTATGAACATTATAATTTTGATGTATTATGATGAATTATTGTGTGATATTTGTAGTATGGTTGAGTAGAAAGTCTAGAGTCTAAGCCTCACAAAGACATCCTAAAACAGTACTTTAGAATGCTATGGTAAAGTGATAAGTGACAGGCTAAAAGGGGGCAACCAGTGACCTATTACTCCTGCCCATGTTAACAACATACGCAATGCTGAAAGAGGTTCCTGCCATAATTTTAGGCCAGGGATCTTTGTATGTGAATGCTTATCTTTAATGTTTTGGGAATATACCTCTGTTCACTTTGGCATCCCAACCAAAGTGGTGACATCCAAACATTTCTTGGAATATTCTGGTTTGGCAGAATTTCCAAATTCAAGTCTATGGCCCATGGAAAGTGTGGAAAGGTCTCTGGAAATCAACTAAAGCAGCTAAATGGCTATGAATTGCACTGGAAGACAGACATCTGAGTAACAGCATGCTAATGCAAGCAAAGCCAAAGGTCACCTTTAGCCAAATAATGTTGTACAACTGATTTTATGGGAAAAAGAAATTTAAAACTTTGGCAACCTATTCCCTCTAAGCCACTTTCATCTCTATGAGCAGTTATTGGCAAAATGGTTTATCCTAATATTATATATAATTGTTTTCTAAAAGAGGTCTTTTATCTATTTTCACCCTAAAATGCTTTAGTAGGGGTAAAGCCTGTGCCAATTTCCAAAAATACAAGGTTCAAAAATGCACGTGCTGTGGAGCCAGCGGCTTTCACACAGTGGGTCATCCTAAATAGTGATGTCCCAGGAAAATGGACCAAAACCTGGGATGGTTGAAAACCCAGGTTTTGATGCACTTTAAGCTAGATGATATGTTTGTCTCGGTTGATGGCTTAGAAGGTTAGGTGAATAGTGTTGGGGAGGGAATTCCAAGGGAGTAGGGAGTGGCACATGCAGTCATCAAGACGAGATGGGGAGGAAGTGATTAGAGTTGATGAGAGGAGTAGGATCCTGGGCTGAGCCAAGGCTGCTAGGTTGGTAGGTTGGAGGGTTAGACTTTTAAACTGAAATATTTTGGGTACTGATGGCTAATGGAGGGGTTGGCAGATGGGAGCAGTACTGGAAAAGTGAGAGGAGAAGTGGAAGAGGTCAGCAACAAAGTTGAAAATGGATTGGAGGGGTGACAGTTTTGCCTAGACAATGCCTGTAATTGGCTCTCTCTGGCAAGCGGTAGGGACAGATGCTGGATTTATTAGTTGGAGACAGCTTGGGTGGATAGTGAATGAATGTGAGGTATAACACCAATAGATTGTGCCTGGGAAGCTGCAATGCTTGTGAGATTGTTAACAGATACTGTTATATTGGAGACAGGAGAAACATTAAATTGACAAGCTTTTGTGACGGGCCCAGTGGCCCAAATACAGTGGAGAAGTCATATAAAAAATGGATGGTATAGAAAAGGTAGAGATGAAGAACAGCATAGCAGAAGAGGTAGGGTAGAAAGTTGGGAGGGGAAGGGTTGGAAAGTTGGGAGGGGAAGGGATGGAAAGTTGGGAGGGGAAGGGATGTAAAGTTGGGAGGGGAAGGGATGGAAAGTTGGAAGGGGAAGGGATGGACAGTTGGGAGGGGAAGGGTGGGCCTAAGGAGACAAGATAGTGGTTATAATGTCTCAGGGGTGTATTCTTTACTCACTAAGTCTATAAAAGGTCCTTAAATTACTGGGATTCCTTGAAGGTTATCCATCCAGACCAAGTATGAAGGTATTGCTAAAAGTGACCACTGATATTCAGTGGCAGTTCCTCCATGCCTCTGGTGGCTTCTATCTCCTGAAACCAATTAGTGACTGATTGTGGAGTTCAGGAGCATAATTATTTCAGGATAGCTGTTAGCCTTTTTTCTTTATCAGGGTGAGTAAGCCTGGGCCTGTGGATAAGGTGACTATTTGTGGGAAGGTGGCTTTGATTTGTCCATTAATCACTTCGTATTTGTAAAATTATGCCCCACCCCCAGATAACTGTCCATATACAGATGACAACCTGGTTAAGATTAGGGGTTTTGCCATAAAATAGCTTCCCTGTTTTCTTCTTTCCCCTTCTTAGTTCAACTTGGTTGGATTTTCAGTTGAAATATGTAGAAATATTAAAATAGCTTGAAATGCACTGCTTGCAAAAATAAACACAAAGATGTCTTTAAGGCAAACATCAAGTAAGTAAAACTGTTAATGCAAAAAACCTCAAACAAAGCCACTTCTTGCTAAAGATGTTAAAAACAAAGAAATAATATGGAAACTGGGAATTGGATTTTACTACTGAGTTGCAGACGGACCTTGAGATAGTTAAGTCAAGCTTTTTTTTGTTTTCCATAATCCAAAGAAAGGATGCAAATATATAGGACCATGAATCAATCTAGATAATGGGCAAAGCTGAATGTAATAAATAATACAGTAACAACCTTAAACTAATGAGCTGTTGCTAAGGTACATTTCCCGGGCTCATCTTCTATGTAAAAGCTCACTAATAATCCCTTGGTGTAATCAGATGATAAAGCTTTGCCATAAGGCAACACCTGTGCAATTAAAACTGCAGATTCTTTTGCACATTTCATTAATTTCAGGATTTTGTAAAGACAATGAATACACTAATAATCTAGTCTACTTGACTCCATGTCTGCTAGAAACAGGGTGTCTAATTAGGTAAAGGTAATTAATTAGTGGTAAACGGAGCTAATCAGGCTCTGTTAACATTCATTCTCTGAATTAAGACAATTTGGACACCTAATGTATCACAACCTTTCAGACTTGTGCAAATACTTCAGCAGCTGTAGACATTTGTTCTGATCTTGAGCTACAAAATGCATGAGTTTAGTCCCATGAATTACAATAAAATATTCTCTCTTGTGATGAAATGATATTCACATGTGAGTATAGTAGTCTAAATAAGTCATCTTCAAAAATAATTTAACATTATAGAATGCAATCAGAAAAAAATTTGATTGAACAGACAGCAGTGGTCATTTTGGATGGTTTGACCTTCATGTTTTTTTTCCAAAGAAAAAATGTGAATACATTATTTTACATTTAACAAAATTTAGTATTGCCATCGTCTGTCAACTTGTACCTAGGGAGTCTTGGGTGGCTGTTTAACTTATGTAGGTCAGGATGCAGGAGGAGCATTGTCAGTCTCATGCATTGGGTTAAGGTGCACCTATACTCAGAAAGGAAGTTTATGTGGTCACCTTCCATCCCCAGCCCTGTGCCCCAAAACAGCCCGTGTTTCTTTTTTACCTCAACCTTTGTCCAATATCCATAAAAACATCAGGAATTCGTATTATGGCGAATGACATGCTAATTAATTCAGTTACAACCAAACTGTCACATAATGGCATTGCTGAGCGGTGTGTACTCTAACTGATTGCATCATCACTGGGGGTGCTGCTCAGCCAGGGAGCAATATGACCATGTTGTTATGAATATTGGGCAAAGGCTGAGGTAAAAAAAGAAATACAGGCTGTTTTGGGGCACTGGGCTAGGGATAGAATGTGACTATATATACGTCCCTCTGAGTATAGGTGCACTTTAATGTAGGGAGGCTAACTGTCTTCTAGCACTGCACTTGGTTTGGAAGCTTCCCCAAGTGGTGACATGGGACAGTGTTTTATTCCTGGGAAATACAAAGCACAAGAGCATCAACACTGAGTGCAACAATCCAGGAGGAACCCGTGCTGATTCATTTTTAGCGAGCTGGAGCACCTGCACGCACTCTGTATATTGAGTCTCGTGGTGGAGGGTGATCAATATGCACTCTGCACTTTTTTGGGGATTGGGGGATCTGTACACTTTGCTTATAAATTTGGAGATGGGGGGTATCTCTATAAACACTCACCTGATGTTTATGTGAAACCATTTTTAATCAATAGCTGTTTATAATATTTAGTCCATTTAAGGCTGGTTCAAAAATAATCCAAAGATAAAGTAAAACATTTTCTTTAGGCAAAAAGTTCAGTGATAAAACAACAGACCTCATCTCTAGAAGATAGTGTATTTGGTATAAACTTTATATATTATTGTTAGGTATCCAAATAGATCCAAAGTATCAAACCCCTGCAAAGTTACAAGTAGGATTATAGACCTACTAGATGGGGAAGACCCTAGAGTGTTCGACTCCCTGAAGTCAATCCTAAATAGGCAAGTTCATTTTTTTCTCTATTTACAGATCCAACATTTTGTTTGTGCTAATCCACGACATGGCTTCAAGCCTTATAGCATCAATTTATTATAAAAGGTATGCAACAAATACCATAACTAAAATGATAATCTTTAAGAATAACAAAATCTTTCCTATATAGCACCACCTGGTTGTTAATCAATAAAGGGATGGATAGTGTGCCAAATCAGCAACCCAAAGCTGCTACTCCAACACACATAAACAATTTCTATAGTTCCAGCCTACTATAGACACGGTCGCTTGAAAGGCACCACTCCAACCCTACGGTAAATTAATCAATAATACCAACTGATCCAAATAATCATATTTAATTAATCAATTCATCTGCAAAAAGTATAAAAGACATATAACAAATTCATACAACATCATAACATACATTTAAAAACACATATGTGTACACAACATATCTACACCATAGCACCAGCAGGAGCAAGCCCCATATTATCCCAAATACCCAAATGAATCCCTATATTAAAAAAAAACTATTACCTAATATAAAGTGCCGATACCTAAAGTGACCAGTGCAAAATATAATCAATTATACAAATCAATATTCATTCACCTCTGTATGTGCGGCAAAATCTCCTGCTGGGCCGATCAGTTCACCCACGCGTTCCGTAGCGCTGTGCTACTTTCTCAAGGTGCAAAATGATAATCTTTATTTATATAGTTATATTATAAAGTCAATTAGAGGGTTCAATGGTAATAAATTACATAACAGAATGGATGAACCAGTGAAATAAATGAGGGCAAGCTTACAATCTAAGAGGAGAATGGGGGTGACACCAAGGAAATAATGTTTCAATTACTGTATAATGTCTATATGAACTTTTTGACCCCTCAGTTAGCTTTTGGAAATAATGGAGGTTAGAGATCAGTGGACAGAGTAGGAATTAGCTCTGAACTTCAGGGAAAATTCAATTCAGCACAAATCCAAATTTCTTTGGGATTCATGCAGATCGAATTTTCCGAAAAATTCTTTAAAAAAAACAACTCACTGTCACTAACATGCATGCCGGCTCCCCCGTTGCTTCAGTCCCATGGTGGGCATAGGTCTTTTTTGTAAATTCATCACAGCAGGAGGGGAGCGGAGGGGGCCGGCTGCGGAGGCAAGTGAGCCTCCAGTGCTACTAAGAGTGGACGCTGCCAGACCAAAGCGACGAGGGAGCCGGCATGCAGGTAAGTGACTTACTCACCTCCTCACTGACAATCCTCAGCATCAGTCTACCTATCACAGATCCTCTGACACAGATCCTCTTTCTGGCACTGACGGGTAAGCTGGTGTCCTCTGCTTAGCTGCAGATCGGGGGTCAGCGGGGGGAAATCTGCACCGGAGAATATCAAGGGAGGGGGTGAGTTCTTTTTTGTCTTTGAGCAATTCATTAAAATTTGATTCAGAAGAACAGGATTTTTGGGAGAAATTCAGCAAATCGCCCAAATTGCATTTTTAACAAGTTCATTAATCTCTAATGGAGATTATAATACTGAGTTTAATGCTAATAAATGTAATTCAATCATTAAGTCCATTTCAGTGTTTTATGAATCTACACGTTTGATACTCCTGAGTTAATATTTACATCCAATTTGCATTAGTTGTGTTGCTTCTTTAAATAGGGATCCACTAATTCGCTCAAATGTTCCACAGTTATATCTCTTTTCTCAATATACCTCATCGTCATTTTAGGCTCATAAAAAAGAGTGAGAACTGATCCTGGAGATATAATTAATCTTTACAAGCTTGTAACACGTTCTATCTCTGCAATGGGAGCTGACTTTGATATTCAGGATCAATTAGAAAAGACTTTGTGATATCACACCTTGAACATCAGGTGTAAAATTTTTTTGGTAGGTCACAGTAATAATCATCAGCAGTTTAACATACCATACCATGCATTATATCACCTGTAACCCTGGAAACCAAAAGGGAAGAGTAATTGGTTTGCAGTCAATCTGGAATTATTAGTACGAAGTAAGGAAGTAAGGAGAGTCAACAACTCAACTCTATAGGCCATGAAATGTATTTATCTGTGCCTTACATGTATAACTGTAACTTAACCTATAAGGGAACCTGTCATGAGAAATATGGCATCTGTCATTGCTGACCTCCTTGTGAAAATACTAGCTGTCTGGATGTCATGATGTTTCTCTATGCATCTAGAACAATTACACAGATACTGAAATGCGCAAAATCCTAATTTACAAATCCCATGAGGGTTTGTGGTTCACTAATCTTATCATGACATCCACGTTTTTAAAGCCTAGATAACCTGGATTGGAAGAAAATCTCATCCACTTACCACATGTCCCCTTGTGATGGCTTTCTGAAGCAGTGGGATGGATATGACAATGGCAGTTGTTCTCTGCACAGTGGAGCATCCCAACTGATGGTGCCCCTCTGTGCTGTAATCAAGCAAAAACAATTGCAGCAAAACAGAAAAACCAGGCCTTGCAATTGGCCAATGCAGTCATGTGGTTACCAGCAACATTCTCTCTGTATCCAGCTGTCAGCGAACACAGGGCAGCGGAAGATAATTGCAGGGGCTCGATTTCTTTTTTAGAGTCTGGAAGCAGGTGGTAGCCAGGTTCGATCATGCTGGCCAATGGGCGGCTGGGTTTAGGCTGGCTATATGGCAGGCAGGCAGATGGGGGGGGGGGGGGCTTTTTGTTTCAGCCCGTCCTGGAAAGCAGTACAGCTCCACAGGGTTTTTGTGTCTGACCCTTTGATTTTGGGTTAAGCCATTTGTCATGTAGGATACAATTTGCTTTAACCTATATTCATTAATGTATTCATTCTGTTGTCAGTCAATGCAAGTCAACCAACCAAAACACTTGCATTTTAGTGTAAGCACCCAAGTAGGTCTTACATTTTGTTTTATTATTTATTTTTTCAGACTTATAGTTTTCCTTTTCAGATGTTCACTATTTAACTGTATATAATTTATTTTAGTATTAATTTACAAAATATTAGTATTTAATTATACACTATTGGTGAGTTGTCAGTTGTAAATGAAGATAAACTCCTACTCATTTTCATGTGACATAGTTTTACTATTTTTCTATTTGTATTTTACTTTATATTTTTGTCTGTAAATAATCAGAATGGTTAATAATTCAATGGCCAGTGATTCGGCACTGTCTGAGGTTAAAGCTTAGGGGTTTATATAAGAAGCGCTAGTGCAAAATGAGCGTGAGGAGAATGTCAGGTCTAAGTGCAAAAGGTTTATTTATCAAGTAAAAAATCCATAGTGCTAGGTAGTGTCCCGTCTATCATCAGTGCCGGCGAGTGTTCCCTACAGTGCCACATAAGACCTGGTGCACACAATGCACTGTGTGGCCTTATCCCATTGATTTCAATGGGCGTGGTTTGTTAAAATTTTTTGGACTATTTTTTTTTTAATTGGGGGGGGGGGTTGGAGACTGGTGCATGTTTAGAATTGTTTTTGTATGCATATTTTGCACTTTTGGGTTGCACTGCAAACTTACGGTTTGGCCCATGCAAAATCTTTGTCATGTCATTCAAGTGTCCCCAATGAAATTCCTGGTGTTTCCGCACTGGGATTGTGTTGCCACCCCCCAAAAAGGTCGGGGATTGCATCAGGCGCTTTATGTCTGTTTTTCCCTTTTTACAGCACCTGCACAAATATACTGCAAATCCAGCACTTTCAGTCGGTGCCAGGGGTCACTAGCGCATAGGCTTATACAAGCCCAGCTGTGCAGCGCCCGGCTAGGAGTGCTTGGGCACAGAGCGCCGGCGTTGCGGAGTGGGCTCAGAGAGCACCTCATGAGAGACACTAATCTTGCACCCGCAAGAAAATATAATAAATATGGCTGCCTGTGTTTATTGATCCATGTAACTAAGGGAGTTCACTTACATTCGAATCCCTGTCCTGGGACATGACTGAAGTGCTCTTGAGCAAGGCACCTAACCCCCCAACTGCTCCCCGGGCGCCGTAATTAGGGCAGCCTACCGCTCTGGGCACGTGTACACTCACTGTACGGATGGGTTAAATGTGGAGGACAAATTCCTATGTGTGTGCAAGCATACAATGGCCATCTATGCATTAAAAATTTGAAAAGTTGAAAACCTTTTTTTTTTAACATGCTGCCTAATTTTTGTATTACCTTCGATGTATTTGAAAGACATTGCTCAGGGTAAACATCTCGAAGACACTTTACAGTATGTCTAACAACAATGAAAATGAATATAATTTAAATGTGTATTTCTTTTAAATAAAAGCTTATAAAATTTACCCAGGATCATAAAATGGGCCTTCTGCTCACTCATGCATTTCAGTCCTCTTGGGAAATTTGCAGGCTTTACTGAGTATGAGGGCCCCTGAATTTGTTGCTTTTGCTAACTGACCGATTTCTGTGATCTATGCTTGATCACAATACTATACTTGCTCACCTAACCCACATTTAGGCAACAGTCTCGCCTGTTTTGCGGTTGTTATGTCACCCCACAGTTCATATATGTTTTAAAGGTATTTAAAGAGGAAGACCAAGCATTTTGTAATACCCCACCCATTTCTCCCTCCCCTTGTGGTATTTGGGCAGCAACAAACTGCACAGAAGCTGGAACCTTAAGAGGCTGATTTATTAATAGCGACATGTAGCGACAGTTGAGAGACTGTAGCGGTATTTTCACAGCGCCCGCTAGTAGTAGCTGTGCTTGGCCGTTGTTCGGTTGTTGACAGCGACTCAGTCGGTGTGGCGTAATGTTGAATACAAGGTTACGAGTCGCTATTTGACAGGTTCTGCGATGTATGGGTGCGCATGATAGCAACTGGTCAGAGCGACTGGCTTCCACCATATTCATCAAAAAATCACGCTCCAAAAATTCAAGCGCTGTGAAATGCATGTTTAAACCCCAGAGCGCTGGAGGCGATGTGTTAAAAGTAGTTTTTTAACCCCCAAACCACCATATTTTTGGAAGCCAAAAAAAAAGTATTTTAGATAATTTAGTAATATCAATACATTAATATCAGACCTGTAATATCAATTCTGTACAATCTAAAATGGCAGAAGTGGTCACAGAATTTTTCACATTTAAAAAAAAAAAAAAACATTAATAACAATTAATTATTAATATTTGAAGCTTGTTCCATTGAAATGCATTGGAGCGCGACAGGTAGCGAGAGGTCATACCTGTCGCTGTTCAAGGTCGGACGCTGGCGCTGTGGGCTGAGGCTGGAATAATGATGAATGAGTCGCTATATGGCGCTATCTCAGTCGCTAAGCAGGATTGGCTTGATAAATGTGTGATTGTGGTGGGGAGCCGGCGTTCTTGTGGCGGGGCCCGTCATTATCGGCCGCTCACCAGTCGCTACCTGTCGCTATTCCTTCATAAATAAGGGCCTAAGTGACAAGTCAGGGGACAGATGGAGGTGGGTTTCAAAAAGACTTCATCTTTAAATTATTTTATAGTCATTTTATTGTCATTATTGTGAGGTTTACCTTTTACAATGTCTAATGTGTTGTAAAGGCCTTTGAAATCATATCTTATAATTGGTTTTCTAAAGTAATGCAGCAAAGATGTAAAATATTGCTATATAAAGAATATACATTTGTATATACAGTATCCTAATATGAAAACATGTAAAATTACTTATGAATAACTAATAATGCCTGTCATCTTATTTATTATTCAGTATACATTATATTTATAATATGCAATTGGCAGTGGACATCAAACTCAAATCCAGTTTTATATTATGACGTTAGACATTACTTGAGATATGAAAAAAACATTTCTCAGTAAAATAGAAGATGGAACAACAAACTAAAATTTAGTCGAAACTAGCCCTAGTAAGATAAATAATAATAAACATGAACACATTTAAACATACACATGAATCTATTCTAAAAAAGAAACATGTCCTAACACATTTAGCCCCCAGTGTTATCGCAGAAAAAGTTGAAGGTGTGAAGTGGACCATGTTTGATCATGTCCATGTAGGCCTTCAATTGTCGAGACGATAGAAGCATGATCATGTTAAATAAAGGCGAAGAGAAAAAAAACGTCATCTTCTTCTGAACAATAAAACAAATTTACATGTTACAGTAAGCTTACTGGACTCATATTGTGAATCAGAATTCCTTGAAAGCAAGGCTAGGAGCCAGCATTTTTTGGAGGTGGGACATTAAGGCTTAGGTTTTCTTTGAAGCTGATGGACACCCAAAAGTGGGTCCACCGGTCATCCGCTGGGCCTGCCCCAACAGCTGGGCCCTGCTGCTGGCTCTGTGCTTCCCACTGCCAAAACCAAGCCCTGCGGCTCTTTTGCCTATTGGCTCTCTCAAAAGTGCTGCTGTTATGAGGGTGCAGCTGGCTGGCCATATCCTCGGCACGCTGTTTGGGCACACGCTCGCACACCCAGTCATTCAGAAAGGCACAGGGGAGCTGGGGATGTGCCGCCAAAGGAATCGTGTCGTGGGTTTCACACAGTGGGGCATTCAGTGTAGGATGCCCCGAGGGTAGGCTAGCGGCGGGGCCTGGAATCTTTTAGATTCCAGGGCCCAGCCACATGGGTTTTGATGCGCTTTAACATAAACCTTTGCTTGCTAAGGAACAGTTACAGGCTTCTGTGCAGATGCAAGCAGCTAGGCCTCTTTTAGAAATACCTGAACCCAGACCCAGTTATGTATATAGTAACTGTATATTGATCTTGTGTGCTGTCAATTCTTTAATGTACTTGAAGTTGCATCACAGCCTTGTAGTTGGTGTTCAAATTTCTTTATACTTGGTGGCCACACTAGGATAGAAGAACTGAGACAGTCATCAGTTCAAAGGATGGAGGGGTTTTAAGAGAGATGTCTGACATGCTGGCAGGTGACTTGTTAATACCAGCCTCCCGATTACCCACATACCCATCAGCCAGGGTATAGGACTTGGCAACTTGCCATGGCCAGGGGCCATTCCCTATGTTTGGTGCCCTGTGCTAGTAGCCCCGGGAGGGTGGGCACACTAGTTTTGTTCTATAATAACTGCAACTCAAGCACAATGCTACATACATACAAAGCACAGTACATATGTTGATACAATGCATGTTTAGTGCCACTAAAGTCCATCACAAAACACCTGTACTTAGCGAAATGCAAGCACCATAAAGAGATGTGAACAGAGCCAAAACAGAGAAGATAATGCTTCAAAAATTATTTTCTTCTATTTTTTTTCAGAAAAAAATCCTGGTTGAAAAAACATCAGCATACAGGGAATCCATGTACATTTGGAGAGATCATTCATGTGTTCATTGTGGTTCTCTATGCTGCATTTTCCAAAACGTGTAATAAAAAATATGTTCACTTTTAGAACCTGTAGAACCGCCACAATGCAGTTGCAAGGGGGGGGGGGGGTCCTAGTAAATTTAGAAGAAACAGTTTTACCAATTAGTGTCCAGAAAATATGTTTTCAATACTGTATTGTGTGATGAATGAGAGAGTCTCAAAACATTACAGAACCTCCTTGTGTTTTTCAGGCTTCAGTTCTTTTTTTTCAGTTCTCTCACTTTTAAATTCAACTTAGTTCTTCTAATCTGTAACTTTTGGATGAAATGGTATTTTAATTAAATCTCCTTGTTCATGGAATTCACTGAAAAGAAGATTTGACTTGCTCTCTGTGTTTCATTTAAACTTCAATGCCAGACAAGAAATCCTTGGTCAAACTGTATTTCTTGGAACCCTGAAGCTTTGACAATAATGCGGCTCATAATCCACTGGATTGCTGTCAGACAGTACTGTTTTGATCTGTGACCTTGGCGGTCATGCCAGGATTTGAACTTCTCTTATACTGAACAGTAGTGGGTCTTGCACACTTTTCATGGTTATATGTCAAGTCAGCATGTCACTGCTGTGCGCTCATACTGCGTCTTGTCTTTCTATTGTGAAAGGCTTTATCATGTATCAGCATTTCAGGAGGTGTCTCAGAGCCATTTGGCGTGGACATAACACAATTTATATGGTTTAGCTTTAAAATGTCCCCTCACTTAGGTGCCTAAAAGGTATATGTAATAATCAAATTTTAAGGGAAGCAAATATACTTCAGGGCCTATATCTGACAAATAAGCTTTTAAAACTAATAGAGCTACAGTCTATATGATAACTAGTACATTTTTGATTAAAGAATATAAATGGACAATATAAACCTTGGTTTAATTATACCTTGGAGGACAATGCAGTCAAGACCATTTCTTGACGTTTGAGTCACTTGTCCACTTGCCCATGCCTCATACTAGACATCCTGATTTAGCGAACGTGCTAAAGAGACTGAACCTACCTAGCTATGGCTTATCTTAAATACACACCCATCCAATGTGCCCACCATACTCTAAAAGCTCTTCGCTATCTTAACCTCCCATGGAGTGCTAAAATGAAGACTCCGATGCCATTGAAGTACGCCGATGTTGGCAGCAATTACATCCTAAATTATAATGTCTCTGATGTAATCATTCAGTCGCCTATTGTTCCATATTACTTCTATTTATTATTTGACGCACTTTAGTATTGTACATAAATTAATTGGGCAACCCAGACTAATGTATTTATTACCAGGGGTTATTATTATCTGCGTTACCATATATAGACCAGTACCTGCTGTCGCTTTCATTATCCTTAGTGGTTTTAATTAGTTTTAAATTTCTGTTTTTGCTTATTTAATACATTTATGATCTTTTGGTATATAAACTGAAATATTCTTGAGGGTTCATTTAAAGGTTCTTTTTTTTGGGGGGGGGGGTCTTTTTACAGTTCTATATCAATATCCCAGAAAGAGAGATCAGTGACTCTATATAGACTGCAATATTTACTTTTAGTCTAGGACAAGAGTTCCCAACAAGTGGTACTATTACCACTGGAGGTACTGAAGATCCTATTGGGTGGTACTTTAAATGGCTGTTTTGTGTGTTTTACCAGGACCGACAACCTACATGCACCAGTTAGGTGGTCCTTGATGAAAATGGAAAGCATAATTTACTTAAAGACAAAGGTTGGGAACCCCTGCTCTGGGATATCATTATCTTCAGAAAAAGGAGGATATGTACATAAAAAAATACTTCTGTATAAATAATATATTTTCTAATTGCTTTACTTTACTACCTTCCTTTTTCAGTGAAATGAGTCCACATTTTTTTAGTTTTTTCAAGTACTAAGTTATTCATTCTAATGATAGGCATTTTTGTCACAAATGATAATAAATTAACAGCTAAATAATTTGTTTCATTTATTAGTGCGAAACAATTTTCCATTTAAGTTCTTTGCTCTGGTCTCCCCTATGGGATTTTTGACAGAATGCAAGTACATAAATCAATGAATTATTAAGTAATAGAACAAATAATATGATCTCATAATAGCCACAACATTAAAAAGTATGTTGTCTGTTCTAAAATGTAATTGTTTTACAATTAACAAAAGAGATACTGTTTTATCTCTCTAACTGGAAGGCTGTGCTTTACTCCGGGGATGCTCCTCCAACAGACAACGGATCTGTCCCCTGATACGCATTATTAGAGTCTATTGAACGACAAGCAAGCAATTTTGCTGTCACTGGCCTTGTTCAAATAGAATATGTTTATTTTTGCTGCACTCTGGGGAAAGGGTGCCATGGAGGTTTTATCAATGAACAGGTCATTTGGCCACGCTAAGCAAAGCCTTCACTTTTTTTTCAACTAGATGGATGTAAAAGATATTTACCCAAACTGCAAATACATCCTACTTCATCAGTATCATGTGATGACTTCAGGGCACATTTGATAAAATTAATATATATCTACATATTTCAAACACATTTCTTAGCCTTTCTGAAAAACAGCTTTTAAGACGGACAGGCTCATAATTAACCTAAAACAAACAAATATAAATACAATAAGGAATTACATAAATGTAATGTTTTCTAATGCTGTAGAAACCAATAATTTATGTTTAGCAGGGGGTCATTCCCAATCTCCAAGCCAGTTACGTTTTGATCACACAATTTCATTGCTCCTGTCTGCCTACTTCATAAAAACTTCAAAGGTAACCAGGTGACAATGTATAAAGTTACTCTTTCCTAACCATGTTCAGACTTGATCCCACAGTTCTGCTGCTGAACTGATCAGGTTTCTACGCTTGCAGTTCCAAATATGGGTAGTGGGGGCACACACTGTCGGCACAGGACGGATTTAGTCAGCAGAACTTCATGAGATTAAGATAGACCAAAAGTTTATTTAGACGCCTAATGCTGAGATTTCTAAAGCACAGGATTGGGCAATACACTGTCGGTATTGGACTGATTTAGTCAGCAGAACTTCATGAGATTAATATAGACCAAAAGTTTATTTAGACGCCTAACGCTGCGATTTATAAAGCCCAGGATTGGGCAATAAACTCACCTTTTTTCTGAGTTCCCATGGTGGTTTTGTCCTGCATAGAGCACCATCATGGCTCTCTTCGCTTAGCACTGCTGGGCGTGCAGAGTGAAGTGAGCAGGGATAGTAGGGGAATTCAAAAGAAAGAGTTTAATGGCTGATCTCAGTGTTTACTAGATTGGCGTATTAAAGGGCATCCATTTTGGAAGTTAGTCTTTTGGTCCACTTTGAGCCTTAAAGTAGTCTTAAGTAATGCATTTTACTGCCTGTACTAAACCTTTAAATTCCAAATGAAATTCCTGACGAAATAAACGAAAATGAATTATTTACAGGCTGTAGGCAATAGACACTGGACCTCTGTACAGATGCCACAATGTGGAAAGATCTTCAGGACTTTCCTTAGCTTGGCCCCTGTAACACTCCTAGAACTATTTTACAAATGATCAAGAGCGAATGATTAATTAACTGCAGAAGTTGTGCAGAGAATATCCAAGCTCTACTAAAAGCATGAATGTATTAATATAAAGACTTACAAAAAAGGTTTAAGGGAAGGAGATACATTGATAATCAAAATTAAAATGACACCATAAAGTCTCCACCATACATTCTGTGTATCCCAGATCACACCAAAAATCCTGATAAAAACTGTATGTATTAAAACAGAAAACTACAATTCTTCATTTATACCCAGGGGTGGGGGTGGGGGAAGACAATTCGGGGCATTCTAAATCAGAATGACCTGGAGACAGGGAATCGTCTCGCCAGGGACCACAAGTTTTGGTCCTTTTTAGGACATTAAAAAGCAGCAATATGCAACAGTGTTGCAAAAATACAGATTACAGATATTATTAAATTAATCAATGGGCATATTCATCAATCTATTTATATCCACCAAATGATTTATTTGGCTTGCTTTTAGCTTTAATTGTCAGCTTATGCACTGACGCACAAGTTCTATTGACTGCTTGTAAGTACATGTTGAATTTTATTTTTGGAAATTTAATACGATTTGGAGAGGGTGTCAGCATTTTAAAAAAATAACAGCACTCTAAGAGGAAATTATTAAAATGTAGTACATGTTTCTATATTAGGAGGAGGAGTCTCAAAATGTTTTAGTGAATGCCTTTTAAGGCTATTCAGGTGCAGAAAAAAAAAATTGAATTTGCTTCATTGTTGGTGCTTATAATACATTAGATGTAACGTTTTACATGATATTTAAAGAGTTGGTAGATGCTGGTACTACTAGGCTTTCAGTGGGGGTATGAGCTAGGCACACCGACATTTATGACTGCTTAGCGAATACCACCGTTGCAAGGCCAGTGCTGAGCAGCTGCACTTACCTACTTCCATGTTCACCACGCTTTGTGACCCGGACAGCAGATCACTGCAGTCCTGTCTTTCTGGAGAACCCAGTTGGCTTCTGGCAGTCACTTACCCCACACCACATGGAGGAAAAGATGAAGTAGGTAAATGCTGTTGCCCCATACTGGGCTTGCAGTGGGGGTATGTGTGATGGGACATCCCAAAGTGTTATGTCCCCCACTGCAGGGCTAAGTGGACTAACAGTTATATTGACCATTGGTTTGCTGTATAGGGTTTGTCCAGGCATAAATGATAAATATACTAAACTTACTCTGTGTGCTGAAGTTCTCTGGGTTCTATGCTATGACAGTTTGGAAATGGGTAATTGCACTTATAGAATATCAGCAGTGCACACTCATGTGATGCACAACCAATGAATGAGGGAGCCTGCTTATATGACAGGTGCCAAGGCTGGCTGGGAAGTAAACTGGTCAGCAACAGAGGGGATTACACAGAAATCCAGATGGCTTCAGCTGACAGGATCAAGCCTGTGGGCAGCCAGGTAAGTATTGTTTTTTCTTTTTTACTTTTGCCTGCAAAAGGACTTTAAGGTAGACATTTTTTAAGAACTGAGAGTGCTGGCAACCTAGCTATTCTTGGATCACATTAACATCTGGTGAGCCTGTTCTTACTTATCATCTGTGGGCCTGTTACTAAACCAATCCATTCAGCCCTTGGGTGTCCCCCCTCAATATATTGCAGCCCAAGTATTTTATAGCAGACTTTATTTTTAACTACTGCCCAGAACCCAGCCTCACCTTTATGATTAAGAATCTGGACTTCTTTTGCAGACCGGGCAGCAGCTTTGATTCATCCGGCTGTGTCATTGCAGTGTGGGGCACTCGGTGCAGGATGACTGCTCAATTAATGAGCTTCAGGGCAACTCTTTAGTGCAACATAAATAACTGCCCTTTTCTGCTCTTGGAATCTGCTGACTAGGGGCCACTAGAAATAATGCGTCTGCAATAGTCTCAGCTGGCCAGCGGTGCATCTCTCTGATCCCTGCTGCTGGCCATGCTGTTTTTGCCAGATCACCACCCTGCATTCTCTTTGCACTTCAGGGCCAGCCAAGACAGCAACAGCCCCCTTGTATCTAGGGCCCACCAGAGAATCCTCTGGAAGTCCAACCCAGGAGGTAGATGTTTTATTTCCATCAAAGGCTCTTAAAACTCATTCCTCCAAAAATAGCATAACTAATTTAGATAGCTCTCCATAATGTATAGGGCAATTGAGAGTATATGTTTGATATAAATTACACACCTATGTGTATTATTTTTTGCTACTATTTATAACAAATATGTAGAGTTGACTTCCATCCACTACCCTCCTATGTATTTATGCCATTATCTAAAAATACATGCAAGCACTAGGGTATAGGCAGCTCTAGACTGACATTCCAGGAACTTACCAATTGCCGGCTTTCCCATTTCGGTATGTTGGGAAAGAGAGACATTTGGCTTAGACTAGAGGGTAAATCCTAATTTTCATCTTAAATATTTTGCGTGTAACCTGGTTGAAAATAGGTGCCCATGTGCTTTAATCTCTAGAGATGTATGGTAGTTACACAGCAATTCATATCAGGATATTTCATTTTGAATGGGGGGGCATGCTGGTGTATAGTGTAAGTAAGTAAGTAAGTATTTTGGATGTGCAAAGATCTTCTTTGGTTAATTCAGTCAAAAATGACTGATTTATATATATTGAAGAGGAAGATGAAGCTTTTGTAGCATGCCACCCCCACCCCAATGCAAAGCCCAGTTTGGGCAATAACATAAAAAAACGTACTGGGGCAGAAAATCTGCACAGAACCTGAAGCTGGGACCTTCAGTGACTGAGGCAAGTCACTTAATCCCATGCAGCAATGTGACTGTACTGATCTGTCACTCAAGTCCCACCCCTGCCAGCATTAGGGGAGGATTGTGGCAACCAAGGTGAGTTGTTTAGTCATTTTAACGCCCAAATTGGGCTTAGTACTTGTGGAGGAAGGGGTGTCAAAAGGGTAACAAAAGCTTGGTCTTTCAAGAATGAAATTGCTGTGCCTGGCTTGCCAGATCATCCTATTGGATGGGAGCCTAGGCACACTCTCATCATATTGCATGTGGCCTGCACCCATGTTCACATGGTTGGCTAGGTTCAAAAAAGTTCCCTAAACAGCCGACATTGTGGGTGGTGGGTCAGAATGCCCCTAATCTGCAGGGAACATTTGAAGGCCTAGCTACAGTGGTGCAAAACATAGTCCCCCCTTATGACTACTTGTACTCATTATTAGGTTGTTGTTGCACAGGGTTGAGATAGAAATAACAGATTTTCTTTATGTGAGCTGATTTTACAGTTTCCAGTTAGCAAAAGCCAACTCTAAAACACACACTGCTGCCACATATAACCCGGAATTTAATAACAAAAATCTGTGCAGGGAAAAGGTGACAATTACACAGTTTTCCTTTAAAGCTGTGTTTTCCCTTAAGGGATTTTATAGACTTTTAACTGTGAATAAAAGAAGTGTATGTTACAATTGTCAAAGTTTCAGCAGGCACTATCATCCATCCTTCTGTGGATCCTACCTCTCCCCAAGGCAGCCATAAATAATTAAAATGTTTGCTGTAGATGTTTAGAGAATATTGCTAAAAGCGCATCTTTTACACATTCTACTTGGCTTTACTATGGGATGTCCATATGTCAATGTTTTCCAGCAGCCTAATCAGCAAAGGCCTATTTTCCACAGTTTACCATGAAATTGTCACTGTTCAGTATGGTAAAAGGAACATAACATACTTTATATCGCTATGTTTTTCTGTGGAATCAACTAGAATTCAGATGATTTTACTTGTCCTGTTGCAAGTAAAACATACATATAAAAGCCCTTTCTGGGCCAAATGGATAAATACTTAGTGCTGAGCCGTAGCACAGAACAATCCAGTTTGGAAGTCCTCAGCTGGATAGTCCCCAGTTTCCAGCATTCGGTACTTCCAAATGCCAGATATAATAGCTCTGGCCACCACAATTCGTGAACTGGTATAGGGGTCCCTTGGACTCCTAACCAGTTCACAAACAGTTTAAAAAGAAAAACAAATACATTTAAAAAAAAAAAATCACAGTTGCCTATTCTTTGTCCCCTGCCAGGTGGCGTCATCTCTGCAGATCCCTTGAGTTGGGGGCTCCCTCCTGGTTGGGAGGGCTTTGACCTTCTTGATACTAGGGAGCCACTATTGCAGCCACCCGGCCGCCATCTGTAGTGGCAATCTTTTCCTTGGTGTCCCGCCAAGCAAATCTCATCCAGCTGGGCCAGGGAGGATTTTATACTTCATAGGAAGAGCCATGAATAATGAGATCTCTGGAAGGGAGAGACATATAGGGAAATTCCCTACCAGTTAACAGGGTAGTGTTGGCATGCCAGATAATTTGACCTAGATCTTTCTGGTAACCAGAGCAAATTGGCAAGAGTCGAATCTAGCTTTGGCCTGGATCCAAAGTCAATTACTCTTCTTCCTGCAGCTGCTTTGCAAAGGTCTGATAGTCTAATATTTGCTTATTCCCAAGATCTTGTCCCATAGCATGAACATATCTATCTTAAACACAGTCACTTGTTTAAGATATAGTGCAACACACTCGAGAGAACTGTTAATAGAAGAAGGTCACTTCTCTGTTCACTATTCATGGGTAACAACACAATGAGCAGAATCTCATTTAAATTTAAAGGACTTCCTCCTAACGTTGCAGCACAGGGTGAACCTAATGTGGATGCCTCACTGCACATTTGTGCCCAGTAAGCTCAGAAACCTGGGATGCTGATCTCCCATTTTTGTTGGTGGGTGGATGGCACAGAAGTATCTTCTCTACTCCTTTACAAGTCTTGAGTGTTCTGTGACTCCCTGGCTTTTTTTCTGGAGTGTTCTGTGAGTTTGTTGCATATTCACGAAGTTACTTTGAATTGGTCAGTAAACATCATATTTTATATTATGGTGTTTGGGCTGAAGATCGGACTGATGAGGAAGAATGATTTCCTCTGGTGGGTCCAATGTGCTCCAGTCCAACACTGTATGCAGGTGTTTAAAAATAGAAAGGGCACAATGAGTAAATGAAAGTAAGGCACCAGGACCCCAGCAGTTTTTGGATTCATGTGAAGAGAATGACAGAATAACAGGATCACTGCTAGAGGCCAGGTGTCATGGACAAAAATGAAAACTGGGGCCCCAATCCCAGAAATAATGTACCAACAACCACTTTCAGTGATTAAATGTTAAAAAGTCATGTAATCAGACCCTATTATGCCACTTTACTATAGTTCCTGACATTCTCGACTTATGTTTTCAGTCCCTGACATAATTTCTTGTGTATTCATTCCGTGATAATCTACCTCAACTTTTCAGTCCCTTACATCCTCTGCCATTTATCCAGACCGTGAGGAAATACATATATATACCCTCCTCAAGCAGCCCCAGCCTGAAATCATACACAGGAAGTAGAACACACAGGTATCATAGTGCTTTGACACCCAGGGCAATAGCAAGCTTCCAGCACCCTTTTGTTGATGGAGGCCCTGGACAATTGTTGTGCCACCCCCTAATGCCTAGCCTGCTGGTGTCATTACTACAAGGTATTTGGATGACTGTTGTCCCTGCTAAGCGTGCAAGGACAGTGCTGCAAAGACTGAAATAGACTTATACTGGAACTGCAACATGAACTCTGGAACTTGTTACACTGAAACTTAACGTCTTTGGAAACTGTGTACATTCGAGGCAGCACTACAAAGTGGCCTTCTGCCTTGTATAGACATACCAGGCTTGTTATATGCATATTGGACACATTCATAAGATTAGTACAGTATAAAAAACTGTAAAAAAAACTAGGCAAAAAGAAAAAATACATTGTGCAACTCGATATTATTTATGTCCAATGACCAGTTATGTGAGTTATTTCTGGGAAACTACCAAAATTCAATATGTTTTGTGTATTAAGAATGAGTTTTGTTATATTATTTCTAATACTTTATGGCAGTGAACAAATCCACTTTTGTATTTATAATATCAAAGGACAGAAATATAATGCTGTTGTATTTTTCTAGTTGTGTGAATCTGTGATTCATTTCAGTCCTGTATTCGGTTCATGTATAAGTTATTGGGGTTGGTTCCTTTATTAAAAGGCAAGAGGTGTCAAAAGCACTGAAATAAAGTAATTTATTCTGGAATATTTATGCGCCAGTCATAGCTACTATGTAATGTGGATTTCTTGAAAATGTAATAGCAATAGAATTACTTACATTTTTATAGTCAGATCTAAGAAACTGACCAGCGATAAAATATGATTTAGCAAATATATTACCTTGCGTTATTCAGTGATTGTTCTCCACAATGTCTGGCTTTACCTTGGTGCTATTGTAGAAATGACAAATACATTATGACAGCCACTCTGTATTTAGTTTTATGTGAGCCAGAAACTTACTGCATAGAAAGTGATTGTAGATTAGGTGTGAGACGAGGCCCCATCACGGCACTAGTCTAGTGCACTGATAGAGAGGGTTCTTTTCAGTGCACTAGTTTTGGACTGGAAATGGATCATTACTGAACAAGTTCCTAGACTCATGGACTCCTAGGCAGGATAGGGTCTAGAGAGAAAATAAGTCATAACCTTTGTGCTAAACTCAAAACATAAATTTAACTACTGCTAAACGTCCTATACACATAAAAAGTCACAAAACTATTGTCCAATGAGGGTACAGTCAAAACATCACCAAGTGGCTGACAATGATATTTCAGAGAGGGCTTAGAAGTCCCTCCCATACATTGACGTTTTGTTATCCATGTTTTTACCATCCATTGCCCATTTGATAGGCAGTATCTATAGAGGGCTCGTAAGCCCCGCCCAGCCAGTGATGTGTTCCTGCCATTCAGCTTAGAGCAACCTGTGATTGGTTGAGAAGTGAAGCCTGGAAGCCCTGCCCTCCCAGTGACGTGCCCCTGTCTTCTAGGCTATCGTAACTTGTGATTGGCTGAGAAGCAGAGCTCAGGAAGGACGAACGCCGAGGACGGAAATGAAGCCCTCACATGAAAGTATATATTGCTACTTTTTTTGCCATACCCCTAGCCTTCGTAAAAGTTGTCAAGCACAGCGAAATGCGTCAGGCAGGGATAAGGTGACATTCTAAGGATCCTTTACCTTTCATTCTATTTGGTTCCAATAAGAAAATGGCTGTGATTGCGGAGTGGTGAGAAACAGTACATCTGCGGTCTGGCTTATGATGTTTTTTAAAGAAAATGCCTGCTATTTTTAAGTGTTTGTAAGTGCAATACTTAATACTAATTAAAATTAAGGAGGTTTTTATCATACAGAGTTGTAATAGGTCTTTTTTTCTTTTTCTTTCCTTTTATCTTTGGCCTCTGTCTGAGTGGCAATGAGGTTGAGGGGCTTTTAATTAAAGTGAACGACGACCCCCATTATGATCGATTGGATTTGAGGTGAAAACGCTTAAAAATCTTGGAACGCATCTTATTACTTTATCTTCTGGTAAGCATATTCTTGAAAGGTGAAGGATACCAGCGTACAAATGTGTTGAGTGCATGCAACGTGGGATTTATTGTTATACTGGACTTTCTTTCAAGGACTTCTACATTTTTGCTCTGTGTTTCTTAATTAATTGTTTGCAACTTGGTACATTATTTGGGGCAATTCATTTAGATTTGGAAGTGTTCTCTGCACTGAATCTGTACTGATGTTAAGCACCTTTCCAGACCATTTTTTAATATCAAAAATACTCTGCATTATTCATTAGAATATACTATTATAAAGGGTAATATTGGAATACTAAGAAACAGTATCAAGGCTTTGAAAACACCCAGACCCTCACCCTCATACTCCAACACCAATGCTTATAATTAGTGTTGATGTTTGGATTTGGGCAAAGCTAAATTTGATCAAAAATTTGCTGATTTGGTTTGTTTTCATCAGATCAGAATTTTGGCAATATATGGGTGAATTTTAACCATTTCTATTTCTAGATAAAAAAGCCCTTTAATTGCACTGATTAATCTTTCAATAATAGCAGATAAATGCATTGTCTCAGTATACATCTTAAACCGGACCAACACCCGTTTTTACCTTAACGGGTGTTGGTCTGGCTGTGTGCTCATTGTAAAAAGTGAGGGGGGGCATCCAGAATGCTGGAGCCCCCCTCGCAGCAAAACACATAAATAACTTGTTTTACTCACCTGCATACCGAGCCAGCGGCGAGAATGGAGTCCCGCGATTGGCCGCCGGACGGTCACATGGGCGCAGTCGAGTCCTCTGTGCCGGCCACTGGCAGGACCTGCCCACATGACCACCCAGCAGCCAATCGCGGGACTTCGTTCTTGCCGCTAGCTCGGTATGCAGGTGAGTAAAACAAGCTATTTATGCGTTTTGCTGCGAGGGGGGCTCCAGCATTCTGAATGCCCCCCTCACTTCTTACAATGAGCACACAGCCAAACCAACACCCGTTAAGGTAAAAACGGGTGTTGGTCCGGTTTAAGTATAATACCTAAATGGCCTGAACCCTAGGGCTAATTTGGGGTATTTTCAACCAATTTATCAGGCTTCATCAGGAGTTAATGGTGAACACATCCTGTTCCTAATATTTATAACGTGGGACTGTAAGGGCTTCTCCAACTTTAATAGAGCATTTTTTATATTAAGTTAAATTTTTTGTGCCATAATATTTTTTGTTGTCCCGGATAAAGCAACTATACAGTTCAAGGAAAAAAAAGAACTGTCTACTTAGATAAAGAAAATATAGTACCAGCAAGAAATGTCTTAAATGTTTTGATTTGTCTGCGAAACTGGTCGTTCAAATGTCTCTTGTCACTCATAAAATGGCCTTCTGTGTGCCTAGTTGCCCCAATATTGTCACCTCCTAATTATTACTTTTCATGCAAATAAAATAGCACAGCACACTCCAGGACTCTGAAATGCTTCTTAAAAAGCCACTTCTTAGTTGGCCTGGCTGTGAATTTCAGTGTATTCAGTGCTGTCCTCCAAAAACTCAGCTTTGTGCCAAAGCTAACTGGCACGCATTAATTCTCGCACACTCACATGATTCTGGGTACACCTGTAATATGATGCAAAAGCATGTAAGAAAGACGCGCAAGATCACTCGCAACAAGCCCTATTTAAGCGAGAAATTATATGCCGCAGACCTATTTTTGCGAGAAATGAAAGCACTCTTGTAGCTTTCTCATTACAAAGCTCCAAAATGTTCAGCTGACTGGTCCTCCTTTCTCCTGCCTACCATACTTTGGAGAATATGTGTTCCCCATACTGATTTGTAGAAATGTGATATTACTTTGGGAATTTTAGTATTAATGCCTGCCATGTATGTTGCCACTTGACTCTGATGCTCCTTACACACTGTCCTTTCTGCCTACCATGAGGTGCAGTGCACCGGCAGCATGTACATGCTACCCTGCATTGCCCCGTTGCTCCCCATCCTCCAACCCGGTTGTGGGTACCTGGTGGCGGCAGCGGTGGAGACAAGACATCCCAGCGGGGGAGGAAAGTTATCCGGTGGTGGTGGCAGCGGGACTGCCATCTCCACTTGGGCACTCCTGCAGCCAACTCTAGGGGGCCTTCCACTAGCACAGGACTGAAGTCCTCAAAGAAGCTGTCTGCAGCAGTTTCCTGAATGGAGGAAAGTGGCGGGGGACCAGTGGCATGGATCGAGGGTGAGGGTGAGTGTGGCCCTCGCACCGCAACTTATAGACATCTATGAGCATTGGAGTTGCAAAGCGTGGCGCACGGATGTGTATGGACCCATTTAATTTATTGAGCTGCGGTTGCTTGCCATTTGTGACACATTGGAGTACTATTCCGATGAGAACCAAGTGGCCTGATGTGAAAGCCTAATACCTCTGTAATCATATTTGTTATTTCCTTTTTTTAAATGCCATAAATATTATTTAACCTTAATATTGATATATATATATATATATATATATATATATATATATATACATGTTTGTGGGTTCAATTATTAAAATATAATACTTTTCGCGAAAAATAATGTTAAATGCATTAAAAAAACATTATAATCACCGGAGCGCAATTTCTCCAAAAAATGCAAGAAAGACCTTCTCACGTGGCTCCTTTAAATCATGCAGAAGATCATTGGCAGACGGGCTTGGACATTTGCAGAGGGATCTTGCGTGTCCTGCAGGATTTCAATCTATGAAGGTGCAGTGTGTAGCTAATGGTAATCTTTGAGACTGTGGTCTCAGCTCTTCTTCCAAAGTAGGAGAGCATCTTAAAGTGTAACAAAACCCAGTATTTTGACTTTCCCCGGTTTTGTTGTGTTCCTCAAGGGCATCCTGATTTGGGATGCAGTGCTGTGTGAAACCCCACAGCTTTCCCAGTTAAACTAACCTCTCACCGGTTCAACGGCACATGCGCAGGTGCTCAGCCAATGGAAGCCATTTGCCCTGTTTACCACTTTTGGCAAATGGCTCTTATTGACTATATTGAGGAGCATGCACTGCTGCATCCCCGATCATGCACGGGCTCTCGCCCCAGTCTATCTGAATAGACGTTGACAACAATGAGAACCGTCTGCCGAATTATATCAGTGCAGAGGGAGGCTCTCGTTGAGCCGGGGAAAGGTGAGTGTCTATGGGCACCCTGGGCAGTTTCACACAGCGGGGCATCCTGATTCAGGGTACCCTAGGGGAAAGCGCTGCATACGAAAACACTCCAGGCCTTTCATAAGAAAGGCCACAGGGGGGCACATTGCAACCACCTGAGCAAAAACCAACACAGTGGCCTAAATGATCCCAGGGCCTGGCTGCTGGTGGGACCTCCCCCCTCGGGGGTGCCACAAAACTCACCTGCTATTCCAGGTTTTGTTCCGCTTTGAGGAATCCTATTTGTAATATAAAGGATTTGTCATCTATACAGCTGACTATTACAGAGACCTAATCTAACCTTAATGACATTATCAGAGAAAATATATAACTATTTGTAGCCATCATGTTTTAAATACATATATATAAGACTCTGCAAATTTCAATAAATAAAGCAGGCTATTTATTGTATTTAATTATTATATATATATAATTATTATATATTATATTACAATATGATTATAATATATTGTATTGTATGTAGCAGCTAAAAGGAATAGAAATAGTAACTTCCACCTCCAGTTACTAGTTTTTTAATAGAATATAGTTTTTAATGAATTGCACTCATTCCTGAGTTGCTCCGTGTACACTGTTGTAGAACATTGCCGCATTTTTGCAAATAATTTAGGCCCCATTAGGTACTCACCTCCTTCATTCTTAAAGTGGGTCAAAACCTATTTCCCCTCCACACCCCCCCACCCGGCCTGGCTGAGTACATGGGGCAATGTTGCTGTCTCGGCGGTGGCCTGATTTTCAAATAAAACTGTATTTTTCCACCACCAAAGCCACGCCCAGCTGCACTTTAGAGATTGTCCATTGGCTGATCTGCAATTGGTTGGCCACATCCCCGGCTTTCTGTTCAGTCACAGGCTCGCTCCAGAGTCCAACCATTCAGGCTGGGCGCAGGAGCGTACACATCTACAGGGAAGCCGGTGATGTGGTGGCCGGCGATCGCAGTGTCTCGGGAGCCATTGGGGATTTCACAAGGGGAGTTTTGATCTGCTTTATGTTCTCACATTTTCTGAAGAGGATTTTTGTATCTTTTGGAATTGGTATGTTTTACAATATGTTTCACAACATCTTCATCATCCATTCTGGGTTAGTAGTGGTTTAAATTCACAACACATTCACAATTAATAAAGCTTATTATGTGGTAATAACTTGCAGTCCCCCCCCCCCCTTCAATTCAATACAAAGTGCCTGCTTACCAAACCCCCGGAGACCCGAGTAACATAGAAAATGTTGAGGTGCTTCAGGCCCCTAATGTTTGGCCACTAGCATTACTGAAACTGAATTTCAAAATCCCTATTTGGATTTGATAATAACTTGCACCTAACATGCATTTTTTACATAAAATATATGCATATTTTACAAATATGAGCTAAAATTAACTCATCCAAACAAGTTATCTTCGGTATACAACATTTTTCTACCGGCTAAAGCTATGTGCAGAGTAGAAATATTACATGTTTAATTAAGAATAACTCAGGTAGTCCTACATATGCACATTATTGGTCTAATCTGTTTACCGTGTACTTTCCCCTACTATATAAATTACCAATTACCTAGAAAGACATACATGTTTATACTAATGCCCTAATATGTACTAAATCATTATAATTGGCATTTAACTACATTTTTGCTTCTTTATTCACTTAAACCTTCCATTGAATTCACTGAAAATGTGCGTGCATTTTTTAAAGCAATCACTAAATAAAATAATTTTTAAAAGATAAAGGACATCGGAGGAGTTTCAGATACCTGTGATAGATGTGCAGATACCTGTTTGTGCAAATTGCTCCAGTTCTGACCAGAATTTTTGATAGGTCACTGGAAGAGGGTCATGTACTCGTTACTTCAAATGGTCTGAACTAGTCCCTATTTCTGAAAGAAACCAGAAACAACTAAGCGACTGCAAAGCTGCACCCTTTCAGCGTTGCTTTTTTTACCATCGCCTAAACCATCTCCTGCACTTCCTTTTGCAAACATTTTAAAGTTTGTGGATAACACTACTACACTACTGGCCTAGTTAAGGAGATTAACAAACGTGAGTATTGTCGGGGGATCACAAACCTGGAAAGATAATATTCTGCCAATAACCTAAAGATGCTCTTTGATTTCAGGAGAAACTCTTCAACTCACTCCCCTATCCTCATTTTGGGTGCAGGAGTACTCCAGGTTGAAGACCATTATACAGTATACAGGAATATTACATTGAGAGCAACATTAACATAGCCTTGATGAAGACACTGCAAAGTATGTTCTTTCTCAGGCAATTTAAAATCAGGGTCTGCTTGAGAACAATTCTACAGTACAATGTGGTGATAGGTTCAGACCTAAATTGATCTTTCACAGTCTGGTATGGAGATGCATCTGTGAAGGACAAACAGGTTGGACAGAGTAAACAACAGCAGAAAGAATCATTGACTGTTCCAATATCACTTTTATGCAGACCACCCACCTCTGCTCTAGCTTCTCCAGTGCTGTTAATCCCTCAACTGGTTTCTCAGAGAGTTCAGTTCAACCTTCTAACACTATCTCTCTTCAGTCAGGCCCTACATTTAATCTCTAATACAGCAATGCCAACCCAGATGCAACCACTGCTCTGCCTCTTACATTCTTCTGCCCTGATCCTTGGTCCCTTTCTCATGCACCCACCTTCTCCCATGCATCTCCACTTCTCTGAAATGCACTCCACTAAACCCATCTCTCTCCAACGCTCTAAGCTTTTTGGGCATATATGGTAATTGTATATTTGCGCGCACATAGAAAAAATGTCCTCCGCATTCAAACACAAGCAGTGAGTGCACACATTCCCAGAGCGCTTCCCCAGTTACGGTACCTAGAGAACAGTTGGGGTTTAGTTGCCCTGCTCAAGAGCACATCCAGGCCACGACCATCCCACCATGCAGTCTTATCACCCCTCGTAACACTGTGCACCATGATTACTAAATACTCTTTATGACCCTTGGATTGCAATCTTGCAAGGGCTGGGCCCTCTCTCCTATGTATTACTGCATCAATGTGCTTAGTTACACTTCTGTTACATCTGACTCTTAACACTGTGTGTATTATATGCAGTGTTGTCAATTCTGTATTTTACTTGTCTTACCTATCTGTAATCACTACCTTGTACAGCGCTACGGACTTGGATTGCGCTATATAAATAAACAATAACATTAATGTATACCATAGTGTAACAAGCACAAAACCTTGCGCCAGTTTCAAGTTCAAGAAATAAAAGCAAAACTGTTTTAGATACCAAAGAAACTGGAACAAAATTGGCTATGTTGTATAAAATACCACATTCAGTCTCATCTGATTTGGAGGCTTATATGTGACAAAGTGACATTGCTGTTCCAGGTTGCTCAATAAAGAGATAGTTAGTCACGTGGGGACGCAATCCAATGGCTGGATGCTGAGAGGGAGTGATTGCAGCAGTCAGTATCAGAGCTGGGGTTTCTGGTATGCGATTCGGGCATCCAGCCAGCCATCACTACCAATTAAACTGGGGACAAACAAGGACCAGGTGATAAGGATAAAACTGCCCCATGAGCTAGTCGGACTGCTTTAAAGTTGATCTTTGGCCAGCAAACACGCTCTCCTACTCCAACTGATTTATAGGGTTCTGAAGTCTTACCTGATCATCACCTGCTACCCAATCCTAAGGCAGATGTGGGTCACATGGAGCTCACTTTTTCCTAGATTTGTGGTGGCTGCCACCTGGAATGCTGCTGTACTGGGTGGGACTGACATTTTAGTCAGCCAATCACTACTTACCACTGACTAAGCAGTCACACTCAGTACAGCAGCTTTGCCAAGCACCAAGCTCCTGCCAGAGAATTGGGCCATGGGCTAACTGAAGAAGGTGCAGGGTCAGCAGCACACAATGGCAGACAGTGCTTGACATACTTGTGTTATATGAACCCCTGATGTGTGTTTCTCACTGTTGGTATAGTGGACACTATATACTATAGTATATATATAGTATATACAATACTATATTTGCTCAGAGTCATTGTAACACAGTTTAAATAAGGCAGTGTTCTAGAATATAAGATATAAGGATTGCTCCATATGTACCTGACCTTGATCCATCAACCGGCAAAATTTAACACATACCCTTGCAACAATCACACTTGTTTGCTCGCTGCTAACATTGAAAAACCTCCTAATAAGAATAAATGATGTTTTAGAGTATTGTTTGAAATGTAACATTGTAGGAGTGCAACAATAACAACCCGGATAATAAAACAGAATACCAAGGAGGAGAAAATGTCCTTACAGAGCGTTTTATTTCTACTTGCAAATGAAAAAGAAAAAAGATGAGATGTCTATGCAAGTTGAAGCCAGCTGCCCCCAAGCATCTTTAATCTGCATGAGCAGCACTTATGTGGCTGGTAAGCCAATCTGAAACTGACCTTGGAAGCAACGAGGGGGCAAACTTTACATAAGAATGAATGATCTTAGTTCAATCTCTGCAATGTGTTTGGCAGAAGCATTTTTTTCCTTTAATGTCCGGAACATGTACACCCTTGTCTTCTAATAATTCTTTTTCTTAAGGAAACATACGCTAGACTGGATGCACTCGGCATCAAATTAGTTCTGAGGGATTGAATGTGCGCCGGAGTAGATAAATTATTGTGCTTTTGGCTCTAACCAGTCTATGTTTATCTTTATGTGCTGAATGTAAGTATCAATACTTATTATGGTTTACTGGCCACTGGTGGCAGTGGCAGAAATGAACACACATTAATGGAATTTATATAGGCGACTCGGTTTAGAGGACAAAATCACTTACCCGTTGGTTGTATTTATTCTGCATTTTTCCATGTTAAATAAATGTAAACTTCTTATTTGTCCTTTTGAAAGGGCATAAAGGAAGATTTAACGAAGACAACAAAAAATGCCATTACTATATAAGCTACAGTCTTGGGCTTTGCTAGAGGAATATGTGGTTCATAAATGCATAAAGCCTCTCAGGTGCAAATGTAATAATTCAAGCCTGTTTTTTATCCTTCCCTTCTCAACTCTGCATTAAAATTTCTGGTTCCCAACTGTAAAGTCTTTAGACGGCAACCCAGCTTCCAGAGTCTCGGAAACACATTTTTTAAATGTGATTTCATGCCTTGTATGAAGTTTATTTGCAAGAAAGCGAGTTTTATAATGTCAAATAAGAAATTCAAAATAGTTTTGCCAAGTGTGAATGCTTAGAATCCTTTTTTCGCCACAGTGTTTGATAGGATTGCTTTTATCGACTTCAACTTTATGTCTTTGCAAATTTACAGAGGATAAAAGAATTTGTATCAAAGGGCATCGGGTTCAAATGTTTGACAATATTTAATATTGGTAAACTAACAGATCCATATCCCCGTAGGCCCAATTCATTGTGGCATGTTTCCACCATACTGGTCTGAAGACTCACCACTCAGGACAGTCCAGTTAGGCTTCTAGGCTAAGACCCTTTCGGTCCACTTTCTTTTTGCACTTCTTTTATTACATTTTTACAGTTAGCTAGCAACAATTCTTTTTTTTCAGAGGTACATTTAGAAGAATACATGGCCCATGTCTAAACTCCTGTTTCAGGTCTGGGGGAAATATATTAACCAACCGCATGATTAGTAGGTTGCTTGCTGCCCCCCTCCCCTTTGAACTTGTTTAGTGGTCCTTGAAATAAACGCAATTTAATTAGATGGAAGCATCTCTGAACTTAGAGTTTAGGGTGGAAACATTTTTGATACTTGGGAAAGCTTGATTAAACTGTAAAAACACTCAGGTGTTATTCCTATTTAATTTTTAGTGAGTGACATCTGATTGCTGGATGCCCCACACCACATAGCGGTCTAGGAAGCCTGTTCCTTTGACACTGCCACTCATCTTTCACTCTGCATTGCACCCCATGTTACTGCTGGTGATCATGTGGGGACTTGATCCTACAGCCAACAGTTCATTTAGGTCTAAAGTAAATTCAAGGATAGTACCTGGTACCTTACAAGTGTGATAGGTTGTGATCCACTGATATCTAATTAGGCCTGGTATACATGGGGGTAGAGGCCACCATGGTATACAAACTGAGCATCAGAAATTGACTCTGGAATAGTCAATAGCTTGCATTCATGGTGCTGGGTTATAGGTATGTAGTATAAAGAGATTACATGTATTTAATTAAAAAAAATATTTATTCAAATGCTTCCATATCATATCTTAGGCACCATATCATGTCATACATTATCATACCTAAACATATTTGTTCATACATATTGGCTTCTATTTAATCCAAATATATCTTGTTACTGTATAGAATTTACATATCACAGTATTTATGTAATTGATGCAGGGTTCCAATTAAGACCCAGTCCACAAGAAATATTGCTTTTCCACCTCCGCATGCTAAGTAACATATTCACGTATTCAAAGCGGTCACTTGTATTTCTGTTAGTCCTGCCATCATATGCGCATAGTAAAATCTAGTTTTTTTGCATCCTGAGCACAATCAACAATTAAGGGAACCAAGAGCCATTACAAGAGGAGGGGTGCATATTGCCTTCAGAGCCAAAACATTACAGTCCTTCCTGCTTTTAAATATTTTAGTGTATATGCATTAGCATATTGTAAATTGGGTCCATTCCATCCTTGGCCTTTTCTGAAAGAGCATTTACACATTTACTTTTTATTAAATTGATACAAATACCTATTATTTCAGAGAAAAAACACATATGGCATTTTAATTTACATGCATTTTATAAATTCACAACTTTTTTTTCTGGATATAATGTGCTTAACACAAAGGTTAGAAAATGGTAATGGTTATTTTAGCCTTTATGTTAGTGTGCGTTGTCAGCTACATACAGAATCTACTGTAAATTGGATTGCAGAATAAGTGGACCAATTGAACATTTGCTATTTTCTTTTACAATTTTGCAAAGAAAAATCAAGAGATGATGTGGTCTGTATAATGTCAGTTCTGAACATTCAGTACAGTGAATTTTCGCAAATTGTGCTAACAGAATATTCATAAGAAGAGTAGTATTGCTCAATATACAAAACACTCTAAACTAATTCATAATCATATTTCTAATACTTAGGGTCCCTGTCCAGGCATTAAAATAATAAAGTATATAACCCTCTTTTGTCCCCTGCAGTTCCTCCAATCAGGGCCACCATCTTAATAATTACCAATGAGGGCGAACGAGTGACTCCACTGTCCAGCACTAGGCAAACATGGTGGCATTCATCAAATCGGCTCTAACATGCCCACTCTATTCATTGCAATGGTGAAGTGTGTTGAAGCAGGGCAGGCAGAAGCCATCTTGGTAGAACCCCTCTATTTCAAGGAATGGAGAAGGCATTTGGGGGCATAAACAAGACTCCACGGGAGGCCATCTTGGTATAACCCCTCTATTGCAAGGAATGGAGAAGGCATTTGGGGGCATAAACAAGACTCCACGGGTGCCGCTATGCATGGCTGCCAGCGCTGGAAGATGGAATGATGGATGGAGGAGCTGCAGGAGAACACAGGAACTGTATGGGGACAAAGTTGAGTATATATTTTTGTTTTAGACTGGACATTCCCTTTAACTTTACCCATAAGCCTGAGCCTCACATGTAATCTTTGTTGTTTGTTCAAGGAGTCAGTATTGGGGCTTGGGGTCCTACGTTCTGTGTCGGGAGGGTATGTGGTGCAGAGCATCTAGTAATCACTACCAATTTAATGAGGATAACACTCATTTTTGAGTGTTATTTGGATGTAAATGGGTGTGTATCACAAATCAGAATGCCTAGGATAAAACTGCCCCATGAGTCATTTTGACTGCTTTTAAGTACACCCCAGTGAACACTGCTGCCCAATACCAAGGCAGACCGCAATAAAAGGAGTTCGCGTGCTGTGGGGTGTAAACTAGACTCAACTTCAGCCACCATCTTGGGAATTAAAGGAGAAGTCCTCTTTTCTAGACATTTTCTAAGACCAGTCAGTGGCAAAGATGAATAGACTATCCCGGTCCGGTGGGTGGGTAGGCTATCCAGGTCCGATGGGTGGGTAGGTATTGCATGTGTGCAACTGGATCCCAATGAAAGCAATAGGCCCCTCTGTACTACAGAAACTTCTGTGTCCAGAGACGCCCATTTTTCTCAATGGAAGGTGTCTGTACAAAGACCACATCCACCAAGAAGAATCCCCCACCCCCGGTAAAATGCTAGGTCTTTGTCATGTAAAAATCAGACCAGGAAGAATTTGATTGAAAAACAAATTGAAATGTTTTAAGATGGAAAAAGAATAATAAGCAAAATACTGTGACTGCATAAATATGCCACGCCCTTAAAGGGAAAGTACATCCCATGGAAGTATGTACATGTGCATATTTTTCATGCCAAAAATATGTCCTTGAGGTACTGAGCTTATCTAGTATTTTTATTGGAAGCAGTCTTCACTCCACTCTGTTTCTACTGGCAACCATACACCAAGTCTGTAGAGCAAGATCCACAAGAAGATAGACGTGAGCCCTGTACACACAGAACACTGCTGCTGGGTATGTTGTAAGACAGGGTGAACTCTCAAATCAGCAGCAGCCATAGCAACAGTGTTCTATGTGTACAGGACTCACATCTCTCTTTTTCTATATCTTGGGTACAGACGGGGAGGCCGATTCATTAATAGCGCCAGGTAGCGACAGATGAGCGCCAGTAGCGTTATTTTCACAGCGCACGCTAGTATTCGCTGTGCTTGGCCGTTGTTCGGCTGTTGACAGCGACTCAGTCGGTGTGCGGCAATGTTGAATATGGGGTTAGGAGTCGCTGTTTGACAGGTTCCGCGCTGTATGGGAGCGCATGACAACGAATGGCCATAGCGAACGGCTCCCAGCATATTCATTAACAAATCACGCTCAAAAAATTCTCGCGATGTGAAATGCTTGTTTAAACCCCAGAGTGCTGGCGGCGATGGGTTAAAGTAGTTTTTTAACCCCCAAACAACCATATTTTTGGGGAAAAAAAAAACATGTTTTTACAAACATTTTGTAATATGAATACCTTAATATCAGACCTGTAATATCAATTCTGCACAAATTTTTTTTTTTTTTTTTACCTTAAAAAAAATATCTAACATTGCAGAAGTGGTCACAGAATTTTTGGCATTAAAAAAAAAAAAAACATTAATAGCAATTAATTAAGAATATTTAAAGATTTCTCCATTGAAATGCATTGGAGAGCGCCAGGTAGCGAGAGGTCATACCTGTCGCTGTTCAAGGTCGCTCGCTGGCGCTGTGGGGTGAGGCTGGAATAATGATGAATGATTCTCTATCTGGTGCTCTGTCAGTCACTAAGCAGGATCGGCTTGATAAATGTGTGATTGCGGAGGGGAGCCGGCGTTCTCGTGGCGGTGAGCGTCATTACCGTTCGCTCACCATTCGCTACCTGGCGCTATCCCTTGTTAAATACGGGCCTTAGTGTACGTTTGCCAACAGCAACTGATTTCGAGGTATTGAAATCTACCTCCACACTTTTGCCAACATAAGAAAAAAAATACTAAATCAACAAATTGAGGTCATCCCTTTGGTACAAAAATACACTTTCAAAAATGGCATTGAAAGTGGACTTTCCCTTTAAACTAAGATTTGTTGAATCATTATTTGAATTTATGATAGCATTCAGTCTATTTCCCTGAAAAACTAAGGATGGCGTATCTAGACTTGGCAATCTTTGTCCACTATTCCCTGCAAAAGAGCTGACATCTGTCACACTGCAAGGACATTTCCTCAATAAACCCCAACCCACAAAACACTGATCCCCCTCTGATGAAGGCTCATAGTTGGGATGAAATTCCTGTCTGTCTTCATCTTTTTAGCAAAGATCTGAAAGTTTTGTGCCAGGAATTGACTGATATGTTGCACTGTTCATAATCCTATCTGACTAGAGCCCCAGTTCCAGCTGCAGAAAAACAGGACCAGGGCATAAATCTGCGTCCATCATGCTGCACTGTAGGTGTTCATTTGGTGATGAGTAGTGTTGGCTTTACATCAAACAAACCTTTTTACATTATGACCAAAAAGTTCAACCTTGGTCCCATCAGATCATAACATGTTTTCCCACATGCCTTTATCAGATTTGATGTAGGTTTAGGCAAAACAGTTTTGCTTGTCTTTTATCAATTTTTAAGGATTGTCCAGTTTTTGTCCAGTTTTTGTCCAGTTTTTGTAATGGCACTGTTGTGCCAATTTGACTCACTTCTTGATTGCGGTCTTTACTGTGTTTCGCGGTATATCTAATGCCTTGGACATTTTTGCACCCTTCTCCTGATACATTTCAACAATAAGATTGTCTGTCTTGTAAGCTGTCTTGTAAGCTGTTTACAGACTATGGCTTTCACTGTAAAATGCAACCAAGAGAATGTCAGGAAAATCCTACTAGAACTGCTGGACTTTATATGGGGTTTGTCAGAATCACTTTAAATGAAAACAGCTGTGTACTGACCACTATTTAAAATGATCTTACAGCGATAGACCACACAATAAAACAAACAAAAAGGTACTCACCTTTTGTCCCATGCAACTGATTGGTCCTAGTCCGGTGATCAGCAACTCACCTAATCACTGGATTGCATCCTACTCTTCCTCAGGCCTAAACAGAGGTCAGAATTAATGGCATGTCGGGCTTGGGCCATCGCCAGCAGTAACAGGAGTACTGCCACGGCTTCTCCATTCATTGCAAGGAAGGTGCGGAGGCCTACAAGGTAGATATTTTAGACAGGGTCAAAATAATAATACACTTAGAATCCACAGGGGCAATTTAGTTAGAGTTGGAAATTCTCTTGGTAATCAAAATTCACTTTCTGTTGCCAGCTAGAAAGACAATGAAAGTGGCACTTTTTACTCCTAAAAAAAGTAATGAACCCTTTTACACTGTAGTAAAAACCTAAAGTAAATTTTTTAGAATTTTTTCCACTCTTGCTCAATCCCATAGGGCAGGGGTGACATACTCCTTTTTACAGAGGGCCACATCAGCAGTATGGTCACCTTTAAAGGGCCAGTTAATAACAAATAAAAAAATAAAATGCAAACCCGACCATTTAAATGTATGGTTACCATTTTGCCCTTGACAGATGCTTACACAGAATAATTTTGCCCAGGGCGGATGCAAATGCAGAATTATTTTGCATAAAAGGCATAAGGACACTGAATTTTTTTGCCCACGACAGGCGCAGACGCTGAATTATTATGCCCAGAATGGATGCAGGTGCTGATTTTTTTGCCCAGCATAGTCACATAATTATATTGGCCATGGCAGCCACTGAATTAAGTTGCCCAGAGCAGATACAGACACTGAATTATTTAGCCCAGGACAAATAGAGATGTTAAATTATTTTGAAGAAATGAAAAAAATTGAATATTTTTTTCACATTGCACGTGGCAATAGCTAGCAAAAGCCCTCCCTATAGTTGGGTGGGTTAAGCGGCCACCATTGTGTGAGGAGAGCTGGACAGACTACTCTCTTGTCCCTAAGAACATTAAAAAGGCGCATAATCCGCTTTTATAGGTACCATGTCTGTGGGCAAGATTGGAGGCAGTGCTGTGCTCCATGGCATATCGGCATATCACACAATACTTAGCAGCCACACACAGGTGAAAAAATATACAGTAAGTGTCAGCAGCCCTGGAGTAACCGGGCTGGATAGAAGGGGCACTGCCACCATCTGGCAGCTGTTAGAGGGCCACAAAAATAGGCTTGGCAGGCCGCATCCTGCTTCCGAGCCTTGAGTTTGAAGCATGTGCCATAGGGTATTATGAGTTAAATGCAGCAATTTAGTTTTGTCATTTGTATTTTCCAGTTGTTTTTCCCATGGAATTTTACAAGTTATGAGTCACATTGTAGCTGGGAAAAGATTTGAAATGATTATTCTTGGTCTGACAAAAACCCAACTGTAAAGAATACTTTGTACAGTGTTACGAAAGATGGTGGCACTTTATAAATAATAATAATAGGGGTGTTTATGCCTACTGTACAATATATATATATATATATATATATATATATATATATATATATATAGTAACATCAGTTACCTTAGTTGTCTATAATGTCTAGATTGCAAACAGAAAAGTTATATAGTGTAACATCGGTTACCTTAGTTGTCTATAATGTTTAATTTGCAAACAGAAAAGTTTAATTTAGCCCTCAACAGTCTGAATTTATCTTTAAAAGACCCAAGTGACTTGAATCTTTGACACCTTTAAATTTCTAATAAATAGCATCCTTCATCACAGTAATAATCGGCTTGCTAATGGTGTTACCAAGCTGGCAGCATGTTTGTAAAAAACCTCAATTAGGAAAGGCCTGTCCCTGAGGCCTGAGATGGCAAAAGGTGTAAATGGGGGAATTGTCCCAGCCTGCCTCTCCTCTACTACACTTCATTAAATGCACAGATGGGTTGATAAAGAAACTGTGAATGGACAAATGATAACATGCTTTTCAGGAGCTCCAACAGAAGCTCATTAGCAATCTGTCATATATTTATTTGGTGTATATATAATATGTGTAGATGTATAAAACAAACTACAGGGTACATCCACCAACCTACAAACCAATAAAATGGCAAACCATAAGCACCAAGTTTGGAATTTGATTATATTTTTTAAAAATGATAAACTAAAATTTTTGTCTAGACATGTACATCATTGCTTATTTACTAAAATGCCATAAGCCCTTTTCTTCATGTAAGAAAGCTATCCACCGTAATTTAGTAAATATCCCTTAGAGTTATCTGTAGGAAGTGATTTTCAATTTTTGCCGTGGGTCAAACATGTGTCTCACATTGAGGAGACTATAAAAGCAACAAAAATTATAATCCTCACCTCTTTCTCCTCCATAGCTCTCTCCAGGTCTGATGCTCAGAAATGTCTTAGTTTCTGAGATCTAGTCCTTTAGCATGCATGAATCCCAGGATTCTGTGGATGCCTGGCCAATGCTCATCAGCGAAAGGCTTGCCCTGGTTCCACCCTTATGCCAGTCACAGTGACTGGTGCACACCCACTGAATACACTGTAGAGGGAGGAGATAGGTACGGCATGCCCCTCCTGAAGGCGCACATGAGGACATCAGGGGTCTTACCAACTGGACTGGAATGAGAGAAAGCTGCTGCAGGTGAAAAAAGGTGAATTCTTTTTCAATGGCTTTACAGTCCCTTGAGTATATTCAGCAATGTTCGCACTTAATGGTACCTATAATCCTAAATCTTTTGAAGCAACTCAAGATAAGAGCAAGTAAGGCAGCAGGATATCCCCCCTCACCCAAGGAATGCAGCGAAATGGCGGTACTGCGTAACTAATGGATGGTCATAGGCAGCAACAACAAAATTCCCATAACTGCCGATAGCTTTTAATGGCTCTGCTTAAAATAAGAGAGCCATTCAAGAATTTGAATATTCATGTAAAATATTTGAAAAAATGTTTTTATGTGTTTGTGCATTGAGTGTCTAATTAAAAAAATAAGTATTAAATTAATAAAATATTATTCCTGAAAACAATGTTCTGAAAGGAACTCATGCACATCATGAACAACAGTCTATTAAAAATATATATATAAAATATATATAAATATATTATAAAAATATGCTAGATATGCTAGATGACTTGAGAAAGGGTCACGAATACACCCTGCAAAAATTCCAGCCAAGTTAGTTTTTTTATTTACTGGAAGGAAGAAGAATAGGGGGTGACAGGTTTGGGAATGTTCAGATCTTCTTTCACAGAGGAGGAATGCTCAAATTTACTGAGCCTGTGCCGGAAAAACAGCTTATTGTTGTTAGTATTCCTCCATAGTGTAGATGCCATTACGAATCATGCAATGCCTCGGGCAGATACTGGCATACTTCTCTGAAAATATCTAGGTGAGCCACTTGTAAGTCTATACTTTTTTCAGGAGGCCGTCTATGACTTTCTGCACCACTGATGAGGGCACAGGTTCCCTCATTGATCGAATGCAGTTCCTACACTGCTACTTCATTGTTTTGTGCCTATGATGCCCTTCTGGTCATTGTGATTCATGGCATTTCCATTAGTAGAATTTTCGGTTTGATCACCATCCTTTTTCTTGGTTTGTTACCCACAAACTAGATTTAAAATTGATTTTTTAAGGGTTTGCATCATTGAATTTAAAGAACGTGTCTACAACTTGGAACATTTGAGTTTCTTTTGATTGTGAAGCAAACAACAAATAGGATAACATATAAGAAAACTTCAGTGTGCATAACTACCCCCCTCCCAAGTCAATAGTTTGTAGAACCATGTTTTACATCAGTTACAGCTGCAATTCTCTTTGGATAAGTCTCCATGAGCTTGCTACTGGAATTCTCGCCACTGGAATTCCTCAAGGCAAAACTGCAGCTCCTTCAAGTTAAATGATTTTGGCAAGTGAACAGCAATCTTTAAGTCCGACCACAGATTTTCAATTGAATTAAGGTCTGTGCCAAGGGGGGGAATACTTCCACAAGGCAGTGCATGGTGCAACATCTCTAATATTCTGTTTTGGAAGCAATGTTGCATAAAGGAACATACCATCCAAGACTCAGTCTGTATGCAGAACATAGCACTATAGTAAAACACACAGGATAGTTGAACAAGGCATGGTTTTATTACAGCTATAAGTGTAAGCAATAATGTGTTGTAGCCACTGTAAGCAGTAGAATCTGAAGAAATTAGGCTATATATGAGATACCTTAAGATTTTGAGAAATGTTCTCGAAAAACATACCTTAAATATATGTGGAGGCTGATTTAATACTAGCACCACGTATCACTATGTGAGTGTCTTAGATGCTGCAAGCGTGTGTCAGGCGCTGTGACCTAGCTTAGCGGGTGGACAAGTGGTGCTGTACTATCTTGTCCAGCATTGATGAATGTGATGTCTGGTGGGCACTGCAGAAGCGCTCTCCCTGATTCACTGCAGAGCCAATGGAGAACGCTAGGTGGTATTCCAAGGTCATAGCGACCAAGGCTACACTACATCTAACAACAGGACAACACTGCAGCGAGCGATAGGTAGCACCAGTTAAGTGCGTCCAGCACTCTGCGCTGAAGCCCATATTCAACAAAAAACTACACACAAGCAGCACCAGCGCTCTAAAGCTGGATGCTCTAGCATAGAGCGCCAGACGCTGTTTGAAAAAAGTCTGTTTCTTAACACATATACACCAGCACCAGAGCGAAAAAACACATGGAATGACATTGTTTTAACACTGTGACAATGACACTACAATGGCAGACCTACACATACAATTCTGCATAAATAAATAAGTGCAGGAGAAGCCACACAATGATTTGAGCCAAAAATTTTAAAGTTTACTATAGCAAAATGCTATTTAAACACAATCAAATGAAACACCATTGAAATGTATGGCAGAGCGCTACTGAGCGAAAGGTACTGCATGACGCTCCTGAACCTAGAGTGCCGGCGCTATACGCTGAGCCACCTCTAGTGATACATGTGACGTTACATGACGCTGTTAGAGCCGCTCACCAGATTCGCTTTCTTAAATATGGTAGGGAAAAGCAGGGGTGTTCCCGCAAGCTACCATGTGTAAAAAGAGGTTAATTAACAACAATATGACAGTATTATTAATATACCCCTCCCCTTTCCTACCTAAAACTAAAATGAATTAAGTTAGGCTTTAAATAAAATCATTTTAAAATGTTAATGGCACCTAACTACATCTGTGAAATACTTCACTGCAAAGAGCAATAGGGTTCCCTTTTATCAGTTTAATAATGTCAGAGCGGTGCAGATCATTACTTGATGCTGGCTTTGCTTCTGTCATCACACATACACATTAATAATTCAGGGAGGCGATTTACTAAAGGGTTTATTTTAATGCAGAGGCATAACTAAAAGCCACGGGGCCCTGCAGCAAAATCTTGACAGTTGTACTTTATATCAGCCTTGGGGATGTCAATTTGATATCCTTTGGACCATTTAATCATTCACCTTCTGTGCAGAAAAAGGAAAACACAGATGCGTGTGCAAAACTTATTTAAATAAAACTTAACACCCCAACAATGTTATATTTTTATATTTTATACACTGGGGGCTTTTACTTGCCTACCTGTGATGTCATTCTTTTTCAATCCTCCTTAGAGTAAAAGTTTCCACAATATTTTTCTCTGGCAAGAAACTGAGAGGACATGAGTAGAATCTCGAATAAAATGAAGGAGAATGAGATTACTGCTCTATGCTAAAGATTAAGTAGGTAACAATTTACAATTTTTATCAGTAACCATAAGCTGGAGGAAAATGCCCTTTCATGTTATGAAGCGAAAGTTAAAAAAACATACATTAGAGGCGCTCCTGCAGCTTCTGCAGCAGCCCAGGCTTCCTTCCGTTGCTTCAGCAGGTGTGTGTGGACGTGGCCTACATACGGGTGGGCGTGACATGGCCTGTAAATAGACCATACCCACCCATCAAAGCAAGGAAATTGACCACTAAAGCCTTTAGGTGTGTGTGTGTGTCTGTGTGTATGTGTCTTTGTTCCTGTGTCTGTGCGTGTGTGGAGCACTGGGCATTGGAGAACCAGCAGGCAGCAAGTGTAAGTTTAACTGCTTCTTGCCTGCTGGTCCGCCAATGCACTTTCTCCTCACACACACAATTGGGGAGGCTGCACACTGGCTGCAATGCGGGATGCCACACACTGCCTGTAGTGGGGGATGCCGCCTACCGGCTGTAATGAGGGGTGCTACACACTGCCTGTAATGGGGGATGCCGCCTACCGGCTGTAATGAGGGATGCCACACACTGCCTGTAATGGGGGATGCCGCCTACCGGCTGTAATGAGGGATGCCACACACTGCCTGTAATGGGGGATGCCACCTATCGGCTGTAATGAGAGAAAGCCGCTCACTGGCTTTAATGTGGGATGCCGCCTACCGGCTGTAATGTGGGATGCCGCTTACTGGCTGTAATGAGGGATGTCACTCACTGGCTGCAATGTGGTATGCCGCTCACTGGCTGTAATGAGGGATGCCGCTCACTGCCTGTAGTGGGGGAATGCTGCTCACTGCCTGTAATGTGGAATGCCACTCACTGGTTTTAATGAGAGATGCTTCTCACTGGCTATACTAGGGGATGCCGCACACTGCCTGTAATGAGGGATGCCACATACTGCCTGTAATGGGGGATGACACTCACTGTCTGTAATGGGATGACTGGGGGGGGTTTCATTATTTTCCTCCTCTAAACCCTGGGTGCGTCTTATAGGCATGTGCATGTCGTGGAGCGAAAAATATGCTATAAGGGTATTTAGATTTCTCTAGCTGTTATATACAGTATCTGCTTCCATTTCTTTTTTTCACTCTCTGTATATTTCTTTCCACTTGTAAACTTCTGCAGTCCTCGAATTTTTATTGCTATGGGGAGTCAGAGCCAGGTAGAAAAGCTCACTTCTTTTTTTAGGAGAGAAACTGCCATTCACCTTAATTGTCTACCTTGGGGCTGATTCAGATCCAGATGAAAATGTTCATCTGGTTGTTGAATCAGCCCCAAGGTAGACAATGAAAGTGAATGGCAATTGTCTTTCCTAAAAAGGAGGGAGCTTTCTCACCTGGATCTGAATCGACCCCATTATCTCTCTTTCTTCAATTTGACCCCCAGGACTCCTGTGTGCTCTTACATGTGCCCCCTACATTCTTTCTATGTAGTCTTCTCCTCCCCCTCTCCACATTGTGCCCATCTGACCCACATGTATCTCCCTGCCTTGCCCCATAGGCTCATGCTTGCACGCCCATATATTTAAAATCAGTGTAAACACATTTTTAATCTAGTTGTGCATCTATCTATCTATCTATCTATCTATCTATCTATCTATCTATCTTTATATTGAGCAGGGAAAGTTTTAGATGCTTGAAGGCCTTTTTGGGCTCACTGTACAGTCTAGTTCATGTTTTTACATATTAATTAAATAAATGTGTCTTTAATAAAGATTTTGAGGGTCAGGGCTTTTTGGGTTGACTATACAGTCTATTTCATGTTTTTATATATTCATTTTAAATACGTATGTGTACAGAGGGTTGAACTAGTTCACTTAACTGGCTAGAGCTTCCCATTTCAAATGGTGATTTTAATGAGATGGGAGGATCGGATTTGATGGTGATCAGCTGTGAAAGAGCAAAGCAGGTTGACCAAGAGCGAGTCACAGGTCTGGGAATCATATGATTAACTCTCAAGGTCTTATATAACAACACTAGGATTCCTATTTTAGCATAGGGGCCAGGTAATGAGTTCCAGCATATTATTATTTGTTGTCTGTTGGGGGACCCCTGTTGGAATCTGCTGGAGATCTTTCATAGAGATAATGGGGTTGATTCAGAGCTAGGTGAGAATTTTCACTCCTTTTTAGGAGATAAAGCAGCCATTGACATTAATTTTCTACCTTGGGGCTGATTAAGAGCCAGGTGAAAATTTACACCAAGTAGACAATGAAAGTCAATGGCGGTTTTCTCTCCTAAAAAGGAGTGAGAATCCTTACCTGGCTGTCAGTTGACCCCAATGTGTGATGAGATAGCATTTCATTAGCCGGTTCATCTAAGTTGGCCCACTCTATATTTCCTACATTGGGACTTCATAGCTGGACATTGGAATTGTGCAACTGAGCACTGTTGATCATTTAAATTCTAATTGCTTACTGCCCAGTGTGCTGTATGAAAATGTACTTTCTGTATAGATATTATCTATCTATCTACGGTATCTATCTATCTATCTATCTATTGGACCATGTATAGGCACATTGATGCTACTGGAGTTATTAAACAAAAGTTGTGTGATGAAAAATTAAAAACATGTGCTCCTATATTCGGCCATTCGCCACCCTTTCTCTCAGACACATACATGTGATTATAAACTAAAAAACCTGAAACACTAAAAAGTCCCCAAAAATGTCTTGTGCACTCTGCAACAAAATTGTACTTGCTCAAAATGTGTTACAACTATTTTCCTGTGATTTCATTACTGAGATTTAGCCTTACTTCATTTGTAGACAAGTGTCTTCGGGGACCACTAACACATGTTCCTCATATGCTGAGTCATCAGAATTTTATATGGAAGTTTCCCATTTTAGTTAGTTTTGTTTAGTGAACTTTCTGTCTCCAAGGACCAGACAGAAAAATTCTAACATTGTCCTAATGGGGCAGTCAGGACCTAGTGCTTAGGGAATGAATTACGTGCTCTCGAGCAAGGCACCTAACCCCCCACCAGCTCTCCATGGATAGGGTGGCCCATGGCTCTGAGCATGTGTGAGCACTTACTGCCCCCACTTGTGTGTTATTCTCACTGGGGAAATGGGGAGCATGAATTTCTTTGTATACACACACAGTGGTCATACAAGCACATTATCATCAAAAACAAATACAAAAATCTAAACTAAACACTATCAGGTGTGGTAAGGTGCAAGGGGCCATCATTGACAGAAGGTATGTGGCACCTAGGTACTTGGCCTTGCTGCAGTTAAACCGTGTATTTTGTTTCCCAGCATCAGCTGCTAATTGCAGTCTGGTGCTGAAGTGTTAGTATAGCCGAAAGGCTAACCCGGGATGTTTTTACTGGGATGGAGTAGAGCAGGGTGGGACTCCATCCCCTACCCAGGTCCGGGTTTTACAGGCCGCATAAATAGCCTGGGGAATCAGCTGTCCACTGTCTGTGACTGGAGCTCACTTGTGAAGTGAGACTCTGTGTGCCTGGCTGAAAACTCCTGTGCAGGCTGTTTTATGCGGACCAGAGGTGGATTCGGCTGCAAAGTAGCAAGTTTGCCCAAGGACTAAAAACGCTGTTGCCTGTCTGATTTACTTCTACATTTTCCAGAAAAGGTGATGTAACCAAAAAGGACATTCGGTTTTATGGATTTTTGTGTGAATAAAGATGGACTTTAAGTTGAACTTTCACCTCTGAGCCTCTCTCCTGCTGTCTACCAGAGCTAATCACCACAATTGGTGAAGGATGCGGGCACAGTGAGGCCGTTGCTAGGAGCAACCGACGGAAAAGTATTTTTTTTGTGTGCATGTCCTACATTAAGCCTGCCAAGCTGTTACCTGAGACCGCAAACAAAATGGAGGCTGTCGTAAAAGCACTCATGGAGGCGATTCTGCAGCAGCAGGAGACCAACCAGCTTCTGTTACAACATGTGATGGCGCTGCAAGCTGCAGGAGCGCTCAAAAGTGTCCCTGATGCCCGGAAAGCTGTCCGCTTGGCGCTTACAAAGATGACCCCTTCGGATGACGTTGAGACCTACCTGGCGGTATTTGAAAAGGTGGCTGCAAGGGAGAAGTTGCCTCGTGACCAGTGGGCTGACGTTATTGCTCCATTTCTGGCATCTGGACCCCAGCAGGTGTTGTTTGATCTTCCAGACGACCAAGCCGCTGACTACCTGACTCTGAAGGGTGAGATACTGGCCAGACTGGGGGTGAATGTGTGGGTTCGGGCTCAGCGGGTGCATCAGTGGAGCTATCAGTCGGCAGAGCCCACCAGACCCCAATATTATAAACTACTGCACCTGCTGCAAAAATGGCTGCAACCTGATATATTAAGCCCCACTACCATGTTGGACCGCTTGCTGGCGGACATGTTCTGGAGGGCTTTACCGCACCCTCTCCAGCACTGGGTTGGCCAGGTATCCCCCGGCAATGCTCTAGAGATGGTGGACCTTGTGGAGCGATATGAGGCCACCAGGAACTTGCAAGGGGGTTCTACGGGGAAGGATTATGGGAAACCCCGGATGTCCCCGCCCCAGCCCAGGAGGGTGGTGTCCCCTAAACCCCCTCAGTACCTACCCCCAAAAGTCCCTGCCCCGGTGTTGTGTTGGTGGTGTAAGGAGCCGGGTCATATCAGAGCCAACTGTCCCCACCAGGGGGAGCCCATGGACGTGAACTTTGGTTACCGCCCTTCAATGTATGCCAGGAGGCTGTGTGCTGCCGGTGTCCCTGAGGTTGTGGGGCAAAGTCACCTTTGTCAGGTGAAGGTGGGGGATACCCTGGCGGTGGCCCTTTTGGACTCGGGGAGTATGGTTACCCTGGTGAGACCCGCCATGGTACTGCCCGATGAGTACATGGGGCGGAAAACCGGGGTCTTGTGCATACACGGGAACTTGAGGGACAGCACAAGTGACTCTAACCACCGTCTCCAGCAGCTGGATCTACGAAGTCGCCGTCGCTGCTAAACGGGTGTGTCCCCAATAGACTGGCCCTACTCAGGGGTGACCCCGGAACCCTGGGAACCGGAGTCAGAAGGGACAACGGTAGGGGTGACGCCACTACGGTGGAAGGGGCGGAGTCAACCCCACTGAGTGTTATGGTTGGAGATGTGGAAGATTTGTCAACAGGTCCAGAGTGACAGAGTTTTGGTTCTAGTGCCAACAGTGGATAGTACATTTCTGGCTAGGTGGAAGGGTCCCTATGAGGTGCTTGGGAAAGTTGGGGAAGTGACTTACAAGGTACATCAGCCCGGGCGGAGAAAGTCAGAGCAGGTGTACCATGTAAACCTGCTGAAGCTGTGGAAAGACAGGGAGACCCCTGTGGGTGACAGTCCCCGACATGGTATGTTAGGGGTGGAGCTTCCCGTCCCTCAGTCTGTTGTTAGAGAAGCGTTTGTTGAGGTGAAAGCTGGCGACAACCTTTCCTCTAAACAGACCCAGGAAGCCACAGATGTGTTTATCAGATCTCCCTGGGCGCACTTTTGTCATCCAACATGACGTTGTCACGGAACCGCAGGCCTAGATCCGGTTGAAGCCCTACCGAGTACCTGAGTCCCGGCGACAAGCTATTGCGACAAGCTATTGCGGAAGAAGTGCAGCAAATGCTCAGATTAGATGTGATTGAAGAGTCAAAGAGTGAGTGGGCCAGCCCAATAGTCTTGATTCCCAAGCCCGATGGTATGTTCCGGTTCTGTAATGACTTCCGCAAACTTAACAAAGTATCTAAGTTTGATGCCTACCCTATGCCCCGAGTAGACGAGCTTATTGAAAAGCTAGGCCAAGCCCGGTATTTTTCTGTTTTGGACCTCAGAAAAGGGTACTGGCAAGTACCCTTGACTGAGGCTGCCAAGGAGAAAACAGCCTTTATCACACCTGAGGGACTGTTCCAGTATAAGGTATTACCCTTTGGTTTACATGGCGCTCCCGCTACTTTCCAAAGGTTAATGGATTTTGTCCTCAGGCTACATCATCGGTATGCATCGGCATATCTGGACAATATCATCATCCATAGTACGGATTGGGAAAGTCACCTGCCCAAAGTCCAAGCAGTAGTGGATTCCCTCAGAAAGGCTGGTTTGACGGCAAAACCAAAAAAATGTGCCTTAGGCTTAGAGGAGACTAAATACCTGGGCTATGTGATTGGGCGAGGAGTGGTCAAGCCCCAGGTTAACAAAATAGAAGCCATCCGTAGCTGGCCACGTCCTAACTCTACCCGCCAAGTGAAGTCATTTCTGGGGTTGGTGGGGTATTACACGAGGTTCATTCCCAATTTTGCCACCGTAGTGGCACCATTGACAGACCTGTTAAAGGGACGCAAGTCTGTCAATGGTGAAATGGAGTGAACAGGCCGAAAAAGCGTTCTCCACTTTGAAGTCTGCCCTGTGTGGGTCTCCGGTGTTGGTGACACCCGACTTTAAGAGGGAGTTTATAGTGCAGACCGATGCCTCCGAGGTAGGCCTCAGTGCGGTACTATCTCAGGAAGTCAACGGGGAGGAGCACCCCGTAGTCTACGTGAGTCGCAAGCTGACACCTGCAGAGACCCGGTATATCGTAGTGGAGAGAGAATGCCTGGTGGTAAGTGGGCCCTTGAGTCTCTTCGCTACTACTTGTTGGGGAGAAGGTTTAGTTTGATTACGGACCATTCTCCTCTCAAGTGGATGTGCCAGGCTAAGGACAGGAATGCCAGCGTCACCCGGTGGTTCCTGTCCTTACAGAATTTCAAGTTCTCGGTAGAGCACAGAGCAGGACAGTTGTTGGGTAATGCGGATGCCCTATCCCGGGCACATTGTTTGTCATGTGTCCCCCCCCTCAGGGTTGAACAAAGGGGGGGGGGTATGTGGTAAGGTGCAAGGGGTCGTCATTGACGTACCTGGCCTTGCTGCAGTGTATTTTGTTTCCCAGCATCAGCTGCTAATGGCAGTCTGGTGTTGAAGTGTTTTACTGGGATGGAGTAGAGCAGGGTGGGACTTCATCCCCTACCCAGGTCCGGGTTTTACAGGCCTCATAAATAGCCTGGGGAGTCAGCTGTGCAGTGTCTGTGACTGGAGCTCACTTGTGAAGTGAGACTCTGTGAGCCTGGCTGAAAATTCCTGTGCAGGCTGTTTCATGCGGACCAGAGGCGGATTCGGCTGCAAAGTAGCAAGTTTGCCCAAGGACTAAAAACGCCGTTGCCTGTCTGATTTACTTCTGCTGCATTTTGATGTAACCAAAAAGGACATTCGGTTTTATGAATTTTTGTGTGAATAAACACAGACTTTAAGTTGAACTTTCGCCTCTGAGCCTCTCTCCTGCTGTCTACCAGAGCTAATCACCACACAGGTAAGTCAGTTTCACTGAGGTCTGCTGTGGGTCCAAAGTGTCCTTCCCGCTGTCCACAGACCTGCAGTTACCTATATTAACTATTTTTCCTGCCAGGTATATGTCCAAAGGGAAACAGAAAGCTGCAATATATATTATAGGGTGGCATCTCCTCTATAGGCCTTTGTACACTGCATGGGACGTCCTATATATCACGCTCTCACTTGCGTAACTGAGAGGAAGAAGAGGTCTAGGGCAGCTTTCCCTTGTGACTAAGGGTGAGATAAAGGGAGAATGTGATATGAGAAAGGCAGGTTTAAATTTCAATGGGAGCAGAAAGATAATGATACAACAACCCAGCTCTGAACTGAAGGCTCTAAACATACAAACCAGGACTTGAATCCCTATTGCACTAGAGATAAGCTCTCTCACACCTCCAATGGTGAAGCATGGTGATGTTCTGCACGGTAAGAGCCTGATACTCATCAGAACGCATTCCCAGCTTTATGGCCAACCAAGGTTCATGTCCGCCTAGTGCCCTCCATTGGCTGTGGGCAATCAGATGGGCCATGAGACCAGCAAAAGAATGTGCTTTGTGTGTCCAATTGCAGGCTTCCATCTTTTATCTTGGGTAACTTTTAATAGTGTTAAGTATAGGAAATAAAGCAGGCAGGATTTGGATTTGGATGTACTTTAATTGTAAGATTGCCCCCTCTTGCCTTCCTTTTTGCCCAGACCATCTTACCATATCACAATTTGATTCACTTACGTCCAGCAGTTGCACATAATAATATTAATCACACCTGGGGGGTGGTTACTACAAAGTCGCATCCCCAAGCTAAACAGGGTTTATTGCATCATCCTATAGAGCGAATTATGCTTATTATCATGCCATGACGAATATTAGTCTAGCCTATTAATCAATAATTTAGAAGCTTTAAGTGTATGATGAGAAATGAATCCCTCTAATTACTTTTGTAATGAATCTGTCCGTAATTACATTTTAAAGAAGATACAAGCATTAGATGAATTAATAAAGTCATATTTACTTAGTGCAGAATAATCACAGAGCAGCCTAGTAAACAGAAACCTTGAACTTTCTTTCAGTAGGAAGCCCATCACATTATGAATGATTTCCTGGTCCCCCGAGAACACTAATCCTGATTTCAGAGTATTTGTTGTGCTCAACCCTTCCGGTGCAAAGATATTTACTCAAGGGAGACTTAAGCTAGCTTTCTGACAGCTTCAGCAGATGGGGTCCGCCGGGCCCATTGCAAATTTCATAGAAATGTTACTTTTGCAATAATTATTTTCTGATTGTGTGCTGAAGCTGAAATTCGGTCCTGGTAATCCTTTCCTGCCATTGTCTCTAATCAATTCTCATACCGTATTACCCATTGTGACCGTCTATATTATTAGCCTGCATGATAAAAGAATAATTTCAATCCCTTTTGTTGTCTGATATTAGGTCCAAAGCTGTATTTACTACAGGCTATTGAAGAGTCAGTGCTTAGGACAGGGGAGTTACAGGAGTAGCAATAAGCCGTACTCTCTCTCTTATGTTTCTTTAGTTTTATTATGACCATTGAAGGAAATGTGTTCTTTTCTTGTTCTGTATGCATATACTGTACTTTCTAGAGTGAACAGCCACTATTGCTTACCACTCCAGACGTTACCAAAACAAAATGTCCTTCTAAATAAAAAAAATAAAAAGACATGGGGTCACCCTCTCCATGACGAAGGAACGCAACGCCATTTTTAAAAACAAATTTAAGGGTTAAACACTTAAAATGAAAAAAAAAAAAAAAAGGATTCCGCCCCCCCGTCTATCAAAATCAGGCCAGGCACTAGCTATGTGGGATGGAAGACCAGAGCCCTGGCCCCGAAGGCTACCAGTCCAAATAGCCCACACGGGCCATGGGCTCTTCTGCACCCCCCTTTGGCCTTTGGGGATGCAGTTAATTTGGCAATCAATTGCTTGCCGTCTTGCTGGCCCCTCCTGCCCTTTGAACTCGTAAGGGGTCTCAGGGACCCCTTATCAGTTCACGAAATGATTAAATGTAAACACACACACGCTAGAAAAAAATTTAAATTTTACACCAATACTTACCTCCTTCCTTGCTATTTATCACCAGGCAGGGTCCTCATCTGCCCGCGCCGCAGTGGCCGTGAGCAAAAGTCACCTTCAGTTGATTTCCTACTCTATTTGAACTGCTTAGAGCAAAACCTTACTTGGTAGTGGGGAGGCACATCATCACTATATACAATCAGACTTTCATGGATTCCTGTCAGCTATATTGCACTTGTCGTCCTGTCATTCAACCCGCACAGACAAGCTCAGCTCTCTAACAATGACAGAGCATACTGGGGTAGATAACTTATGGACCCCTTGTAAATGTAAGAACTTCACATAAGTGTAATTTGTTTATGTCTTTATTACTCAAATTTCACATAACAATAATTATAATTTATTTCAATTAGTTAAAAATGTTGTTTTGCCACACATACATTATATTAATGATGACAAATTATGATTAGCTAATTTTCACTATTTAGAACCATATGGATGTTATGGATAGATATTTCAAACAATTGAAATTGGTAATGTATTCCATTGGCTTTAATAGAGGCATAGGTGTCTGCGCCAAGGAACCTTGATAACTTCACCAGTCTACTTCACCAATCTGTGTGCTCCAAATCTAGATTAGTAAATACTCAGCACTAAGCAGGGGTGACACAAACTTGCAGAGATTTTGTAAATCAGATATAATAATGCATTTGCTATACAATATCCCTCTGCACCTTTTACATAATTCTGACACAACACTCCAGCTCATGGTTTCCAAAGAGAATACAGAGAAACAAGCTTGTGGAAATCAGAATGAAGGAGGCTATTAACTGATAATCGGTTACAAAATTGCTTGTTATGCGATTAGATGGAAAGGCCCTTTACATATAGCAGCACACCTCATGATGGCGATGGTAGGTCTATGGTGATGAATCATGTAACATCTTTTATTATAGTTGAGGCTATTGGTTGATTAATTGCACTGACAGCAAACTGTCTAAACTTCCTTAAACTGGACCTTCACCCTGAATAAGAGCCTGACTTATATGTATCCACCAGGCTGTACATACAGATTGCTCACATTAAAAAAACATCCTACCTGCATCTACTGCATTTTATGGGCCTTTAAACATCCAAGATGGCGGCCCATGGGGTCTCAGGCTGCCTACACACAGGAAGTGTCTTCTGACTGTGCCGCTCTGCATTCTGGGATTGCTGACTTTTTCCTGACCCCAGCTCTGCTCTGTCTGTGCAAAGCACAGCTATAACCCGCCCCCTGCACTTTTGACCCCTCTCCTCTCCTCAGTATGTGATGCTACTGAGCCAAGAAGGCGGCGCCCGTATCCTAGAGTGCTGAACAGAGTTGCAGGCCAGTGGGGGAAAGAATAAAAAGTAAGTGACTAAAACATAAAATATTTAAATTTTAGGTGCTGGGGAATAGTTTTTTAAGGGTTTGGGCTTTTCATTAAATGATGCTGAAGGTCCACTTTCAATTCTACATACTTATTTAAATGTAATCAGGTAACCCGGTTTAGGACATGGAGAGGATTTACAGTCATCGAGGACAGCATTCATTTTGGCTAGGGTCATGAAAGGTGGTTAAGATGGACAAACACAAAACAAATTATCAGTGTTATGACAGCCATTGCATCAGTTAGTCAAACTTTTTTACTACTTTGGTGCTCCCTATCCCTATGGATATTTAATATAGAATTGAAGATACAAAATGAGGCATGTAGCTTTGTGCAGCTGGTGGGTGGTGATTCTCCTAGGTAGCAAAGAACCCAACCCCACCCAAGGCCCTGTGGGGGCAATAAGAAAAATCTACCTTCCCCCATCATAGCAGATCCCAATGCACCCAATCACCCTGCTGCTTAAAACTAATTGAGAACAAAATACAGTGCCCGACCGATCTCTCAGCACACAGTAAATGAAGCAGTTTTTTATTTACCATGACCTCAGCAGATAGCAGATAGAAAAATTCCCTGGCTTTCCCCTTGAAAACCATGGCCAGAAGACATCACATGGCATGTTTAATTGTGTGGCAAATCCTCCCAATACACAATTATAGAAGAACTAGATTGGTTGCTATTGTATGTGGGGAAGGAAGGTTATGCTCTTATTACCCACTGAGCACCACAGTCATTTTTCCTGCATAAGTGAAAAAAAGGTTGTACAGCTTTCCCCAAATTGGTTCCCAGGGGAGTGCAACACACACAGGGACGGGATGGCCATAGGGATACCCGGGATAATGGCCGGTGGGCTGCACTGCTTCAGAACCAGTTGGGCTGCTGCTTTTAACACCCACATTAAATGTGTGCCCTCTTAGTCTCCCTCTCAGCCCCCTGTACCCAGCCCCACTGTACCCACAAGCCAAGGAACCCCAGGCCTCAATGCTATAGCCCAGCATGGTTGGGGGGCCTCAGCAGGGATGTCTTGGGCCAGGATCTGGTAAAATCCAGATTTTTGGCCCCAGTCCGCCACTGCGCACACACACACACACACACACACACACACACACACACACACACACACTCAAGCTTACCGGCACTCCACAGTAACAGTGGCAGTTCTGGGAGACCAGTGGGTGAGTCCTGTGTCTATGGACGGTGTCCATTGTTTTCATTGGGCGCCACCCATATGGGCCATGCTCACCTGCTGCCCAGAACTACCACCGCAGCAACCAAGGAGTGCCAGTAAGCTTGAATGAGCATGTGTGTGTATGTTTGTGTGAGTGAGGGTGGCGGCAAGCATGAATTGGTTACCATGCCCGCTGCTTTATTATTGTCCAGCTTTCTGGTGGAGGGAGGGGGATGCCACACACTGCCTGTAATGGAGGGATGCTGCTCCCTGCCAGTAATGAGGGATGTCCCTCACTGTCTGTAATGAGGGATGTCCCTCACTGCCTGTAATGGGAGATGCCACTCACCAGCTGTAAAGTGGGATGTCCCACACTGCCTGTAATGGCAGATGCCGCACACTGACTGTAATTGGGGATGCCCCTCACTGCCTGTATTGCAAGAGGCCGAAAACACTGCCTGCAATGGACAATACCGCTAGCATTGTCTGTAATGGGAGATGACCCCCCTGCCTGTAATGGGAGATGTCCCTCACTGCCTGTAATGAAGGTGTGCTGCTCATCAGCTGTAATGAGCGATCCCCCTCTCTGCCTTTAATGGAGATACTGCACACTGCCTGTAATGAAGGTATGGCTCACTGGTTGTAATCAGGGATGCCCCTTACTGGCTGTAATGAGGGATGTCCCTCACTGTCTGTAATGAGGGATGCCCCTCACTGCCTGAAATGTGTTAATTCTGGGTGCGTCTGATGGTCAGGTGCATCTCCTGGAGTGAAACATATGATATATGTACTGTACATATATATAAGATACTATACTGGCCAAGAACAGTACAGCAGGGCCAGTGTGCCCCAAAAAGTCCTGGGCCATTTTTTAACCCCAGTCCTCCCCTGCCCCAATTCCTGCCAGCAGGTGGAAGCTCTTAGATCATGGCCAGGGCCCAATAACGCCACCCACAGCATTTATTTGAACGATGGCTGCAGCGAGTTTCACATACCAGGCGACTGGGTCCGGTGTTGTCAATCCTATTGGCCTCATCCACTGGCTATGTGGTAAGCAGCTTCGTACACAGTGAATTACGTCACTCCCAGGCCCAGGCACTGCAGGCAGCAGCGCGCCTGAAAACGAGGACCTGCCAGCAGGGAGCGGCACCATGCTATAATCAGGAAGGGGGTCAGCAGGACATGGGGGGAAAGGAGCAGGCTGTGGCAAGGTGAGCAGCACAGACACAGTGAGTGTCTCCCTGCCCATATTTTTAAAAATGGACCAAAACCCACCAGTGGCTGCCCTGAAATCTAAAAGATACCCCCAGGGCATCCGGAATCAGGATGCCCCGTTGTGAGAAAACCCCCAGGGCACCCATGAAAACTCACCTTTCCCCACTTCAACGGTGCATGCGCGGGCTCTCATCCAATCATTCAAATAGGCTGAGGTGGGAGCAAGTGCACCGCTGGGGTTGCACACTCCCTATTAAATTCATTTAGAGGCCTTTGCCGAAGAATGTAAACATGACAAAGGGCTCTGATTGGATGAGAAGTTTTACTGGGTGAACTGGGGGGAGGGTTCACACAGCCGGCCATTCCAATTTGGGATGCCCCCAGAGCAAGAAGCAAAACCCAGGATAGTGAAAATACTGGGTATTGTTCCACTCTAAGCTGACTTTGTCGTCGTCTTTTTTTCTTATAATATTGGGCCTCGCTTTTGATTTTGCCCAGGGCCCCACTTTGTCTAAAACCGTCCCGTCCATACCCTAAACCAAGCAGCACCAGTTACATACATTTATACTGTAAGATTAAACACAAATTTAGTGAAATGGCTACAATTTAAACAGCTGGTTCTGCAGAACCCCCAAGGTCAAGATATCGGGACACCTTTATTTCTGGTGTGTAAGAGAGCTATGTATCTACTCTTTCTTAGTCTGGTTGATTGTACTGGGCAACAACTATTAATAGCAGTATTCAAATCTACTGATTTTTTATGCATGCTGAAAATATTTGCATAGTGCTTGTACATCACATGTCCATGAATTGGCTTCATATTCCTGAACACTACAGCAAACAGGCATTACTTAACTTATCTTCATGGCATAGAATGTTTTTATTCTTACCGCTGTGACTTTGGATAATCTGACAACTGCCCATGCTTGTGACATGATGTACTCGCATAGAAGCGGAGCATAAGTGAACAAGCATATTTTGATTTTGTGTTTACAGCATCACCTTAGCCATAATACATATTCAAAGGCCAAAGCATTTCTAGTGGCGGAAGAGAAAAGATTTGATTTGCATTTTTGCTTCAACAATTGACCTAGAAGTAAAATGAACTACTTAAAATAATTTAGAAATTTACATTTGCTTTGGTATATTTCATGTTAAGCTGCTGGTTGAAGGTAAAGGCCTCATTTAATGAACCCTCTTGGTTTTGAGCCGCGTGATTAAATTTGACTAAGTTGGTCCTCGGGGTTTCAGCCAGCGAAAAATACCAACAATAATCATTTATTTTGTTTTTATATTTAAATGCATTATTGCATGCTATGTGCAGTGATAATTATCAACTTTATCTCTGGAGTTTTTGTAATGTTCATTAATAACAATAAAGGGTATTAGGTTAAAAACTCATTTAATTGCCTTGATGTTAATGACATTACGAATCGCCTTAGCTTCCAGCCTCTAATTCTGTCCAGTATCCAGTTTCCCTGCTAAGCCCCAGGAGAGCGTCTCATTTTATCAGCATTACTGATGCAGACTTTCTTCCTTGCAGGTGGGTTTTGTACGTAATCAGAATTAATGCCAACCACATTTTGCATGGGATGAATGAGGAGTGTTATGAATAAGTAATTAACTAGAGCGCCCTAGGAAACATGGCCTGAGCAAAACGCGCAACAATTTCATAAGACATTCAAAACAGTTGAAAACGATGAAAACTATTTACCAAAACTCTTCTTGAGTGTAGTCTGGTTTGTGAAACTGGAACGCATTGGCTGAAGTGGTCTTTAAGGTTTTAACAGCAAACTGATGAAAGGACTTCCATTGAAAAGGGGCCAGGGGTCAAAATATTAAAGCCCAACTTTGTGCATAAATGTTTTCCTCTACTCATCCTCAGATCAGTTTATTAGTTCTGCTTCAATCATACTTGAGCTGAACATTTGGGCTGGCCCATGACTTGTCATCCAAAACGATCCTCTCCCAGATTTATTACCATGACATTGCTTCCAATATGGGTCCAGAGGTGATAGAGGGGTCAACTAATCAATTCATTTTGGGTCATATGATCTCCAGTAGAGGACAGGGATTTTTGTAACAGTCTGCTGTGGGGAATGAATCAAAATGAGAGAAAATGTTTCTGCCTGGATTTGGGCTTTAATATGAGCCTAAAGTCTTTTTAGGTCTAGTCTCTTTGTGATTCCTTCCACTGGCCTCTGCCCCCAGCACTGAGGCAGGACAGGGGCTAAAAAAATATTTTCTCTGGTACTCCCAATGACTGATTTACACCACTGTGCAAGCACCCATCGCCCAAATAATTTCAATGGTTCTTGGAAGCAGTCACAGGGCAGGGGATTCCACTTTGTACAGCCTCAATGCAGCCACCGCAACACAGTTTGAATGCCCTGCTGTGAGCACCAGGTGAAGAGGGGACTCTAAAGCCTCCAGCTTGACTTTACTCTCCTTTTAAGGTTGTGGGCTGAAGGGGGCGTGTCCTAGGTATGGAGCCGTGAGGAAGCGTTTTCTCTGAGCTCCCACATTCGTGGCCACTAAACCATATATTGCCAACAGCAAACTCAATTTAAAGTATATGGCGAGAAGGAGGAACGCTCAGAGGAGCGGTGGGGGACTGCGGAAGGGGTCCCTACACCCCCAGAGTGCGAACCAGAGGAGAAGAAGGACGGAGTGCCGGCGCGACAAAATGGCGTGGAACACGCTTGGAGTGGGCGAAGAGGTGAAGGAGCCAGGAGAAGCGTCGGCGTCCCCCAGCCTCTTGAGAGCGGTGGTCGGTGAAGATGAGCGGCGCCCGTCGGGGGTGAAGGCGACGGCTGCGGAGCATGGAGGGAAGGCTCCTGCAGCCAGGAAGGAGCCGCTGAAGATGGCGGCCGACGGGTAGAGCGTAGAGGGGAACGATCACCTACCCCAGGCAAGACTGTCGCCTGCTCCGGAGCCGCGGGAGGGAGTGACGCAGAGCAAGGCGAGAGCGCAGGAACAGCCAGCCGGCGGGTCGCTCGGCGGTCATCGGGAGGCGGCTGAGGACGTTGAAGGGTGTCCCAAGATGGCGGAGGTCAACAGGCACAATGCAACTGTGTGCGCCGAGAGCACCAAGATGGCGGCCGGCCGCAGGACGGAACACACGGCCAGGAGGCAGAGGGGCGGGACCATGATGTCAGCGGAGACACTCCCGAACAGCTACGGGGGTTGAGAGAGCCCAGACGCAGCAGATCAGAGCTGGAGCCGGAGGGGGTGAATGCACAAGGGTCTGAGGGGGCGGGTGAACACACCAACTCTGCTGCCAGGGTCCCTCAGGGCCCCATTGTAAACATGCCCTACAGGCAGATCGTGCCTCCCCCCTTCCCTGACACAACGGTCCTGCAACGTGGGCAGCGATCTCTGCACGCCCAGAAGTGCGGACTCTCCCTCCCCTGTCACCAATGAGAGGGTGCCCCGAGATGCCACAACGAGTCAAAGCAACTCAGGTCAGGGCGCTGCTGACAACCTACATCTTGAAAGGTTCGCTTTCCTGCCAAGACAAGGAGAGGTGGGACACAAAAGGATCCCAGGAGACAGTCAGCCACCAAACAGGGACGCCCCCCCGCGGGACTGCCGCAGAGGGCACCAAAACTATGCCACCCCCTTCCCCTGGAGCCTGAGGTTGTGGTCCGACGGAGGGAACCCGCACCCCCAAGCCCCCCGACTTCCCCCTTATTGCCGTCACCGGAGGTATCATGGCCAGCGGGAGGAGTCAGTCCAGCGGCAATGTCGCCATCCCAACCCTGTTTCTCCCCGGAACAGGGGGAGGAGCCATGGGGCCTGTGGGCGCCCAATCCTGCTAGTGAAGTTCAGCGGTCGGCCTCAACCCCTTTGCCACATGGGGGGGCTGGTGACCCCAAGCCCCCCCGCGGGGAAGATATACATTTGGAAACAATCTCACTGCTGAGGGGCCTGCCCTCCAGGGCTGACATAGAAGGGCTCATAGCGAAGTATCAGGAAGCGTACAAGCGGGAACTGGGAGAGGTCAAGCAGCAAGTGTCAGCAGTTGAGGCAAGAGTCGCTGCGCTGGAGTCGGAGTCCCCCGCAACCTCAAGCCGTCTTGAAGCACTATAGGAGAGGTGTAATTTGCAAGAGGCGCTGCTTCAGAGCCAGATGCTACATATGGATGACATGGAAAACCGTAGCCGTAGAAACAACCTGCGGCTGCGGGGTATTCCTGAAGCCTCGGCAGGTGAAGACCTGAAGCGCGTCACAACGGTCATATTTAACGCAGTGCGAAATCCCTTATGTGCAACTTAGAAGACTACAAAACAGACACGGAGGGTAGGTGGTTATTTGTCAAGGGGAAGATGCACTCCGAAATGGTAACACTGGTTAATGTCTATGCCCCGAACACTGGACAGGTTTCTTTCATTGAGAACCTGCTGGAGGCCCTTGTGGGCTTCCAGGAGTGAGTTTTGATAGTTGGCGGAGACCTTAACTTAGCGTTGGAACCCCTGTTGGACACCTCCAGAGGGGGGCCCCATATTGCATACTCCAAACGAAAGCGAATTAGAAGGATCCTGAATCTGCACCAGCTGGTAGACCCGTGGAGAGTTCAGCATCCTGGGATGCGGGACTACACTTTTTTCTCACATCCCCACAACTCCTACTCCAGAATCGATCTGTTCCTGGTCCCACATTCCTTACTGCCCCGAGTGGAGGACTCCACAATAGGCAACATCACCCTGTCTGATCATGCCCCCATCACTCTTACAATTAAAAGCCGAACCCCAGTTCCCAAGAGCTGGTCCTGGAGACTTAATAACACACTGCTGGAAGATCAGAGAGTGCTGGAGGATGTCCAGAGGGAATTAAAAAGCTTCTTTGAGATAAATGCCACCCTGGAGATAGCATCCGGGACCCTGTGGGAGGCCCACAAGTGCTTCGTTAGGGGGCTTTTCATAGGTCACGGAACCAGGGTAAAGAAGGAAAAGATGGAGTGCACCATGAACCTTCTCAGGGAGATAGGTATGCTGGAAGAGCTGCATAAAAAGTCTTTGTCTGCCGATCACTTGCCAACCCTGACTTCGCTAAGAGAGAAGCTGAAGACGGCATGCTGCGATAAAGTCAAAGCGCAGCTGGTACAATGCCGACACGCATTTTACGAGTCCGGGGACAAGTGCGGCAGACTGTTGGCTAGGGCCCTGCAGACAGAAAGAGCCAAGACCTTCGTCCCTAAAATAACCGATCACAGAGGGCAGGTCTTACACCTTACAGCAGAAGCGTTCCGTAAGTTTTACGAGGACCTTTACAACTTACCGGCGACCCAGGAACACGGGATAGAGCAGAGCTGTGGGGAATATATTAAGAGCTCAGGGATGCCAGGACTATCAGGGCAGGCCATCTCGGAACTGGAGGAGCCGATTTCTATGTTAGAGCTTCAGGGAGCACTCGCGAACACAGCCACGGGAAAGGCGCCCGGGCCAGATGGACTACGTCTCCGGTACTACAGGAAGTTGTTTCCCATTTTGGGTGCCAAACACTTGTCCATGATGAATGCCATTAGAGAGGGGGCCCCACTTCCCAGAGACACACTCAGAGCCCATATTTCAGTGATCCCTAAAGAGGGATTTATGTGCGAGCTATCGGCCTATCTCCCTCCTGAACACTGATATTAAACATTTCGCTAAGATTTGGGTGTCTAGGATTGCCCCTCACCTGCACCCAGTGATTGGTCCCGATCAGGTGGGTTTCATGCCTCTGAGAGAGACAAGGGACAACACCACCAAAGTGTTGAATGTGATCCACTTGGCCCAGAAACAAAAAACACCCGCCCTTCTGCTTTCTACCGACGCCGAAAAAGCATTTGACAAAGTTAATTGGCAGTTCATGGGTTCGGTCCTGAGGCATATCGGCCTTGGCCCGAACATGATGAGCTGGATTGGAAGCCTTTACAGCTGCCCTTTGGCGTCGGTGAAAGTAAACGGGCTCTCGTCGGGATCCTTTGGGATTGCGCATGGGACAAGACAGGGTTGCCCTCTGTCACCGCTGATATTTATCTTGGCGCTGGAGCCCTTCTTGTGCAGAGTGAGGGGGAATCCAGACATTAGGGGGGTTGAAAACATGTCAGGCCACTATAAGGTGGCGGCCTATGCTGACGATTTAATATTCTTTCTGTCCTGCCCGGAGGTGTCTCTACCAAACCTCATGAAGGAACTGAGAGAATATGGGAATTTGTCGGGATACAAGATAAACTATCAAAAGTCCGAGGCTCTGAACGTTAACATCCCAACAAAAAGATTTGAAAAACTGCAGGGCTCTTTCCCGTTTTGTTGGGCTGAGGGCAGTGTCGGTTACCTGGGTACAAAGATAAGCAGCGACCTTTCCAAAATTTTTGCCCTCAATTTTCCCCCACTGCTGAAGCACTTTGCAGAAGAAACCAGTAAGTGGGCGCGAGGGAAACTCTTGTGGTTTTGGAAGTGTAATGCAGTCAAGATGACCCTCTTGCCCCGTCTACTTTACCTCTTACAGGTGCTGCCGGTAATGGTCCCACGCTCCTATCTTCGGAGGGTGCGAGCTATATTTTTCAACTTTATCTGGGCTGGGAAGAGGCCAAGGGTGAGAGGGAACCTCCTGACGAGAACAAAAGAGAGGGGTGGTGTAGGTGTCCCTGACCCGACGTTGTACCATATTTCAGTGCACTTGAACAGGGTGGTAGATTGGTGCATCCACGCCCGACACAAACAGTGGGTTGGCCTGGAGCAGAGCTTTCTGAAGTGTCCGATTAAAGGAATCCCCTGGTTGACAATGGACGGAACTATACAGGCAAGGCAACATCCCACCATAGGCCCAACGCTGAACGTATGCAGGACCGCGTTGCAACGTGAGGGGATTTCGCCTTCCCCTTCCCCCATGCATCCAATCCTAGGGAACCCGGGTTTCATGCCAGGGATTAGAGGGCGAACAGCTGCAGCCTGGACTAGAGCGAGCGTTTATAGGGTGGGCCATTTCAGGACGCAAGATGGGTGGGTCCCCCTAGTGGAACTGGCGCAAAGATCTGGAATCCCTGAGTGGTCCCCCTGGCAATGCATGCAGATTGGGCATTTCTTGGCATCCCTGCAGGATTATAGAGATGGTAGATGTGAACTCACGGCATTTGAGGAAATGTGTCAAAGCAGCGAAGTGGAGAGACACACCCTCTCAAGAATATATAAGTTGCTAATAGACCCCCCAGATGCTGAAGATCCCCTTATCTAGAGAAATGGGAAAGGGATCTTAATGTGACATGGACGCCCAAACAACGCCGAAAAATCATGGTGCTACCGCACAAATCGTCAATTTGCACCAGGTACCAGGAATGTGGATATAAGTTACTTTCCAGATGGTACAGGGTTCCAGCGGTTCCAGCGGTTCTCCATGTGGTGCGGGGAGAGGAGACTTGTTGCATGTGTTTTGGTCCTGCCCCGGACTGATGGAATTTTGGGACAGGGTGAGACTGGTGACGGAAAAGGTCTCGGGCTCCGAGATTCCAGAGGACCCGGCACTTTGTCTCCTTCATAAGTCGGAGGTTCCGTTAAAAAAGTATCGCAATAACATGTCATTTGCTGAATGCAGCAAAGGCATGCATCCCCCAAATGTGAAGGAGTTAGGACCCCCCAGACGTACCAACGTGGTTTCGGCGAGTGAATGACATAATGAGGTTCGAGAGCCTTATGGCCTCCCAGGACGACACGCACGAGAAGTTTGCCATGGCATGGTACGGCTGGATGGTCTTCTCCGAGTCTATAGAAGGGAAGAATCTTCTGGGTTTGACCTAGGTGAATACACAGGCCACCCCCCCTCCCATCTTCCCCCGTTGCCCCCCCTTTTCTTTTTTTTTCTTCTTTAGAAGTTCCACAGCACGCTATGTGCCGCCTATGCACTCTCAGTGTTCAATGCTATAGGTGATCCTGACAGCCCAGAGGGGGTCATGGCATCTGGCCTGGGAGCTGCCGTTAGTACAGTTGCTAGGATGGGTAAGCAATAGAAGGCACAAACCAGGTCAGAGACAAATTCGTTGGCACGGGAGACTCTACTGCTACTTTATGTACACATTGATAAGTGCACTTGCTGAGCCACCTCTGTATCATTACTCTGCTGTGATGTTATGTTCTTATTATCCATGTTTCTCAATTGAAAGAAAATCTCACTAAATAAAGAATTTATAAAAAGGTTGTGGGCTGAAAGGTCAGGGCAGCCACATGTAAGTATAGTAAATCTATTGAAACTTGTAGGAGAATTTCTCCCACCACTTCTATCAGTTCCTTGTGGAGAAACCCTTTTTAAAGTGCACCTTATAGTCAGAAGTAAGTATATGTAGTCACCTTCTATCCTCAGCCCAGCTCCCCAAAACAGCCTGTGTTTCATTTTTTACCTCAGCCTTCACCCAGTATTCATAACAACGACTGCTAACTGGATGCAGTTGACCATATTGCTTCGTGGCTAAGCAGACCCACCCCAGTGATGATGCAATCAGTTACACACAGTTCAGCAATGGGGAGCACTTCAACCTAACTGCCATTATGTGGCAGTTTGATTGTAACTGAATTAATTAGCATATGGCATGTCATTCACCATAATACTATTTCCTGTCTTTTCCTGGTGTTTTTTGGATATTGGGCAAAGGCTGAGGTAAAAAAAGAAACACAGGTTGTTTTGGGGCACAGGGCTGGGGATAGAAGGTGATCACACTCCCTTTCTGCATATAGGTGCACTTTAAATGTGCCCTGCATGTTTCTATGCTGATTTAATTTATCTGTATAAGATAGGAACATACCTTTCCACACTGACCTCACTTTGCACTTCTCTATACTGAAAAAATGATCTCAATTATTGTTTGTGCACCTTATTTGTACTTGTAAGAACAAAGGCTTTTTTATAATTATATTATATTGACGATTAAGTTCTCAACACATTTTTCATAAAAACCCTCCGTGTTTCGCCTCATTGGGGATTCCTCAGCAAAGGTTTAAGATTCAGCTAGATCTTTCCATACGTTCCATGATCCTAATCTATGATTTTATAGTAATAAAGCTTGTACTTTATCCCTACAACTCGCCTCATTGGGGCTTCCGCAGCTAAGGCTTGAGATTCACCTTAATAGATCTTACCATACTTTGCTTGCTCTTAATCTATGCTTTTATAGTAATACAGCTTGTACTGTATCCCTCCAACGTGTTTCGCCTCATTGGGGCTTCCTCAGCAAAGGCTTGAGATTCAGCTTAGCAGATCTTTTTAAACCCACTTAGATATTTGTTTTGGAGTATTTTGTGGTTGACTCTGCACAAAATCTGATTGAAATTATTTTTTTCCCAAATTGTTAAGCAAAGTTGTGAAATAAATTTGGTCTAGAAGGGTATGTTCTTCCTAGATTGTACATATTCAATAATACATATACTGTTATAGTAACCTATCTATACTATTGCAAAAAGAACAGGTGATTGCTTTGCCTTTTTGTTTAGATATATGTTTAATGGATTTAATTTAATTATTACCTAAACCAGGGTGGCAGTCGAGTTGGTCATGGATGAATAGAAATGGAATGGATCCCAGACTAGATGTTCAGTATACAGGGCTGGATTAAATGTGATGAATGCCCCTGGGCAGAAAGTCTGGTGGAGGCCCCCTGGCCCTGGCCTGGTTGTTCACGAAGTACAGGGTATGCGTACAGTGTGTGTCCTGCTTGCGATTATCCATCAGGGTGCCAACAAGATATTAACAGGCTGGTGGCAGGATTATGACTTATCTGATACCAACCTACCATCTACTTGTCTACATCTACACATAACAATTGCAAATACCTTCTGCCACTTAAACAGGCGAAAGTTGCAACTGGAAGCACGTGTCTGTGCAGCACTGTCCAAATGCGGTGTCCTGAAATCAGCAGTAAAACTGACTCTGAGGGTCCACCCTATGGTCACCCTACTGTATTTTACCCCTTTTCATTATGGGATGCCCTTCTGCACACCCCCCATCTTGGAGTTATGAAACCAGGTGGCGTATCTGCCACTTCTGCATTCTCTTGCCAGTTTGCTGCTCTGCCAGTACAATGTTATAGGGGTTGATTCAGAGCCTGGTAAGAAAATTGCTATTCACTTTCATTGTCTACCTTGGGGCTGATTCAGAGCCAGGTAAATTTACACCCGGTAGACAATGATAGTGAATGATTTTCTCTCCTGAAAAGAAATTGAGTTTTCTCACCAGGCCCTAAATCAACCTCATAGTACTGAGCAGCACAGAAGTAAGCTACACGGTGGTGTGGCAGGGAGCAGGTTTCTTCAGGACCCTTGGATTTCTTGTGATACATGAATAGGGTTGGGACTGTTCCTAGGTAACAAAACATATGTCCTTGGCTACAGCCCTTTGTTCCAGCAGTAGGCTTGTTGTTCCAATAATTGAACACACAAGGCCTTAACTCTACCCACGCCTTTTTCCAGTTAACACAACATACTCCAGTACACATCCACAGGTTCCCAGGCCTCTTGGCTCACTCCACAGGTCCTCAGTAATGGCCTTGTCTTGGCCCTGGCTCATTTCATGGTCTCTGCTCTGTCTTCCCAGGCTCCACTGCCAGTACTGTTTATAGCTGGTTCCTATCCTTATATATGTTCTGATACCCCCCCCTGCATAACCCAGTTGCAACAATTAGTAGGACAGCTCACATGTTTCTGCGTGTGAGTGAAATCTTACAGTCTCTGACACAGGTCATTTTTACTTAAACTGGACCAATGTCCTTAGAAGAAACAGTAGAATCAGTACTTGTCTCTCCTCAGGGCAATTCAGATGGCTAACATAAAAGTGCATTTACTTCTTTATAACTCCTGCTGTGGGCAATTTTATAACCAAAGCGGCAAAAAAGAAGTGCTGCTGGGTTTCCTGCCGCTGTGCATTGTGGTTGAGTTCAGGCAGCAGTACGGCTCGGGTGCTGGAAAATGGAAGCTCCAAAATGGCCACTATCAGGAGAATATCTGTGATGCGTGCAAGTAATTTTTGAACAGTTTTTTCCCAACTGTGCAAGGCTGTTGGCCCAGTTTAACTCTTTCCTTCCTTCTACCACCACTAGTAATAAGCCCCTTTTGACAATAGTTCAAGTACAATTGAAACCTTATTATCAGATGTCATTAAGTACCAACATTTTAGTTATTTAATTTTAGCTTTCGCTTTAGCTTCACTAAAGTGAGTTTGCAACAGTATGGAGGAGCCAATAGGGTTGATTCATGGTCAGTGCGTAGTTGCACCTTCTGCACCTTTACTGTTTTGAAGAGCAAATGGCCCTGCCCCATGCGCATTTGGTCGGCTAAGCGCTTAACTGCTCCCGATGGTCCCCCATGTTTTTCCCCTTCCCTTTACTGTTTCTCCAAAGCGGTTTGATCTCTTCAGCTTCTGTGTTTTCTGAAATTTCAGAGTGTGTTCTCTGGAGAACCTGTGTTCTCCATTTTTTGGGGGTGTTTTTTGGGGGATATTCATATTCCAGTTAACCCTTACCGTTTTTTGCCAATTGTTTTGTCCCAGATGTTCTCTTTAACCTTCCCTGTTATCCACAGGAATTGGCAGTTTCCTCCAACTATTTGCTGGAGGAAATGTATTCTTCACATTTGCACACACTTTTTTGCCCTCTTAACATACCATAAATCAGGTGCCGGAGATAGTTTGGTGTGCCAAAATGGAGCTAGCGGACAATATCAGGCACAAATTGGTGCAATGGCAGGTGCTAGTGTGCAAACTAGTGCAAATACAAATGCACATCCCATTTTGATGACCATGAATCAGGTGGAAGCCCAAGAGCTCCAAAAAACATGTGCAAATTTGTTCGCAAATAGCCATGAATCGACTCTATTGCTGCTGATTCAACTAACCAGAATTTTTAGATTTTCTAGGTAATTCCATGTGGTCACTTCCAATTTAGCACTCTTGACATTAATATGTAATTCAGTATTATTTTATTTGTAATACAGTTGGGGTTTTTACTCTACATATAGCTCATCTGATCTCTGGAAATCAGATTAAAGAGGGAGATATAGTAAGCTTCAGCAAGAAGCACCCTAAGGAACTTTAACCCTGTGGTTTTAAAGATAAGTTCTGTTGCTGCTCTAAAAAGCATTTAGTTACTGGGAGCTTTGCTACTGCCCACACATGAAGCACTCTTGTTGAGGTGGTATCATTGCTCACGCAAGACTTATTTCTATCTATTTAAAATAAAACTACCTTTATGGAAATCACCAATCAAATATAGTTTACCCTGGTGCTTTTAGATTGCCTCTAGATTGTATTATCTACAGAAATATATAAAAATAAAACAGTGTCTGCCAATGGTCTTGTTTTCTCATACTTCACAAAACTCGCTGACTATGAAAGTAGAGCTTGATGCCTGGTGACCTTCCATGTTGTTATCGTGAGTAACCCTTTTTATAAAAGAAGAAAATATGAATTTTCTTTCTTAATGAAGCTATTCAAATTGTGATATTCGACCATTTTTAGATACAGTGCTAGGTGGGTAAAGTATATACTACAGAAATACTATTTATTAGATCCACCAGTGTCCATCTGCTTCTTAGAGGGGAAACCTGTTTGGTTGAGTTTGGTACCATCCAATAAAAGCTTGAAAATCTGAAACAAACCCCATAATGATACACTTTGAGAATTAGGTGTAAAGGACCTTTTCATATTCACAATATTGTGAAATAGCCTGCAAGCAGACAAACCGTTTTGGTGTTATGTGAAGTGGGACAAATTGGCTGTGATGCCACATAAAAACTGTGAGGTTTCTCAATGATTTGAGCCATTATGCAGTTAACACATTCCATTATTACATTCTTTCAGCTGTTAATTGTGAAGGAGGGCTATTCTTTTGTGAGAAACATGTCTACATTTAAGGAAATTGTTTATTCTGCTCATCGCTATTTAAAATGTATATACCATAATATATTCTTTTGCCCCAAGAAATTCTTGCTTTTTTATTGCATGAAATGAGAGTGCTGCAAAGAAAAGAACAACAAATTATTAATGTAAGGTTTTAGGTAGAAGGGATGTAGAAACCGCTGGAACCCAGAGCTCTCTGGGTGAAACTCCGCTCTGAAGTAAATGAGTATTCAGGGTGCATGCGGGCACATAATAGCATGTATACTCTCAAGAGTTAAATTAATCTGTTATGGGTGGTGGTTGCTAGATGCATTAATGTTTCAATCCTAGCTGCTCAAACTGCATACTCCTATCTTGTGATACGTATATATGACCGGCTCATGTGACTCCTGAGCTTCCTTCTGATGCCAGCTTACCTTACCTTGACCTGTTGCTTATCCAACTACCCTCTGCTTGCTACACCTACTACCTATTGGGAACTTGAACAGCTTCTTACAAATTTGTTGCCTGCTGCACCAATAACGGAGATGCCTGGTTATATCTTCACACCAGCCTTGCTGCCAGCCAGTGAGCCCCTGACAATTAGGGTCCAGATGCCAGTTTTCCTAGCTCCAGGTTATTTTTTTGATGGGCAAACGAAGGTGATTCCACAATCAAAACCCCAAAGTTTCGTGACACTGTACCATAGGTTGGCCACAGATTTGGCAACTTGTCACCTTCTGTGTAAGGAAGCCAAAGTTTATGTTGCTTTATATAGTGAAATGCCTTTATTAAATTGTTGCATTAAAAAACATAAACAAGGCTGCCAAAATAATATACTATTAAAATGTGATTTGGAACACACTCACTAATATTGCAGTGTAGCACCAAGGCTGAAGTCCATATGTACATGTATTAGTTATGGGGATGCTGATGGGCAACACAGTTGTAAAAATTGAGTAAAGTGGAAGAAAATCTAGCATCTCTAAAACCCTGGTACCGTTAAACAACCACCCCTGGGGCATCCCACTGATTGCCCGCTTTCCTTAGCTTTCCCCACGAGCCCACAATGCATGCATGTCTGGCTGCGGCCTCTCTCTCATCTTTCTCTGTCTCTGCAGGTCCCAGCTCGCTGTAACTGAATAGCTGGCAGGGCCGCACACAGTCGAGAGATTCAGGGGGGACCACGTGCTGATCGACGCTAGACTTTCTTTAAATTTTTCCAGACGCACATTAATATGCGTGGCCAAAAAAACTGATTGGAGGAGAGCAGTGTCTGCGCCCCAGAAAGGCCGATGGAGTAGGTATAGCAGCCGATCTGGGGTGTTTCCCAAATTGGGATACCCCAGGGGGATGGACCAAAACACAGTAACAATCCTGGGTTTTGGGCCACTTAACTAGTTATTAGGCAAAAAAAATCTTAGCGGCAAATCAGAATGTGTGTGCTGCCAACTTTCGATGAACACCACCGGGCTGGTCAGCTGAGCATGTGCTGGAGATGAACAAACTCACCCAAGGCCAGTCAGCTTCATGGGTGAGAGGGGTCCGTACCAGCACAGACGCAGTGCCAGGAGTTTACACACATGCACCGTATTGGGCACCTACCTTAATTGTGGCTCCATCATGATAGTGGCCTGTCCAGCTAATGAACAATCTGTGGGCTGGGATGAGTTTAAGGAGTGTGAGGGGAGGGAAGATGGAGGGTGAGGGAGGCACTGGGGAATGGTGTTGTCTATAAAGACAAACAAATGGCTGCTGGATGCATGCATGAGTTATGGGCAAAGCGGACCCCGAAACGCATTGCAGTGGCACCCATGTGCATTTTTTTGGGGACCTGACCAAAAGTTACATTAAAATTATATTTTAACTTAGATCAAAACATTTTAAACATTTTACAGATGTTGGCAAACACCTTCTTTAGTAAACTGAAGATGTAAGATGGAAGTTATCTGCACATGTGCACTGATCGTAAGTGGAGCAGGTAAGCATTAGGCTGTTTCTCTTTGAACTTTTTCACACACATGAATTGGACATGTTACCAAGGCCTATTACATATAATATAATGATTGAAGAATCTATTCAGTCCCCTAGGTGCAACCTTACTAAACACTCCTACCTTACAACTTGTTGCATACTGATCACTTTTTCAGTCTTTTTTTGTCCATAAATGAAGGGGCATTTTTAATCCTAAGAGTGTAAGCACAATGCTCATCTTTCCACATCCACTACCAGCCACCAAATATCACAAGGTCACCCAAATGCAGTTATCCAGTCAGTTTTGATCCTCTTCAGGAGCGGTTACATGTTATACCTTATTCTTTACCTCTTTGAATTCTGCAATGATTTGTCTTCCTCTAGGATCGATTTAAAATGGCATCTCTGCCAGTCCTGTCATGTTTCTGGTGCCAACCTGATTATTGATAAAGGACACAGACATGACATTGTATGACACTTTGCTAAAGGACCAACAGCATCCTTTTAGCACATTTAGGGTAGGGCATTAGTCTTTTCTAACTGGTCCCCCTGTACTGTCTGATATTTAGGACCCCTCCCCAGAGTCTGGTGTTTGTTGTCACAACCTTCCACAGGAGCATCAGTCTTCATCATGGGAGACCATTGGAGTTACTATTGGACTCCACCGACCAGTTCCAATTGACTGAAAGCACCATTGTGAGTGTTTTGTTTCAAAATTGCACTTTTTTGCTAAGGCTATGAGACAACATTCTTGGTTTTAGCATGGCCTGTCTCCTTTCAGAGGATTCCAATAACTACACATGTGTATACTTCTCAAACAAGATTTCCTTCACAAAATATGCTTTAACCCAACTCCTAAAATGATTGGAATCTATAACCAACACACTCAGAGAAGCTTACATTACTTAACCACCTACCAAATTCTAAACAATGAGTTCTGATTACTACTTGCATTATTTGCATGACATATCTATTTAGTATCAATGATGAAGACTGAACTGACCTTTTAAAAGATACACATACCGTATATACTCGAGTATAAGCCGAGTTTTTCAGCCCACTTTTTTGGCTGAAAAAAGCCGCCTCGGCTTATACTCGAGTCAGTGCCGAAATGGAGGAGAACAAGGGGCCAGGCGACATGCCCATTCATTTCCCGCCCCCGTGCCGGCTCCCGCACTCACCCTGTCACTTCCAGCTGTTCCTACGCTGCCGCCCGCACCTCATGTGCCGGGGACGGGATGCCGCTCAGCGTCTCCGGGGGGGGGCCTCCCTCGGGCCGGCCTGGACGGTGGGGAAGGGGGCGGCGGTGCTCTGCGTCATTGTGCAGGTAGGGCGGGAACCGGAGCACACTGTGCAGCCCAGCGCCAAGCGCCGGGCCGGACGCGCCGGGCTGGACGCGCAGCGACGGAGGGCAGGGTACGCCGGCCGGGGGGGTCACGCGCACCTTCTGGGCCTGCCTCTTAAGATGCTTCTACGGACAGGCTGTGCAAACGAGAGGTAAGTGTGTATACCGTATATATTCGAGTATAAGGCGAAAAAAGCCGCCTCGGCTTATAATCGAGTCAATAACTTGTTCCATTTTTTTATGGTAAAATTAGGTGCCTCGGCTTATATTCGGGTCGACCTATACTCGAGTATATACGGTAATCAGTTATAAAAATGCATTTATTTTTGTATAGGGAGATTTCTGGTTACTCATCAGCCTACTGTAGAAGTAACTGGTTTAGCAGCTGCTAATTCTATGAATGCAGGTACTGTCAATCAACTAAGAATATGAGTACAATAGTATGAAGACGTTAAATTATGTATTGTCTACTTTTATAGTTATATTTATTTAGATTACATTAGGTAAGTTGAATTCATTGTTCTGTCTGATGTTTCTTTGTATTGACTTGATGTATTGACTTGATCTTCTCATCCTATATCAGGAGCTGTAGAGTTTTATTTTCATATCGGATGCCTAAGGCTCAAAAAATGTTGAATATTATTTTCTACCAAAATATTGTCTTTAAACATTTTCAAAAACCCATAGAAACAGTTAACAGGACTACTGAGAGCATATTTGATATTCTTTAAACATGGATGTGAAATTAATGACATTCTGTTTCTGGCACACATTACACCTTCTCGGCAATCTTTATATGGCCTTGATTTATCACCTGTCCAGCACGTAACCTTTAAGTTACCTTGAATTCTGACAACACTATTTGTTGACATATCTTTCATCGCTGATGGATAGCAAGATAACATGTTTCTTGTTCTGTTTATATTCTCAACGTGTCCATATTTCTGTAGTAAAGAAAAAAAATGCCAGTAGTTTGATATATTAATAAGTACCATCATGAAATCAGTCTGTGGCACCACAATCCATACTGTGCTGCTATAGAAAGACAATCCTTTTATGTCTTTTGTGACATGCTTTCAAGACACAGAAAAAAAATGTGTATATGTCATAACAGGAAGGGAAGTCATTTTAAATTACAAATATGACCTCTTTAAAAATAAAATCCAGTGACATTTGTAGATAGATGCAAAGGGCTCCCATTCTGGCTGTTAAATACGCCTTGCAATCTGTTGATTAGATGTCTTAGGACAAGCATTATCCCGAGACTGCTGCATAATTAGGTAAAGATAAACTGTTTGCTTTTTTCTGGTTTACAAACACTGGGAGTGTTTAACAGAAAATATATTGTCTGGCTAAATTCCCATAAGGACTAGCTGTTTCAACAAGAAGCAAGGCAAATATTTGCCGATAGCGAATGATGTTGAGTTAAATATTCAAAGGGTGACATTTTCCAAAAGTATTTGTTCTAAGGGATAAATTACTGGGAAGGGATAACATTATAGCAGGGGCTACAATGAGTTGAAAATAATAACAAAATAATTTATACATTTTTCAGTTGCTGGAGTTTTAACCTTTCTTGAAAAATGCTCTTGGGACATCATTGAAGAAAAGTGTTTTTTTCCCAGAAAGATGTATTGCTTTGCTAAGATCATACTTTCGTTATGCCAATAAAATGCTGGGAATATAGAAAACAATGAAACAGACAATGAAAGTGGATCTAGGGCTGTTAGAGAGGCGGAAATGAGAGCAGCCAGATGATAAATGTGTACGCCTACCGCTCTCCATCAGACAAGGGGTGACCTGTATACTCTTTACATCTGAGCACCAAGCGTGCTAACATTTTTCACAGCGGCATTTAATAGTGGACATTAAGTTAGCCCTCTCCAAAAGGTCTGACCTGCATTCTACCCGGAGCTGTTCTCCTACTGCAATCAGTTGTTCAGCTTGTAATTCAATGAAATCGCATGCACCTTTTTCAGCCACTTATTGGCCAATTAAGTCAAGTTTTCACTGAGGGGGTCCATCTGGCTTCAAGTTATCTTAGATGAATTGATTGAAGACATTCAGCTATGTGCTGCAATCTATGAACCTGGTTTAATGATCTAGGTGATAATACTTGTAATTCTTCTCAGTCAGGGGAATTTGTTGCAGCTGTTGTCTGCAAATCCCCATTCTGATAGAGTGAAGGAAAGAGAAAACATTAATCTACCCTGAGAGGTTTCGGTGAAAACAGCTTCCAAATTCATGCAGAATAGCTATATTTAGCACATTCCTTGAAATGTACTTCAGAGGCAGTAAATTAAATATTTCCTCACTGTTTATCAGACTGGAGTGTCTATTACCCTCTTACTGGTGATATTTCATCTTTCTGGGTTTAAGTGTCAGTACATGCATTATATTATAGAATAGAAAAAATTAAATGATAAGAGATCTGTGTTGAATGATAAATCTGGGTTAGCATTACCGTTATTAGAGACCATTTAGATATTGCCATCTAGGACAGCTGTCAGAGCTGGATTTTCTTTTGGCCAATACTGGACTTCTATCTATATTGGACTTCCATTGTAATATCTCAGGTTGGATGGCATTCTGCAGGATGGACCCTTGCCCGAGAGGAATACATACTGTCTGCCTTGACTGAACCCCCCTCATCCACTGCGATCAACTTTCAAAACAGAGCCCACCACCAATGCTGACAGACCCACCATGAGGATCCAAGTTTCAAGCTGCTCCTGTCCCCCCCTTGATGTACAGGCACAGTGCACAGCTTTTTTCAATGCTAGGGACAACATAGGCAGTGCTTGCGTCTAATAGAAGAGCTTTAGTGATGCCTAGTGTTGTGTCCCTGGCAGGGGAAACAAGGGACACAGAGTCAGTGACTGCAGCACACTTAAACCGGACCAACAGCCAGGCACAGTTGGAAAGGAAAGGTAGCAGCCATTTTGGAGCTTCCTCTCCCAGCATCTCTCCCATGCTGCTACCTGGATTCAACTGACATAACTGACAATGCGCAGTAACAGGAAGCCTAGCAGCACTTCCTGTTTGCAGGCAGGCTGCAGATGCATGAGCCGACATTTTGTTTTTAAAATTTACCACTGCATGATTTGGAAAAGATAAAATAATGTTTACATGCAGCAATCTAAATTGCCCTGGAGAGAGATGCATATGAGCACTGTTTGTTGTGTTGGGCCGGGTTAAATCATTTTTGACTGTTGGTCCACTTTAAGTCAGTAAAGCAGGGCTGATTCAGAAAAAGCTCTTAGGATGTGGCAGACCATAACTAAAGCACTAACTGGAACCAGGTTAAAAAAATTAGGATGGCCTTTTTTTCTTGAAGTCTGCTTTAAACTCTAGAAGAAAGGATGGTGAAATTAAATAATAAGGTTTTGTAATGTTGTGGGGGAGGGTGCAAGACTCACGGACTCTGATCTCACATCTGGGTGACCACCTAGGGGTCCACTCTTTCAGGCCAAACACTCCACATGTGACTACCTGAGCCTTATTCTTCAGCTTCCATGTCTCCACAAAGCCATTTCTTCAGTTTCCCCTTTTTGCTTTTAAAGAGGAGCTACATTACTTCCAGATTTCCTCATATGGCATTACAGATTTCCTCATATGGCATCCATTCTGATAACCCACTATTCACAGGGCAGACAAGAGCACAGTAATGTGTATGCCCATCTGATTGGCAGGTAAGTGCCGCTGCTCAGTAATGAGCTTGCAGTGGTGTGTGCTCAGTGGGGCATTCCAAAATAAGAAGCAGGGCTAAGAAGAATGTAGACTCACACACAGCTGAATTCAGTGCAGCTTTAATCCTATTTTATGTCTATGTAAGAGATATGCAAAGCTGTTGAGTCTCATTTCCTCACTGAGCATATGAACAAATATTTATTCTGAACATGCACACATATTATTTATTGGCTGAAAGTTATGACTGGCAGAACCATTGTAATCTTTAATACCACTGACCATCTTTCTGATCATCATAGCTTTTAGTTGTTGCCTATGACTAACCATACTTATCATTTTGGAACTTGATGTGGAGGTTTAATGCCTTGGTTTATATTTTTGGCTTTTGGGTTTCCTAGATAATAGCCACCAGGGCCGGATTAAGGTGGTGGGGGCCCCTCGCCACATCTGGTGGAGACCCCAGATACATTATATTTTTATTTTTAAAATAATAATCCAGTATTGGTGGTTGTCTGGCACCCGCCTACTTACTGGAACGTCAGATTGAGTCCCTTGTGCCCCCCTGCTTTGCCATTCTGGGTGGGAGGTAGTGTAGTCGCCCAGCTGGTCCAGCAGAAAACACTACCCTGCATTGAGCTGCCAGCGGCTGTGGCTTATGTGCAGTGAGCGGCCACCGATTGACAGCTCTGCACCCACCATCACTGTAGCATTGCTGACAGCAGCTTTGATGTTCTAAACTCTCCATCCTGCCCTGTGATGGCTTTGGGTGCAGATTTGCAAAAACAAAAAAAGGCTTGCCTAGGAGTGCAGGCCCCCATTGCTGACCCCACGGGCCATCAGACCTAATACTAAAAAGCCTTCCTGGACCAAACCATAAACCAAAGGTTGGTGGAGGTCCCCTTTGCAGGGCAAGTGGTGAAGGCCCTGGGGCACGCTCCCCTTGCGCCCCCTCATAATATGGCCCTGCTATCCACACATGCTTTACTACTGTTACCTAGGTTCTGATTTCTAGTGGTATCCAAATAGGTTATGGACCCAAAAACAGCAGGGGCCCTGGCTGCTGTCATTTGTTCTGTGTTCCACAGAGGCCTACTTATCACACTGTGCCTGACACACCTCTCCTTGGGGGCTTGTAATTCTAAACATAGAAGGTAAACTGGAAGGGGCTCATTTTATAAAGAGCACTAGATGCTTTGGATGGAGAGATGGAGACTTTGAATATGGGAATGTCCCATACTGTAATTTACAATTTGTTATGAAATTCTAAAATTATTGGTAATGTGCATTTATAGTATTCCATCAGCACACCTATCTGAGTCTCTTCTCAGTGGGGTTGACAGTTCATGAAACATAAACTAGCTACTGACAGCAACGGAAAAACGTGGTCAGTAACAATAACAACCACAGCTTACAAGACTGTTCTGTGTTAAAAGACAAGAGCAGTAATGGAGGTAGGAGTATAAAATATGTATGAGTTTTCTAGGACTGGAGACAGTTTTCATCGTGTGGCACTCTCCTCAGACCTTCATCCGTTTTCTTTATCACCTGGTCATCTGGACATTTTCATTCGTTCTCTGCAGCAACATTATAAAGAAAGGCAAGAAAGTTAAAGCCTTTCACTCATCACTGATGTCGGCAGTCAGAAAACCACTCCATGCAGTGAAACTTTAAATGATTTGACTGTTCTGCAACATGCCAATGCAGCAACGGCATACACATGAAAGATGGCTTCCATATACCTGACAGGCCCCTGACAGCTTCACTCCTAATTCCTGAAATGGACATTTTGTAGCAGAAAAAACACTGTAACACTGATATGAATGACACAAGGTAGAATTGAAGAAGCATGTGATTCAAACATTACCTGGGTAAAGTAAATGACCTAGTGATGATCAAAACAACTTTTCATATTTCGTAACCAAAAGTCGTAAAATTGAGTTTGGTCTGAATTTTTTTTCTTACCAATAAATCTTTATTGAGAAGAGCTAGATAGCGAAACAGATCACAATCATCAAATCATCATCTCGGTCATATCTATAGAGTAATACAGGCATGATAATATGAGCTTTTACAATGACATTGACACATGTCTGTCACCAACAATCGTGTCTAGGATCATGTCCCGCCGCTCTCGACTCCCAGCTAACAGATCGAAACAAGAAGGGAAGAGGGTTTTTTGGAGGGGATAGGAAGCAAGAGCTAGAGGGGGCGGGAAGATGGATAAGAAGGGGAAAGTGACTGAAGAGAGAGAAGGAAGAAAGGGTAAAGAGGAACAGGCCGGGGGAAGGGGAGGATTTTATCCTAAAATCAAAACATTTTTATTCAAATCAAACAGCTAATTTAAAAATAAAATACAACACAGCACAAGACATTTAAAACCAAGATGCCCCCACATGTGTTATCAAAGAGTATACACAATAATCACAACACCATAATAATAAAGGTATAGATGCATATAACTGACTGTCTGCCCTAACGGAACCTATCCCAGATATTTTTGTGCCGGTACAAAAAATATATTTTCCAAAAAGTTTTTTCCACAAATTCCTATGTGTGTATCCCCAAAAATCACAACTATAAAGTGCATAGAAAGTATCCAGAATGAATTGAGCTAAATAATGCTCACATACCTACGGGAGTGCAGTGCATAATAAAAGTGACTAGTGCATTTTCAATCCATATCCATGAAATATACAAAGTATACAAACATATGCTGCACCAAACCTCCACTATAAAGTGACACGTGCCCTCAAAATATATATATGCACAATAATAAAGACAAAAAAAGTATTCTTAAATAAACAGCAATATAGTGTGCCGATAAGCACTCAAAGGGTTACCAGTCAAACAACAGACAGTCCATCAGTGCCACATGTCACGGGGGAGAACCACATCAACACCCGCGCCCGCGGCTCCAGTGCCGCTTCAAAAAGGGTGAGGGTAGGTCAAAAATGCATGCTGTGGCTTTTAAATACTTACCCCTCCATCTCCGTGCTCAAGTCCCCGCCTCGCCTCCAGCTCGACGCATACCGCCGATACCGGAAGTCCCGATGCCGAAAGTCACACTCTCGAGGCGCGGTGACGTCAATCCCGACCCCCGCTCCCGTGACAGAGTCACGTGATAGTTCCATCCACCGCGCCACACAGAGAGTACCGGGGGACGCAATGTTAAATATCACGCCCAGAAAATGCTGACCACCAGCGCACAGTCCAATCCGCTCCAGGCAGCTTTTAATACACTAGTTGAGAAGCGCTAGTGAGGCGTCCTATGAGCACCCAGGCTAGGGGAACTAAAAGCCATACTCACAACTATAATCAGAAATAATTAATGAAGTACACTAATGCCTGAATTTTAAACATCACTTTGTGTAAAAGTCAGGCATTAGTGTACTTCATTAATTAATTATTTCTGATTATAGTTGTGAGTATGGCTTTTAGTTCCCCTAGCCTGGCTGCTCTAGTGTATTATGAACTGCCTGGAGCAGATTGGACCGTGCGCTGGTGGTCAGCATTCTCTGGGCGTGATATTTAACATTGTGTCCCCCGTTGCCGCGGTTACACACAGATACTCTCTGTGTGACGCGGTGGATGGAACTATCACGTGACTGTCGGGATGGACGTCACCGCGCCTCGAGAGTGTGATTTCCGGCGTCGGGACTTCCGGTATCGGCGGTATGCATCGAGCCGGCGGCGAGGTGGGGATGTGAGCACGCAGACGGAGGGGTAAGTATTTAAAAGCCACAGCATGCATTTTTGACCTACCCTCAACCTTTTTTGAAGCGGCACGGGAGCCACGGGTGTTGCTGTGGTTCCCCCCCCCCCCCGACATGTGGCACTGATGGACTGTCTGTTGTTTGACTGGTAACCCTTTGAGTGCTTATCGGCACACTATATTGCTGTTTATTTAAGAATACTTTTTTTGTCTTTATTATTGTTCATATATATATTTTGAGGGCACGTGTCACTTTATAGTGGAGGTTTGGTGCAGCATATGTTTGTATACTTTGTATATTTCATGGATGTGGATTGAATATGCACTAGTCACTTTTATTATGCACTGCACTCCAATAGGTATGTGAGCATTATTTAGCTCAATTCATTCTGGATACTTTCTATGCACTTTATAGTTGTGATTTTTGGGGATACACATGTAGGAATTTATAGAAAAAACTTTTTGGCAAAAATATTTTTTTGTGCCGGCACAAAAATATCTGGGATAGGTTCCGCTAGGGCAGACAGTCAGTTATATGCATCTATACCTTTATTATTATGGTGTTGTGATTATTGTGTATACTCTTTGATAACACATGGGGGACATCTTGGTTTAAAAATGTCTTGTGCTGTGTTGTATTGTATTTTTAAATTAGCTGTTTTGATTTGAATAAAAACTTTTTGTTTATAGGATAATTTGCTGTTGGATATTGTTTTTTGGTGCTCCTTGTGGGGAGAGAGGTGTGGTGTTTCCACGTCCACTCCCATTTATATTTTTGCCTGGTTGTTAGTAGTTAGCACATGCACTATTGGAGTTAAATAAGTGGTGCACCCCAGTGAGTTTATTAATAAAAACATCAATAAAAATTTCTGAAATTATTCTTCTTGGTCTATTTTTTACATCACAATGTAGACATTTTATATTGTATTTGATATAATATATATAACATTATATTTAATATTAATAGCACTTGTTACAATAACAATGGCCATAAGACTTTTAACTAACTAGCTTTCTAATTTAAGAAATATGCCAAGTAAATGAGATGAAAGCCTGGCAGATTAATGTCAAAATGATACTATGACATGGAGGATATTTTTTGTAAATGTTTAAATACATCTCTACAAATATGTAATTATTTTATCTCCAATTATTTAGATTTGCTATAGCTTACGACTTTTTCTGCTAATGCCTTGTAAGCTTTTGTCCTCTTTAGTCTACTCCCACTGCAGCACAAAACACATATCAATGCTCTTCCCCTTTCAAATCTTCTCATTTGTTCTTGTTAATTACTTGTGTGCCCCAAGCATTTTTAATGCTCATGTAGAGAGCTCTCGGCACCTTATACTTACTGTCTTGGTGACTGACATTTTCCATGCTTTTGCCCACAGCATATTCCATTTTTTCTTTTTATGTCCTATTGAGTGTATTGTAACATAAGCTTCTGCTTAAGAACAATTTGTGGCCCATTTAATTTGGGTATATACAAATTTTTGTGATAGGTTTACTATTATAAAAATATTTTTGTAATGTAGTATTGAGTTTCTGCATTATGTTTTTTTAAGAATAGCTGTCACAGAAATAAAAAAACAGTAAAAATCTGCGGGGATTAGCAAAATGAGGGATATTTTTATGCAGTCCCTGCAAAAAAAAAATGTCCATGCTGTTTTTTTCACGGTAAAGTTAATTTTAATAAGTCTACCTTTAAATCACAACATTGTTGTGTGACTGAGGCGATGGTTATTCTGGGTGCTGTAGAGAGTGAAAATCACCCTGCCTCCCTTTCAGTAGTAAACTGGGTTAGATTCCTACTAGGAGACTTATTGCATAGCAGTCCCATAAGTCAATGCCTTAACTGGATAAATCTTTAGTGCTCTACTGCAGGGATACTATATTTCTCTACCAAACTGTCCCACATTTTGATCTGTGAATCGTTCCAGAGACGATAGACCTTGCTATAAGTTTTGGACACTGACCAGCCAAACCCGCTTGGGGAGTGACAACTGGGGGGGAGTGGGTTGTGAACAATATTCATGAGTGGCAAATGTGGAGAAGCTAGCCCCCCTGAGTATTTGGCAGAATTGCAGATTTCCAGTGTATGGGGGGGTCTCGTTTGAGGGAACAACCAAAAAATCCCATCCCAGTAAAATGGGGCCACCTCAGGGACAACAAGAAAAATCCATAATGTTATTTCAGACCTTAAGTGTAAAGACACTAACTGAGCCGATTGCGCACCTCAGTAATACTTGGTAAGGTCTGGAACACCCAGCCCTCCTTCCCTTTTGGAACAAAATAGAGTTGAACAAATAGAGTTGAGCTGAATTGGTGAGGGGCAATTGTAATCATCATGGTCCTAAAATAGTAGAGGAGCTTTGAGAGCCACATCATTTTTATAGCGTTTATAGGACCAATCCAGGAGATCTTATCCATTTTCCAGGACTACAGGAGGTCCATCAATGACCTAAAGAGAGGGAAGTTATTTTTGGTGATTCGTAAATAGCTGTCCAGGTATTGCAATACCTTGGGGGCCCAACAAAAGGAAAAGATCGCTTTTATGAGAGTCAACTCTGTCTCATCTAGATTGATGTTAAGGGCCACTGACTTTTCTCCAAAGCACATTTTCTCCATACTACCCAGCCAGCTGCATTGCCCAGGATGCTAGGGCAGGAAGGGTTGATGGGGGGAGGGTTTTGTGCTGCTTTAAGACAAAGATCCCCCAAAAAAGGATTGATTTGCAATTATAGAAAACAATCTTTACAACTTTATTATTTTACAATTAAATAATCATAAAAATGTTAATATAACATAGACACAGGACAATTAAATTAGATTTGAAGCCCACAGTATCAACATATGCATATGTTCCTTATCTCAAGAGCCACCTGGATGATACAGATGGGTTGTCAATACCTAAAATCCTGTTAAAACACACCAAACAGTCATTTAAAGTGCATCAAATGCAGACAATACACTTAAATAGTTTTTGCCACCATTTGTAGCAGATTTTGGTAAAGTATAGATGGCAGCAGATCAGGTTGGCCCTGCTACCTACTTGATTGCCATAAAGACATAACGACTACCTATATAACCTAGGTATAATGTATGCCTGATGTAAGGCCTGTGGATGTGGGGGAAGCCCGTCTCTTCAACGAGTTTCACCCACCTTGTGATGTTCTTACGTTGAGGTCATTTATCAGCATATTTGGTCCAGAAATGTCTCTAACTAATAGTTACTTACGTTTTTGCATATTCTAGATCACAATAAGCTTATTTGCACTAATGCCACCATTTTGAATAACAGCGTCTCTGTTGAGCATTTTGAAAATGTTGTTACCAAATAAATTCAGTTTAGATCCATATTTGTGAAATCAGTTCATTATAGCAGTTGTTGGTGCATTTACTTTGTGTATCATTTTTTTTTTTAAATACCCCGTATTTTGTTAAAGAGAACTTCTAACATTACACAATACATATGTTTTACTATAGATAAATGGATTCTTGATTTACTCTTTTACTTCCTTGAAATATATTATTTTGATACCCTAGCATTATTTACAGATGCTTAACTAAAAATTAAAGGATGCTTTTTTTATCTTCTGCTAAAAGGGACCTCCACCATTATAGAAACATAGAATGTGGACCACAGAAGAGACCATATGGCCTATCAAGTCTGCCCTGTTGTGTGTATGTTCTCTTTATCTTTATTCAGATAACTGTGTGCTTATCCCAGGCATTTTTAAATTCTTACTGTTGATTTTTCAACTAGCTCTGCTGGAAGTTTGTTCCAAACATCTACTTCTCTTTCTGTAAAATAATATGTTCCAACATTGCTCCTGATCTTCCCCCCGACTAGCTTCAGGTTGTGCCCCCTTGTTCTATCACTACATTTCTTCTTAAAACACTTCCCTCCTCAACCTTATTGAATCCTTTCACATATTTAAAGGCCTCAATCATGTCCCCTCTCCGGACTGTCCACATTAAGTTCTTGGGCAGGCTGATTCATTACTAGCGGCAGGTAGTGACAGCTGAGCGTCTGTAGAGCGGATTTCAGAGCACCCGCTAGTAGTCGCTGTGCTTGGCCACGGTTCATTGTTTCAGAGCGCCTCAGTCGCTGGCCGGCATTGTTGAATACGTTATGTGATTCGCAGTACTACGCTGTATTGGAGCGAATGGTAGCGTCAGCGCAGTGCGACTGACTCACAACACATTCATCCAAAAATCAGCCTCAAACAGTTCCTGCGCTCAAAATCGGGTCGATGTAGCCCGGAGCACCAGAGGCTGTGTGATTAAAGTCTGATTATGAACACATATCCACTAGTAACAAAGCGAAAACACATGGAATTACATTGTTATAACATTGTAACATGAACACTTTAATACCAGACCTGTAATTACAATTCTGCATAAAAATATTATTAATCTAAAAAGTCAGAAGGTTTGTGTTTTTTTTAGGGAAAAAAACAATTGGGATCAGGAAAGGGATTTAAGAATCATCCATAGAAATGTATGGGAGTGCGCCAGGTGTTGAGAGTTAATACGTGGCGCTCTGCAAGGCTGAACGCCAGCGCTGTACGCTGAGGCTGGGATAATGATGAATTGTACGCTACATGGCGTTGTTCTAGTCACTCACCAGATTTGGCTTCATAAATGTGTAATTGCGTGCCGTGTCCGGTATTCACCTGACGCTACTTGACGCTACCTGACGCTGTACAGGCACTACCTGGCGCTATCCCTTCATGAATAAGGCTTTAAGTCTCACCTGATAAGTGAGGTCTCCAGAACTGCACACAGTATTCTGGCTGTGGCCTCACCAGGGCTCTATACAGCTGCATCACAACCATTATCAATTCTTGGTCAAATTTGAGATTAGAAAACTAGAGGGTTTGATGCAGCTAAACAGACTGCAAAACTTGGTTTGAAGCTACAATGTAATTTATATATATATCTAATTTAAACAGAAATCTAGTAAATTAACTAATTTGAGGACTTCATTTGTTGCTATCTTGTTGCTAGTTTTAATTTTTCCTGCTAGCACAAGATGTTTACACTGATTCTTGAAAAGTTTTGCATGTTATTTTTTACTTAACACCATGTTAACACATCAAGCCCTCGGCATAAATTAATAAGAATGATTTCAAGCGGACACATACCGATGCAAATGCATTTATAGATATTTCATTTTAGGACTGATAATTAGGTAGCATCTCGCTGTTGGATACTAATCATATGCAAAATGTCAAAGAAAGAAACAGAAAATTAACACCAGTTGAAATTAAAATTAAACACATTTCATGTTGACCACCAACACATGCAATATGTAAAGTACCCCCCCCCCCCATAAAAATCAGACGTGTTTAGTATTGTATATGTCTTTTGGTATGACAACAAAAGTCTTTCTAAACATCGTATTTAAGTACAATCCAGAAATTGTATCTTTTGACAACTGGACAACTTAAAGAGAAATGTGTCAAAATATCCTATTTGTTATTAATATATATATATATATATATATATATATATATACCCAAATAAAGATTTGCTTTTACAATATGATTACATATAGTAAAACCTTCAAATATAATACCTATGCATTGAGTTTGGAGAGACTTTCCAGCTCAAAACACAATAAAATGCAAATAAAACCTTTACCTAAAGAAATCACTGAGGCTTTTAGGTTGTGTGATAGGACAGCTCTACAGGTGAAGGTTCAAGGTTGGCAAGGCTATAGTAATTTTTTGTAATTTTGTAAATTACCCTTCTCTTCTCTACCCCTGACACATCCCAGGGTTGTCAATCTCTGTCCCGCAGTGCACTTAGATTTGTCTTGCAAGCAAAAAATATATTGCAAGGGTTCCAAAATGGCTGGTATACAAACTGACGGCAGCTTTTACCAGGGAATGAAATAGCTGCTGGACAGTTGCGCAGTTCTAACAAAACGCACAGTTCCGGTTCCCTCTCTACTAGGGTAATGAAGACAGCTGTGAGGCAAAGCCTGTCCCACATGGATATGCTTCCCCTTCAGAGTACACTAATGCTTCTGCAGCCAAACACCTCTCCCAAAGCCCCAATGAGTGATACATTTTACCCAACATGAAATTGCAGGATATGCTACAGAAGCCACCACCCCCACTTTCTACAGAAAGAGAGAAGTGAACCCTGTACACATAGAACACTGTTGCTGGGCAAGTGTGAGGTCAAGGGAGTTCACTCACCTCAGCAGCAGCTATAGCAACAGTGTACTCTATGTACAGAACTCACCTCTCTTTTCTTGTAGATCTTGGTGTACTGCTGCCAATAGCAACAGATTGCAGGTAGTGAAAGCTGCTTCCATATAACACACCTATTTACTAAACCAGATCAGCTCGGTACCTTCAGGACATCCTTTTATATACTTTTAAAAAACAAAAATATCCATTTCAAGTTCTATGCCCTAAGACGGGAGTATAGGTAGGGGCCACATGTTTTTCACAAATAAACACATAGCTCCATATGAATCTAAATAGCGGGTCTTTGGCTAGTACTATAACTTGTATACTGTATGTGTTAGCGTGAAATGTCCTAAAATGCGCACATAGCAGCATCTTGTCAAACATTTATGTAGTACAGGAGGATATTACTTAGCAGAAAAACATGTTTTAGGGATAAATGGCTTGGTCATGCTTACTGTCCCATAACTATATACTTTATGTCTGGGCTATAAGTGTGCTGTGATGACTAAATCAGGTCACCCTTGACCTCTAGATTTATTTATTAATGGCCCTTCAATGTGGAAAATCATTATTATTATTATTATTATTATTAATAATAAATGTCCCTTCATTTTGGAAAATTATTATTATTATTATTATTATTATTAATAATGTGCATATATGACCAATGTATGCATGCGCCCCCATTTTACACATCCATGTGGTGAGACAAACTACAAACCATTGAACACACAAGTGAAATGCACCAATGAAAACACTAGGGGTCAGTGAGTGCACACATGCCCTGAGTGGTGGGCTGCTCTATCCACTTGTTTAACCCTTTAAAGGTACTTTAGACATGTCCCAGTTAGGAATTAAGCCAGCTTCCCCAGGAAACCTCCCTCTATCCTATGATGTGCATGTCACATAGGGGAGGGGACTGAGCGGCTCCACCTCTCTGTATAAAAGCCTTGTCCCTTGCGAAAATTGCAGAAGAGTCAAGGCAGGCAGCCAGGAAGAAAGGAGAGGAACCTGTGTTCTCATTTCTTTGATATATATATATAGTTACATAGTTAATACGGTTGAAAAAAGACATGTCCATCAAGTTCAACCAAGGGTGTTGGGGTAGGGGAAGTTATTTTTTATTTTATTTTATTTTTTTTACTGACAACAGCTAATAGTAACTGTTAATGTTATTTTCTTCTTAATAAGCATCTAATCCTATATTGAAGCTGTCAGCGGTTGATCCTGTAGCAAGTTATTGCGGGAGGTTATTCCACAGATTTTTAGTTCTTTTTTTTGTCCAGTCAAAGGGAGTGTCCCCTTCAGAGAGGATTTTACCTGAAATAGTGTAACCCCATATTTTTTGTATTGCCCATTTATATACATGTTAATCATGTGTCCCCTTGTTTGTCTCCTCTAAAGACTAAACAGATTTAATTCTCTGAATCTTTTTTCATAACTAAAATCCTTCATTTCTCTATGAAATGGTGCCCAAAACTGGATGGCATATTCCAGATGAGGGTGCACCATTGCCTTGTAAAGAGGCAAAATTACATCCCTATCCCATGATTCCATGCCTCTTTTAATGCATATCTTGGTGGCCTTGGAGGCAGCTGCTTGGCATTGCATGCTGTTATTTAGCCTGTGGTCTACCAGTACCCCCAGATCCTTCTTAACAACTTTTCTTTTCTTTCGTTTTTCGTTTCTTCTAGTTACTCCCCCCAGGACATATGTGGCCTTCAGGTTATTAGACCCCCAAGTGCATGACTTTACTTTTTTACACATTGAACTTCATTTCCGTTTGAGGCTTGTGAACATCTTCAGTAGACTGCACTGTGCTACATATCTTTGTGTCACCTTACAAAATAGAGACAACACATGTATTTCTATCTTGTTTGTCATTTATAAATAAATTGAATATTAGTGGGTCCAGCACTGAACAGTGGGGTACATCACTTACAACTGGTAACCATTCAGAGTAGGAATTATTATCCAAAATTCTCTGCACACAATCCTTCAGCCAGTTTTCAATCCAGTTACAAACTGTATTTTCTAATCCTGAAGACCTCAATTTCCCCAATAAGCATCTATGGGGGACAGTGTCAAATGCTTTTGCAAAATCCAGAAAAACTATACTTGCCAGACTTCTGGCATTTGTGAACATACACTTGAAGTTCCTATCTAGTTTGACACGTTGAGCTTTTGTATTAGCTTCTGCAGTAATGCATCCACCTAAATTTTAACTGCTGGATTGGAACACATGGATCTCCTTTTCCATCATACCAGTCCTCCCCCTTCTAATTCTCCACCCACCATCATATGCTGCCCCCTAAGTAGCCTCTTTTCCCCTTTGTTTTCTCTATTGCCCTCCTCCCCTTATCTCTAGTTTAAATACCCCTTCACCTCTTCTAGTATCCTCTGACCTAGCACAGCAGCCCTCCTTCCATTCAGGTGCAAATTATCTGTAGAATACAGTTTGTACCCCAATGAAAAGCTCAGCCCAGTGCTCTAGGAACCCAAATCCTGCCCTGCACCAGGACTTGAGCCATGCGTTTAACTCTCTAAGCTCCCGCTGTTGTTCATGTGTAGCGCATGGCACAGGCAGTATTCCAGAGAATACTACAATGAAGGTTCTTCTCTTCAACTTGGCGCCTAATTCCTTAAATGTATTCTTAAAGAACCTTCCTCTCCCATTAATTCTGTCATTGGTCCCCATGTGGACCACAACAGCTGGGTCATCCTCAGCCCCTCCCAGTAATTTATCCACCTTTTCCACCACATGCCGAATCCTGGCACCAGGGAGACAGCAAACCATTTGGTTGAGGCAGTCTTGGTGACAAATTATTCTATCAGTTCGCCCAATAATAGAATCCCCTATAACCACTAACTGTCTAGTCCTATCTGCAGTCCCAACCACTCTGTCCTCTCGACTGTTAGGTAGAGTAGTATCCTCTAGGGCTGCCATTTCTGAGACTGGCACTTTTTCATCATTACCCAACTTGGCAATTTTGCTACGGTGCACATACACAGGTATGGCCTTCCTTTTCTGTGCATCCTTTCAACTCCCCCTATCTACATTTACCCAGCCACTTCCTCCTAACCCATTACTCCACCCTCTATTTCTACCCCACTTCATGCCTGCTCATTGAGCAGTAAGCCCTTTTCCATATTATCAGTCTTCCTCAATGTTGCATTTATGCTTTCGTTTAACACAGTGGTATTCACCCTGGAACTGCTGCTCCTGAAGTGTATACATATGACAAATTGTGCCCTGAAGTAGACCTCCAATATTGCTAGCTATTATCCCAGTTACAAGAAAAGCAGTGATATCACAATTGTAGTGCTTACAGTTGCAGCAACTTTGGCTTTTAACTTCTTATTTTAGCTCTATAACACTTAGGCAATAAACACCTAAACACATCACCTCATCTAATTTATAGTAAAGCAATACTTTACTGTCTGTCAAAACAGCCTATATGCCCCCATAAGCCAAAAGAGCATAAATAGATGCCCCACTGGCATGATTTGCAGGGATGCAGTGATGGCCAATGAATGGGGAAAGGTTAAATAAGATTATTTAAGTATTTTTTTAAATATCTGTTTTTTGTTTATACTTTCACTTTACTCTTCAACTGTTAAGGGGTCCCATGGCATTTACCAGCCCCTATGATTGGTTTGCTAAGTTGCCAAGCTTTAGAGGGGGGCACCTTTAAAAAAAAAAAAAAATGGGCAGAAGAGAGGAGTTTCCAAAAAATAATCCCGCCCAAAAATGTAATGTTTGCCCCTCCCTCTAAATCTTACCAACCTGGCAAACCAAGAATAGGGGCTGGTAATTCCAGGGTTGAAGGGTCTAACTGCCAGTCCCCGGCCCTAGTCATTACCAGCCCTTATGTCCTATAACATTCAGCACTGGGCCCATGCACTGCCAAGCTCATACCCATTAGTGGTGTGGGTAATGATAATTGGACTAGTATGAGTCTATGGGACCCTTTACCAGTTCAAAAGTAAAGTGAAAGAATAAAAAAAAACAGATAAATACTTTTTTTAATGTTAACTGATACTTACCTTTCCATTGTCCAGTGCTGCATATGAAAAGAAGGGGAACACAGCTCGGGACCTTTGCCATTTTCAACAGGGGCAGGGCATTTGTCTCAGGATTCCTCCCCCCCCACACACATTTCCTTGCCTCCTGTGATGTATATTGTTAGGTGGGGGAGATCCCAGAGAAGCTAAGCTTCTCTGTATAAGAGGCTGCTTCCCCCACCCCACACACAGTCCCCAGCTCAGGCATCCGGGATGAAAGAAAGAGGTCAACTAGTGGTGGGAGGGTAAGTATTGACGCCTACCACCGCCAAAAGAAGATGGCAGAGTGGGTGCAGGAGAGCCTGAAGATTGGGGAATGGTAAGTAGTGAAATTTGGAACAATAAATGTGTTCTGTATGTGATGTGTTTTTTTCGTACTATTTGGGGTGAACTGGTAAGGGAACCCCTATAACAGTCTACAGAGGCTGCTCTGTCACCTGTCGGCATTGGCAGGTGACATGGCAGTACCCTGTCTGATAACCTGCACCCCCTTTTGGGACACAAGGGGCGCTGAGGAGCCTGGTGACCATCGCTATTGCTTCCAGGGGTGCCCACCGCTGAGGGCTGGTAAACCAGCAGGGCCAGGAGCTGGCTGGCATGGCTTCTGGGTACTGGGTTACCAGTTCTTATGCCTGGTGCCCGGGCTAGTTGGCTATTGGAGGGGTATAAACACATTTTTTTACAGCTACAGAACTGTTTATTTCCACAATCTGCTGAAGATTCAACAAGATGCAACCCCACCACACTGGCACGCGCAGGTTCTAAGCTTTCTAGATGAAACACTGCCTTATGTACAGGATCTTTATTCTTTGTGCTATATCCTTGGTTCCCAAGATTCCCAGACATTACACCTTGGGACTTTTTTTTGTATTTATATGTCAAATACAATGTTTCTCTGCCACCGTAAAGGATTAATCAGTATAAAATCAAAATGAGAACCATGATACCAGTGATTTTAGTGGAAGAAGTCAATTTGAGAGGTACTTTTGATGAATTCAGCTATCATCTTGATATT
>CM051235.1:471229436-471239436 GCA_027917425.1 Gastrophryne carolinensis
ATTAAATTATGCTGAAGGTCCAGTTTAACTAAAGGGAGGCATTTTATATTTAACCCCTTTTTTTTTCTAAAAGCTCAGTAGTATTATTTAACCTATAGCACATCTAATTATTCCATCAAGCCGCCATCAGCCCTGATTTCTCCATATTCAATGAAGTGTCAAAACAACTCTGCTTCTGCATGTAGCCAAATGTCATATCTCCCCAAAACTCTGCAGTTAAGGGAAAAAGCTGCTCGAAGCAGATTATTGCTCCAAAACATTTACACATATTAGTTTGGCTGCATCTGACAGTATCAGCGATATGGCAAATCCACATAACATCTCCGCTTCTATTAATGAGCTCTGCTTAGGGTTGCTTACCGAGCACTGTGGATGAATATGTTATGCATATGCTTTCCAGCGGTCAGGCTACGGCATCTGATTGATTTTGGCCCCGATACTCTTTTTGCAAACATCTTAAATGAATGCAGTTCTGCTTAATTGGGAGATTTACAGGCTGATATCACCTTGCTTGATGCTTGATTCTTCATGCAAAAATCCCTGGGAAATTAGAAGAATCGTTTTTAAAATGAGTATGTGCCAGATTTATTTTTAGCTTCAGACGATCCAACCAACTGACCTACATAGCTTTCTGTCTCATTGTTAATATACCTTACCCGCCCTGTAGTTTTTTGGGGGGGAGGGTTGTTCGGGGAAGAACCATCCAATTAAAACAAAAATAAGCCGCTTTAATGGTCTTTAAATTGACAAGTGAACAATGATTTTAGTATTGGTATCTGTCAAAGGTCCTAGAAAATCCTCAGTTGATAAGGCCCAACGCTTCCAATTAGGAACAGTGTAGGTCTGCAGCCAATAATGATTTCTGGGTCCCCAAAGAACTGCAGCAGACACTTATTGCAAATTACTGACAAAAAGCTCTACTGTATTGATGAGAGGAAGTACAGGAGGCTTTTTCTGTCCCCTTTAGGTATAGATAATAATGAGAAATTCTGAAGTTTTGACTTAGTCCTTTTTTTCCCTTTTCCCTCCCTCCTCTCCTAAGGCCGCGTTCCATTGATGGGTGAAGAAAAACCTCCAGCCGCCCACTAGTTTAAGTGTCTGAGACATTTCTTCCTGTATTTGTTACACGAAGGCCACTAATTTGATGTCAAGCTTAGATATGTTTCTCATCAATAATATCCCGCAATTGCCTTATACCACTGACACTGTGCAAATCAATCACTGCAGGGATAACTGACACGCTATAAACATGATGTGTATCTTTATCTAGCCTGACAAATATAAAAATAATGAAGACAATTACAAGGGAGCCTTTGAAAAAATATGTACGTTGACTTGCATGAAAACCTGACTGTTGCTGTAACCGTTACAAGGCGAAATGAAACAACCTGTCCATTTAAATGTAACATATCTTGAAATACGAAAAGGCTGCTTCTGGTAAATAAACACTGAGACGTACCTTGAGAGAGAAAATATGGATAATTGTGTGTGCTTCTGACATCATTCGCTTTGCTTTTATGGGCACTGAGTGATGGCAATTTTGTAGATGTAGGAAAATGATGGATTTATTATAGACGGATGAGCATTAAAGCGATCCTACAGAAACCAATAAGCATCATATCAGGGGCAAGAAGAGGACTACTACAGGGAAGCACTCAAATGAAAATAGGTGATGTGCCCAAGTGGATCATGGGGTAAGTCTGTAGAATGGGCTTCAAGGGCTAAACGACTCAGTAGACTGAGTAGTATTTCTGTTTAGATTAGGGTTAAAGCAGCCCGACACCCTACTTGGAGCAAAGTAGAATAGGCCTTAACGGCAAAGATTATAGAAGGTATTGCTATCTGAAAAAAGACTAAAACAGACCTTCACCATTCCGAGGGCAAAATAGAGTTAGCTTTTTGGGCAAAAAAAAAGAGGTACTGCTGTTTGCATTTGAGTCAAAGAAGACCTGCACCCTCCTTAGGGCAAAGTAGAATAGGTCTCAGTGGCAAAGATTATAGAAGGTATTGCTGTTTGGACTCGACTAAGACAGACCTACTGAATTCCTGGGGTAAAGCAGAGCAGACTTCATAGGAAAATGTATGCAGTCCAAATCAGAATATGCCGGAAAAATCGATTCATCACAAATCTGAATTTCTTGGGATTTGTGTTGAGATTGATTTTTTCCTTGTAATAAGTAGAAAAAAACATACCCGCTGCCTTTCTTTTCAGTGCCAGGTCTTACCTGAAATAGTGAATGGAAGGGTTTCATTCGTCCTTGTGAAAACTGGGAGTCCATGCTGCTGTCTGCTCACCTCTGGTAGTGATGATGCCACCCCGGTCATAAACCAGTAAGTAAAATGGAATGCCGGTGACATCACTTCCGGCCATTTCAGGTTTGTCACCGCATCTGGCGCTGAACTTCTTTCTTCAGAGCATACAATGCTTTCCACATACCTGCTTAGACACCTGCACAATCCTCTGGCTGGATCGCACCTGAACTCCAACCCGCCCACCAAGAAGCTGGCCAATTGGCCTCCAAGGACAAACTCTTGGTATTATTGCTGTTTGGAATAGGATTAAAACAGTCCTACAGTCACACAGACAATGTAGAATGGGCCCCAAGTGCAGGATTCATAGGTAATATTGTTGTTTGGTTTAGAGTTAAAGCACATATATAACTTCCCCTGGACAAAGTAAAGTGGGCCTTGACGGGAAAGTCCACTTTCCCACATACCTCACCTCAGTAGTTGCAGAGGGCACAAGTAGGGGCATAACTATAGAGGGTGCAGGGGGTGCAACAGGGCTCATAAGGTTATGAGGTCCCATCATTGTGGCTACTGTGCCTTATTTAACTGATGTGTGCTCTCATGGAGTCATACACCATTCATCTTTTTCAGCCTTTAGTTTTCTACAGCTGAATTAAAATTAAAGCAAAAGGGTGTGGTATGAGCCATGACAGGGCCACTTTGAATGTTTGCACCAGGGCCCAATCACATTTAGTTATGCCATTGGCCCCTACTTCCCTGCCACCCACTGCCATGCTGCTAATTGCTCTCTCCCAGCTCCAGTATGAGAAGGCAGGCCTGTGGGTGGGTGTAACCTATCTACAACTGCTCCCCTCCCATGTACAGAGGTGCTCATTATTCTCAATGGGAGACCGCTGTACACAGGCCACAACCAAGTTTACTACTCCTTTAGATTCAGAAAAATACATTCAGCTGTTGCAGTGGAGTGTATCTGAAATTGATAACCTAGGTTTTTTTACATTCAAATAATTAATAATAATTTTTCTCTTGCATCTGCAAATTGATTACTGGAGTCTAATAGGGACCTGTATAGAATACATACAGATGTTTTAAAGGCGTTAAAAGGGCTCCTACCTAAAAGATGACTGTCGCGAAAATGATCCAATAATATAAATTCACAGAAATATATTAGATAGCAAAAGGAGAGATCACTTGAACATCCAGCATCAAAAAAAATTTAGCCAAACGTGTTTATTTTTTTAATGGAAGGAAGAGGAATCCAGTGTGACAGGTTCCCTCTAGTTAACAGTAGCATTAATGCAGAACAACGCTCATTTTTCACAAAGTGAGTGCTGTTGAGTGCAGTGGGGCATCCCAATTGCCCTCTGTGCATTAATGGCTTTAAACAAAAGAATACTTACCTTTCTCATTGGTCCCAAATACCAGTCACTACATGACTTGCCGGCCAATCAGAGCGATTGTTTTTTCCGAGGTACCGAGGTGAAAGGTTAGAATTCTTCCATTTAACACTGTTAATGCTCAGGGGGCATCAGCAATCAGGATGCCTCCTACACTCAGACAACACCCATTTTGTAAAAAATGGACATTGTTCCAGGTTTAATGCTACTGTTTTCCAAAGGCTGGGTCAGGAGACATTGGATGCATTGGACTGGAGCATTTTTTCCCTATAAAAGTGGGATGTTGAACTCAAAAACCCTAGGATTCTATTGCTACCAGGAGAAGAAATACAGAATTTGGGTGGGAATTTTTTTCAGTAATGATATAAGTAGTTCCTCCTCTCACTAGCCAACATGTCTATACGGATTTTTAATAGTAGGCAATAGCGTGATACCACTTCATTAACTATAGTAAAACTGTAATCTGTAATACAAATGTCCAATATAACATTGGATCCAACAAGCTAGACTATTTAAATGATTGTTCTTTATCTATTTTTACAAAACATTTTCCACTGTTAAAACATTCGGTGGACACATTTCAAAGATTTTCTCGCTATAGTAGTTTACCTCTGTAGTGCCCGGCTTGTCTCACTGTAATGCACAGATAGTGGTGGAATCTAAAAGTATTACATTCCAGCTTTAAAATGCACTTTCATAGACTAATGGGCGTCTCTATTGAGCTGCTTTTTTTTTGCCTGCAGCTAAGTTGTGACTTGAAATAGGTCCCTTGACAGCCATCTCCATGGAGCAATCAAGGATTCCCTTATCTTTCGATTTTGTGGACTGAGCTAGCCAAAGATAGCCATGCATGACACAGAGGACTTCAGGTTTGTCAGGAATTTCAGAGAAAATGTCAAAAGAAACACTTTACCTGTTTTAAGATGCAGCTAATCTACTTCACCAAAGGCAAGAGAAAAAGTTGCCATTTCATAAACAATCTAAATTTGACTTACCTCTTTAATTTGTTTGCACACTTTCTTTTTGATATCGTGAAACGCTACTGCTGTACTACTTCCTTTGCACATTGGATAATAGCTTCACATCACATAAACAAAAGTCAAGAAGACATTTTTTGTTAGTTAAAAGTCACGTTTTGCACAATCACTAAATGTTAAAGGGACATTACAATCATATTGGAGGCTTTCTTTCAATCAACATTTAGGATTTTTTTTCATACGTTTTTGAGATTTTCCACCCTACTGGTTTTTGGTCCACTTTACAGGGGCATATTGAACAACCTTTTGATAGTTATTCCTCCATGATGTCACTCATAGTGGTGTTCATAAATGTGAAGTTTTGTCAAGTATTAAGATAAGGTAAGTTTCGGTTCCAGACATTATTATGGCCACACATTGGCCCTTTCCCCAGCACTGAGGCAGGGTGAGAGTTAACAATTTAAAAAAACTATAACGGTTCACCACAATCAAATCCTGTCTATCTGTGTTTCTAGCCATGGGCATGACCATCTTGGCGAGGCAGCACAGAAAACTTCAGTTGGGCTGAGAATGCACACAGAACAGGGGATGCCACTACTCTGCCTCTTGAAGTGCAGAGGACCACGCTGGCTTCGGAGGCAAGATATTATACAAGGTATTAAGGTATTAAAATATATAGAATATATATTATATACAGGGTATTTTATTTTGTTAACCCCAATCCTGCCTCAACGCCTGGGTGGCCTTTATAAAGACTGAACTTACTCTTTAAAATTTGTTTGATTTGTTTCAAATTAAGTTTTAACAAATCTCAAAAGTGCTGAAATGGCATGGGGCATTCCTCCCAAGGCTACCAGCACCATGTGCATAGCATATGAAGCTGCTAAAGGGCTACATCTATGAAGGAAAACCTCTACCCCCTCTGAAAACAGTAGACACCAATGGGGGCCCCACATTAGACACAGTGGGGACCCTGATTAAAGAGCGATGGTAGGTTTTTATTTCATTCTTTACATTTACTTTTTGTGAACTGGTAAAAGGGCTATGAGACTCCTTATACCAATGTGGTGGCATGGAGAAGCATGTCACCTGCCAATCATGGGAGGCAGGTGACTTTTCACTGCCTACTCTTGATTACCCTCTTGTGCATTGGGATATGTATGTGACGAGGGCCTGTTAGCACCTCTCTGGGAGGGGTGTCCAAAAGCATACAGGTTGGTATCTATTGTTTCAAAGGGCCTTCTGTAACATGCCTGGCTGGTAGTCCTGAGAGGACAGAACTCTTAACTTTGAGATTCTTTGTTTGTAATTAATTACTACAATGTACTATGTGTCCGTTTTAGGAAATTGTGCCCAAATTCAGGCCAAATAGATTTTCTAATGCCTAGTATGTTTATGCAGTTGTTTGTGGTATTGTTGTAGATGCAATTTTTAATCCAACAATATCTAAGAAATGTATAATGAGAGTTTCTAAAAAAATGATTTACGGCCAACAGCTGTTGGCATTCCTCCTTTGTCTGCACTCTAACTTTTTTGTAGGCCAATAGAAGTAATCTTTCATAGTGCCAAACACCATGGTATCACTTAACCCTTTTTCAGATGGGTGTCGAAAGGATTTACATTTTTGGAGGTGTGAATTGTTGTTAAACTGCTGGGGCAAAGCAGTTACACTAGTATTGTATCTGGTTGGCAGATGGTGTTGGGAGCCTCTGCTTTGGGATGGTTATTTTCAGTCTGTCATTGATGGCTTTTTTCACACCTTTTGTAAAGTAGCACCACACTGTGTCCTTAGTGTGCACAGGGCCACTCTAAAGGAGTGTCAATAGAATGTTGAATATGATCCCTTTCTTTGCAGAAACATGTTTGTTGAATGGTTGCTCTGTCTATTTTGCATCACCCCGTGTAGAGGTCTGCTACATCTCACCACACTGGGCAAAGTGCACAATATTTGTTTTGGGCATCTGGTGTTCTCTGTAGACCAGACTCTTCTTATGGGATCCATTTACAAAACGCACAAAATAGAAAATAGATTACCTATTGCAGCCAATCGTGTTTCTTCTTAAGACAATAGTTCCAGAACTTCTGGGAGCATTAAAACTTAAAGTGGACCAAAACCCATGATATTTAAAAGTTTTGACTATCCTGGGTTTTGTTCCATTCCCCGGGGGTAAATGACCGATGTGGGCACGCACACTGCTAGAAGGAAGCAGAGGATGCGGCAGTCAGAGCCACTGCTCTTAGAAGCGCCATGGGACCGGGATAAGGTGAGTTGGCTGTGGCAATCTGGGGAGGTTTCACACAGCGGTCACCCCTAATCGGGGTGCCCCCGGGGAAAGTACCAAAACCCAGGATAGTCAAAATCCTGGGTTTTGGTCCACTTTAACCTTTACAACATTCTATTAAAATCTCTAGAAGGTAAAAGTGACAAACCTCTACTTACGGTCTTACAGGACACTTAGTCAAGCTACAGGACACTTACCACACCATGATTAAATAATAGAAATGCTGATGATGTGGGGATCCTCTGTCTTTTAAAGGTGGTCATAAGTGGTCCATCCGGGGGCTTCAGGAATTATGTCAATATGAAAAAAAGCTTTTCACACCACTCAGCCTATCCGCTAAGGGCTTAAGATAAAATTTGCCTTCTAGAGGTTTAAATATAATTTAGTAAATGTGAAAGGAACAGTCCAGGCAATAGTAATAATAAGGCAAGAGCTCACCTGAATCCTGTCCCATGTGCCTCTATTCCATTTCCTGCAGTATGCTGTAGATGCTGTGGCAGGTCTTCAAAATGTGCTCCTTTTCTTCATTCCATTCCTCCACATCCTCCTCCAATTGTGGTGACACAGCTGCCATTGTCACTCAGCGCTCAGAGTGTGAGCAAGCCAGCAATCCACATTGGTCTTGCTTGCTAGGTTCACTCACACTTGGAGTGCTGAGAGACATGGGTGGCCATGCGACCACATTAGGAGCAATGGAATAATAGAAATGAAAGGCAGGGCAAACTTTGGAGACCTGTTGCAGCACTACACAGGATATGAGCTTTAGCTCCTTGATGCCTAATTTCTGGCATTTCCTGAATGGACCCTATATTTTTTATTGCACCCAGGAGTCTTATGTACATGAGGCCCTTACCCTTAAAGTTATACAAAAAGCAAGCTTGATTGTTGTCCCGTTGTCTCTGGCTTCACAATGCACTGTCCTAAACTTCAATCTGTCTTCAAAAAGACCCTGTAATTCCTAAGTTATCTTTAAAAGTATTAGAACATAGAAGAAACAGTGGGTGTGGCAACAGTGATGTGATGTAAGCACACTGTCATGAGTGTGAGAGGAAGTCAGTGTTTCAGAGCTACAGAAAGAGGTAGTCAATCAGGACATCTGGGCAGGGAGTGGGGGTGTTTCCTTCTTGGTCCACCTACGGTTGATTGATGAACCAGATCAGCAGGACGGGGACTGAAAGCTGAATAAGGAAGGGGTTTTCCTCACTAAGGAGACACACACAGGACGAACCCCAACAATAAAGCCACTAAATAAAATGTAAGCTACTATTTATTAACTTTTGACTTGCCAATCACTTTAATGTTCTTTTTCTCCTCTAAACCCATTAAGCACACAATTTAACAGAGGCATGCTACTGAATGTTCTGGTACTTTACTGTCTCCCAAATACTACTCATTCCCAGATTCTCCCAGATAAAACCTTGTATGGCATTCAGCTATCTTGAAAAATCAAATTAGCATTATTTTTTACATAGTCAAATCACTGTTAACTTGCTGCTTCTTATAAAGCATTTCACTGTTTAATTACCTTCTGTAGCCCATCTGATGTTTGACATCTTACACGTTGCTAAACCACCCCTCAGCCCTCCGAGATATGCATAATCTTATACATTATTGATGATAGGATTAGACCACGTTAGCAAATGGTACTATGCTTGGTTCTTTAATATTCGAGAATACATTTAATGAGGTAAAAGTCATGAGACACCCACTATCCTATCATTAGTATTTAGTCAGTTTAGGGGGACAAATGGAATTTTTATGAACACCATATGGACCATATACAGATGGCTCATGGCAGAAATGTCCTAAGACCCAACAAACGCAAAGAATTACCTCTAATGTATAAATGCTCTTCTGCATAGCCATATATGCCCACAATGAGGGTCAGATGCACCACATGGACCTGGTGAAAAGACACCAGTGGTAATACACCACACTGGGGGCTGTCAAGGCAGTTGGCCTAGGAGACTAGAAAGTATTCATACTGCCCTGCATCAAATAGTCCGGGATGCCATCACCCATTCTGAAAAGCTTCCTGGAATGTTGTGTTATAGCGGAACAAAACCCATTGTGTCTAAAAGATTTCAGATGCAGCTGCACGTCCCTATAAATTTGGAACTATGTCAATGGGGGCCCTAATCTTCCATTTTTCTTACTTTCCATATTTCCCACTTTCCTTTCTGCCTTGATGTATCCATGGCTAATTTTAATCCATCTCTTAATTGTGATTTTTCTTAATACCCACATTTCTTCTGTGTTTTTTCAAGAAAGCCACTTTTTTCATGTTCATGTGATTCAGCGATGCATATTTTTATTTCTGCATGTTTTTGCCCCCCCCCCCCCCCCCTGGGTAATGCATAATCACGAAGGGAAGAGTCACATGTGACACCCTGCATTCCCCCTGGCTAGATGCTTTGCCCTCCGTGAACCCAAATACTAGCAGTAGCAGTCACTTTGACTATTGCTGGTGGGACAGGATCTGCTAAACACAGAGAGGAAAATGGTAAAAGTGAGTATAATAAATTAAAATAGTAATTAAATTATTTTTAAAACTGTGTGAGTGGGTTTTTTAATGTTTAACTCCCCCTATACAAGTATCCAAAATGTTGGGGGTGCAGCAAGCCAGGGTAGCATCTGGTGACTTGCCAATACCCCCCACTCCCCACATCCCATCATGGGCCCAGTCTTCTTCTGGAAGAGCACTGTATTTGTACCAAAGGGCATACAGGCTGGTCCTCTGCCAAGGCTTTTGGGTAGCCATTTGGCCTCTGAGCCCTGAATTACCAGCCGGTATGCCTGATGCGCGGAGCTGGTTGCCTTGGGGGAGGTGCACTGTTTTTCATTGTTAAAAAACTGAAAAGACAGCGGCTAGGCACTGCAAAACCAGCATAGATATTAATTGCTTTCCTTAATTTAATGATGCTAATTGCCTTAAAATATGAATTATTTTCACGCACACACGTAAAAAATATGGATTTTGTCTACTGTATCATAACTAAATTAAGCAGATTGCTAGTTCAGGTCTGAAAAAGTACAAAGGAATCTAAACGGGTGAATGCTTTTAGAATATTTGATAACATAAACTGTTACAAAC